>JAKVQO010000008.1:0-444117 GCA_030462825.1 Kluyveromyces sp. yHMH660
CAACCAAGACCGACAGCATGATCGTGGCAAGGACCCCGCCAACAATTCCACAGTTGTTTCAAAATCTTCTCCCGTTGCATCATTCCAAGTGGGTCCAGTGGTGTGATACTCCTTAACATAGTCCTTCAAATCGTCAAACAATGCAAGGAACGATTCAACCCATTCGACTGATTTTGGCTCACTTTCCTTGAATTCCTTCAGAATTCTGTTTGTCCAAAATTGAGCTGCCTCTTTGAAGTCAGTGATGGTCGAAGCTGGCGTTGGAACTGCGATCCAGGAGAAAACAGGAGATGCTTCCGAGATCGCATTCAAATGAGCGAAATGCTTACTCTTGCGGTTTTCGTCTTTCAATTCACCAATTGACGTGATATTTTCGTTGATTGGCGTAATAGCTTTCGTGAAAGCAGGCGACGTGAGACTGGGTTTCTTAGACTGCACGGCAGCTTTAATAAACACCAACTGGGCCTCAAAAGCGCTGGCAAAGTATTGCATGGCTTTCTCCACGGTAGGGTCGATATCTGCAGATAACTTCTCCAACGGGTAAACGTTCTGTGCAATAAAGTTTCTGAACTCAACCACTGACTGTGGTTCCTCATTGGCTGCAGTGTCGGTCTTCAGCTCCAATGCTGCCGGAGGCTGCGCCTGAGGCGCAGCCACAGCCGCAGCAGATTTACCACTAGAAACAGATGAAACAGATCCGCTGTTATGACCTAAATCATATTTAGACTGCACATATCCCTCTTGGTATATGGTAACGTCCTCCAATCTTGCAGTGGCATCTTCCAATCTTTTCAATAGTTTCACCAGATTGTATCCCTGGACAGAAAAGTTATTTTCCGTCATCCTAGCCAATCTTTCTTTATATCCTTTTTGCGCAATTCACAGGCGACTAAAACACACCAGCAACAACGCTCTGGTCAGAATTATACCACCGAATGGAATGGTACTTGTGTGTTGTTGATGTCCCCCTATATATATTCTCAGGTTTTTCAAGGTTTCAATGAAAAACCATAAAAATGTTGAAATCGTCAACATCATAGAACAAACACGATCCATCTCATCAGGTTTGAGAAGCTGAACCAAACCTATCACAACTGTTTGAAAGCAGCTGAGAGTCAAAAGAGCTCAAGATCACTTTTCAGTAATCCAGGAATCTTTTTCAGCCGAAACTATGGGGGCTCAGGGGCGCAATAAGGTGAATCATAAATCGATCAATGGAAAGAAAGTAGGCAAGGGAGCCAGTTCGTTGTTTGGACGCGTTGGAAACACGAAACCGGTGCAGAACACACAAATCAAAAAGAATCAGACTGGCGATAAGCATGACAAAAAAACTGGGCTTACTTTTGTAGGCGGAAAACTGGTTTTGGCAGCAGAATTACGATCCCAACCCAAAGGTGCAAGGGGTGCTAGCGATGAGGTACAGCGAAAGCGCCAGAGTAGTTCAGGTAAACCTGGCCGTAACAACGCTGGCAAAAAGAAAATGACTTTAAAACAGCAAGAATACAAGGAGCAGAACAACAGGTCCAAGAAACTGGTGATATCGCTAAAAGAAGACGTCAAGTGTCTGAAGATACGAAACTTGCCTGTAGGAGCCAATCCATCAAATCTGTTGAGGGTATTACAACAAATGGGCAATTGTTCGATCTCGGATTTGAAGCTGATAGACCTTCCCTCTGGGTCAGCGCAGGCAGAGGTCTTTGCATCTGTACAGCACTTGGAAACGCTCCATCAAAGATTCAATCATGCCGAGATTGACGGCAGAAGGGTGTTAACCGAGATTTCGTCGCAACCTGAACTTTAATCACATTCTTAGGCCGAACCTGAACCTATCTAGTATCTCACAGCTGTTTGCCCTTATGTACAATGAACAAGTATATAGATATTATTAAGTGTCAAATTCACTCTGAACTCTCCTCATGCTGCCTTTTGCTACTCTTCGGAGGACTCGCTATTTTTCGCAGCAAGGACAGCTGAACTGTTCTCTTTGACGGCTGTCCAGACGCTAACGTCACATATTCCAACAGGTTTTGATGCATGGCCAAGCTGCAGTATGTATCCTTCTGTATCGTGGCAGACCATTCTTCCACACTGGTGTTCTCATTTCCAACCCCCGGATGCATCTGCCGCAGCTCTCTAAAGTCCTGCTCTTGTTTGGTCTTATTGTTCTGTGCGCATAGTATGACATAATGGTCAGTCTGTTAGTAGATGCCCACTTTATAGTGCGAATAGTAAATAAAATTAACCTTGTTTCAACATACCATTCTTACAGCATGCTTGTGTACCCTTTTCTGTCTAATTAAATTGGTTTCCCAACTGCTGTGGGCATTAATAAGCCCTTAAAGTGCCGATAAGGCTCCTTTATTGTTCTTGCAGTACCAAAGCTTAGCATTATTTTTCACTTTACATAGTAAAGACATTGAAACTTTAACTTTACTGTTAAGAATCCAGTTACCAGAGGTTGCTGAATTGCACAACAATAAGGTATTAGTCATTGAAACTTGAGCGCTGTGGATGCAAGGTGACTGAGTTGGTTGGTGTTTATGATACTATGAAACTTTTTGAACGTTTGAATAGTGTTTTGCCAACATTAGTTAAAAATGAAAGTGAGACCTTGTTCGATGAACTCTTTGTCAAAGACCCTAGTCAAGGAATAGACCAGCTTCTGGATAGATACAGAACATTGGATTCAGATGTGGAAAGATCTAATTTTGTATATGATTACATCTTAGCGGCTTTTCATTGGGTGAATGAAGAATTGAAAGAGACCGATCAAGCGGTGCTGGATGTTGTGGCGGATGCTATTGTTGCCTTGTGCGATGACAGTCGAGATAATTTCGATATCCTTGTTTCGCTAATGAACAGTTTTCCCTGGGATACAAATAACGGACTAGCAGGTTTGTTGAGACGCATGAGACCTTGGCAGATGGAAATGTGCGTTTATATGAACGATCCATTGCTGTCGAAGAGCGGCGAACAATGGGCCAAAGACTTCTGGTCATCTTTCAAGAAGAGTATTGTGCCCGAATTTTTCATCTTACCCAAGGCGAACGTTTTCCTAGAGTGCTCAACCGGATTCAGTCAACTGGTGACTCTATTGAACATTGCATTTGATGATGTAGACAGATTTCAATCTGTGATTTACTACTCAAAGCAGCTGAGCTTTATCATAGGAAAATACAAACTTGATCCAATAAGATCACTCGATTTGATACTACAAATCTGCTCTCTCTATGTCGTTAGCCACTATGAGTTTATCATAGAACTTTTAAAGGAAACCGATTTTTGGCCGTATGGTGGTTTGGCAGACTGTACAGTTTATGACAGACTCTGCCAGGGCGGTAATCCAGTGGCCACTCGAATTATAATTAATTATTTGAACTCTAATCCGACTGATGACTTGTACATTGACCTCGTCATTCATCTGATTGGAAGTGGGTTTGTTTCGTTTGCGGCCATATTCGATTCGCTCACGCCGGAGGACGACTTAATTGAAGAATACGTTAAAAACAAACTTCTTGCACTGGAAAAAGAGTCTTTGGAAGGATCGTTAAACCCTCTGGCAATGGCTGCTGTTCTTCCGGATGATGATTCTGAATCGAAAAGCACTGGTGGCTCTGATACGAAGCAACTAAATAATTCTACTAAGACAGCCAAAGAGGCGGATGCTGTTCTCAATGAACGAGTTGAGAAGTCTCCTAAATGGAGACTTGTGGAACGAGTACTGACACACGGATACTTCATACCAGGACTGTACGCTCTGATGAAGTATCCTGGATTTTTCAAAGTTAATGAAAAGTTGACAAGTTCTATACTCCAAGTATTTGACCAAATGCTCTTGCCACTGCTGCAAAAAACGAAGAAGGTTACTCTTTCACAAGACTGTCGTCCACTGGTCAAACTATCTAATGATGGTATTCCTACCAAACAATACCGACTTGTCAGAAAATATGATTCTCTTGATATCCAGTCGCGATTCATTCAAGGAAACGAATACTCTTTTTATGGATCCGAGTACAACCCCGATATGGTAAAAATTGAAACGATTGAACAATTGTTTGAATATTCTCATCTGATATGTGGTGTTCTTGGACCTCTTTTGATATCAAATCCGAGATTAGTGGAGAACATTTGCACCATAGCTGAAAGCGATATCCTAGGAAATTCTGAAAGCGCTGTGACCGACAAATGGTTAGACTATTCTAGAAAATTTCTTCTCCCCGTTTTGGGTCTGATAGAAGAAGAGCAAACGATAGCCAACTCTATCTTTTCAGTTTTAAGGCATTTCACATACGAGAAAAGATATTACTTATACAATGAACTATCAACTAAGATCTCAGAGGACGATACTCATATCAGGCTAAACTTCGCAAAGTACCAGAAAAAAATAAGATCTCTTCTAAAATCTTTGAGCATTGACAACATCTCTTTCAAATGCAGAGATGTGGCTAATTACATCTCATGCAACCCGTTGTCCACTGTTACTTCTGTCTTAAAGCAGATCGAGAATTATGACAAAGTCTCTGAATTAATCGTCACTAGTGCAGAATTTTTTTCTGACTTTGCGTACGATGTCTTACAATATGCTTTGTTGATACAGTTATCTTCTGGTAGACCAACTTTGCAAGACGATGGTGTTTCTTCTACCCTTTGGATCACTAGACTATCATTATTTGTCGCTGGATTGGCCAAGGTATGTCCAAAATTTGATCTCTCCAATATTTTTGTGTTTTTGGTCAAGATATTACACAAAGACCCCTCGTTAACCCTGTCCATATTAAAGGAGTTGATCACTCAGGTTGCTGGAATTCAAACTTTGTATGATGTGAATTGGAACACTTTATTGATGCTTAACTCGGGTGATTCATTGAAGGAAGTAGGTAAAACACTTGTTCTAGATTTTAGAGACAAGCACTTTTCAAGATCTCGGGCTATTATACAATATCTGGTGGATTTAAAGGCCGTTTCTGAGATGATTATAATGTTGACGAGCCTCAATTTAAAGATTCAGTCGGACAATGTTCACTATAAAATCTTATCAACCAAATGTGACGAATTCAATTCTCTTCTATGGTCCTTCATAGAGATGCTTAAACACGTTCTATCAGAGGACGAGTTTATCAAAAACGTTTTACCTTTCAACATTTTAATCGAAGATTACCAAATGCCAATCGAATGGGCTTTCAATATCTGGCGAGACTATTTCGATAGAAAGTTGATTCGGTCAGATGAGGATGCAGAACATATCAATAAAGTTTTATATGATACCAAATTCAGTTCTGTTAATTTCGAACATCTTGAAAAAGATCTACTAATCCACTTCTGGAGATTATCTTTGTATGATATCAGACTAGAAGAGACATTGTACAAAAATCAGGAAACTCTTCTAAGCGAAAAACGCAAAAAGGCAACGGTCTTGAAAGATAGACATGCGATGTTGAACAAACTACAAAATGTTACGACCGATCTCTCGGTTCATAAAAAAATATGTGAAGATAGTAGAAAACTGCTGCACGAAAAGACATCGGAATGGTTCCCCGAACTGACAAATGACAGAATCATCGCCTTTTTGCAGTACTGTATTATACCCCGAGTTATCTTCTCTCCTTTCGATGCAATTTACTGTGCTACTTTCTTGACGGAGGCTTTTGAGATGCCTCAGCTCCTAAAAATATTAGGTCAGCTAATCAACTCTAGAATCATCGGTACTCTCCTTTTCTCATCTACCGTGAATGAATCAAGCAACATTTCCTTGTTTTTCAAAGACCTCTTCATAAAGATTGAGGCTTGGAGAAACAGTTCAGACTTCCATGCAGATGCGGTTAACGAAAGCAACAGGAGCCTGCTTTTGAACTTGTACTCTGAGCTAACTGAGCAGTTGTGTTTCGTCCTGGAAGAAGAGAACTACATGTCAATCAGGAACGCCATTCAGTTCTTAAATTTCGTATGTGAGGTATTTCCTGTCGTGGATGTCCACCTCGAGATAATCTTAGAAACTTTAGACCGATTACTGGAGCACGAAACAAGACGTGATATCATTTTACCATCGAATGCTTTGAAGGGACACCTTACTGCAAGATTGAAAAATTCGTCGGCAGTTTCTGAGTTTGTCAACGTCCTTGATGAAAACAACGAGAAATTGCGCAGTGAACTTGAACTTATCCAAAGGTATCAACAGGCCAAAAAGGCTGAAACCGAGCAGGAAAAGAGGAAAGAGGAAGCTGAGCGTAAAAGGCAGGCCAAAATTGAGGGTAAATCCCCTGCAACTTTGTTCGTTGCATCCTCATTAGGTACTGAATCATATGGTGAAGGCCACGTTGTCTCAACTCAGGAACTGGTGGCTAGTTTGTACAAAATTGACTCCTACATCAAGGATTCTGATTACACGAAAGCGACTACACTGATCTATGACGCACAAACCCAAAGCGACTACAGGAAACTAATCAACAACCCCAACAACATCAATGGCTTTAGAAACAAACTCAAAATCCTTTTCGAGGACTACTTTGACAGAGTACGTGATACCCCGATAAATGAGGAACAGTCTGCTGTTGACGCACTGCTACATACTTGCCAGACTGCTCAGCTTCCCCAACCCAAGGTTCTAGGTGGCATGTATGAAGATGATGTTAGACCGACCAAAAGCGCTGCCAGAGCTCAAACTGAGAAGAAGACAGCCCCTACCGCGGACGAAAGCCCAGCAGCTCCGTCTTCTCGCTACCAGGCTGCAAACCCCACCGCTCCTGCTGCACAGGCCATCACTCTACCGAAAGCTCCGGCCAATGCTGCAAAACCTTCGGACTCCACTTCAAAAATTACGACTAGCGTGGGCAGCAGATTCAACAGCTCTTCTCTACCGTCTGGCCCTCGAAAGGACTCGTCAAACTCAAGAAACAGCGGAAACGGAAACGCCAATACGACACCAGCTCAGGCTTCGAATAGGAACTTTAACCCAGGCAAAAACTCTAGTGGCATACCTCCTGAGTCCCGCGCTAAGAGGCCAGCTGACGAGGCTAGTCAAGGATCCAGCAGGTTTTCTAACTTCAAGAGATCTAAACCATCCGATCAAAGAAACACTACAAATTTGCCCACAGGACCCAAAAAACAAACTGGTGCGTCTAGATTTTCAAGATAGTGCCGTTTACCGGAAACACAGTATATAGAATAGGTACATAAGGGAATATTCTCTCTTTATCTCTCTTTTGGTCCGGTGTTGACGCTCGAAAGCTGTGCATAATAAGGCTCGAGTGTTGAAAAGCTGAAAAATGTAAATAAACCAAATGATGAGCTGAAACTTGCCATGATTACACGTTGTAAAGTCAGTATATAGAGTGCTATGTTGCCTCTGCGGTGACATTAGACTGTAGCCCGGTTATATTTGGAGCAGTTATAATGAATGGTAATGTTATTACCGGCGCAAATGGCAGATTGGACGTATATGTGAGCAAAGCGAAAGACCTGCCGAATCTGAGAAGACTAGACAAACAAGACCCATTTGTGAAACTAAGGATAGCACATTTAACGGAGGTTTCTCCGGTCATCTACAGAGGCGGTCAAACTCCTAAATTTGATTATCATTGTGTATTTCAGCTTAGGCCAGATATCAAGCCACTACTGAATGTTGAATTGTACGATGACCATGACCATAAGCACGGATCAAAGCTTATCGGGAAATGTGAAGTTGATCTATTGCCAGCACTCCTGAGCGACCCAGAGGAAGGCCATGATAGATGGTATGAGCTAAAAAAGGGATCCATCGAAGCTGGGAAAGTGTACATTGAGCTGACATTTGTCCCCGACAATACTGCTGACAGCAGACAACTTGACTTAACGGAAGCTAATGATAACATTGAGTCCCGGTCCATGCCTCCACTACCTTCGGCGCCTGTAGAATTTCATGGACGATACCAGAACACCCTCTCAGAATTCGGAGTAGATCCTGCCAGGTCTGCTGCTCCTGGGGATGGATACATTCACGGATCACAAATGCAGTCCACTCTGCCGGCTTTACCGACTAAACTGGATACTTCTCGGTTCTCATCCGCGTCAAATCAGAGAACGGATTTCACTGTGTCGATGAATTCCGATGCAACAACAAACATGTATCACTCACAACAGACGCAATCTACTGAGGGTATTATGGACAAGCTAAAACTGATTAAAGAAAAGCTGAATTACTTCAAGAATGGATCTTCTGAGCCGTCTTCAGAAAGCTCAGTCAAAACCGCAATCGATCTTGAAGTATTACAGAAAGTGGTAGGAGCAGGATTAGAAAGCTCAGTAAATTCTAGGATACCGACGAACATGACTGGGCCAATACAGGCAAGTATTAAACCTTCGTCTTCTTTTTCAGAACCTCCATTACCACCGCTCCCCACAACCCCTTCCAAGTCATCAAACCACAGCTTAAGGTCAAGCCCTTTTGCGACCCCATCATCTCCCACAAAGTCTCCTGCTCGACGCTTGTCTACACCTAAGCTGCCTAATTTACCAAAATCGTACTCTCCTGCATCATCAAGAAATGGTTCTGTCTCTCCTACAAGGCGAAGGCCTCCTCCTATGTAACCAATAAGCTGTATATAATATGCAGTCAAGAGACTTAGATTACTCTGATCTGTTCCGAATCGCTGGTCATATAACAGCTTACTCTCCATGTGTGTGAAGAGTATCATGATATTGTTTAATTATAGCTTGTCCCTAATCTAAGCCACTTTTCTATGGCATGCCATCAAGTATATAAGAGAAAGCATCAGGGTCCAAATTCGAAGAAAGTGCCCTGTAGTTGAAACCGTCCTAACTATGGCGTCATCAAGAAATGATTGCTATACTACCAAATGCTGCGACAACATGGGAAACTAGTGTTTATTCCTATTGAATTGAAGATCGTCAAATCACTTGAGCCAGGGTCCTACTTTATGTTGAAGTTGGGAGATAATGTCATTAGATTCAACTCAATCAAGGGCCATATGCATATGGATGTCAGTCCTAAAAACTGGGATCATGAACTACAGCTCATACTTTTCAGAAGAAGACCTAAACTGCGAAACGATTTGATCGGTTGTAGAAGAAGAGATATCCTAGACAATTGCTCGCTCCAACTCACTGAAATTAAGCCGTCAAAAATCTCACAATATTATGTCGCTTGGAACTCAATCCGTCTTGCTTTGCCCATACATGGCATTGAATTTGCTGTTCAGCTAGAATTCTTTCCTACTTGTGGGCCAGTACGGCCATTAAAGGTACAACCTGGAAATCTGGAAAGAGATGAACAAGTATCATCGTGTGTGAATGATTCAAAGTCCGAGCGGAAAAACACGACAGATGGCCAGTCCATCGGACATAGAAAGACAGCATCTCACAGGAGATTTTTCTCCAGATTGAAAAGACACTCTAACTCTATACGAAGTCCGGACGTCGATCAGAATGTTACGGAAAGCGATATTATTTACCACAGCGTGATAGAGTATGGCAGCAAAGTGGGTCAGCAGCCAAACCTCAAAAATTACGTCCATGGTAGTGGCGTTGCACCTGAAGAAAGTCCGATTTCTGATGACGTTTATACCTTCATTAAGAAGAACAAAGATATGACTCAAAACTATGATTACGACACTCTACAACTAGAACAGACCCCAAAGGCTGTACTCAATAACGAATACAACAGATTTCGTTTGGGAGAGAAGTTGGTATTTACTCAATGTTTTCCGAGTGCTAATGTTAAAATGACAGGATATCTAGGAAACGGCAGATGGACCAAACCTCAAGCCAATGAGACAAGGCTGCAATATTATGTGCTACAACAGCCCAGTCTTCCTGCGCCGAAGTTACCACCAAAGTGCCCGAGAGGGATGATGTGGGAAGAGTATTACTTGTTGGACAAAGACAGTTACATCAAAGACGTTTTGAGGATCTGAATATCTATCTGAAATAGGTAGTTCAAGAGCTTCGCCCATTTGAGATAGGTCATGCTATATTTTTATGTTAGATGTTGTAATGCAATATCAAAGGAAATGCAAATATGTAGAATGTTGTGACGCCATGTTTAAGTGATGCCGTGACTTTCACGACTGAAGGCACTTTGTTCTAGAATTCCGCCTCGTCAGGGTACTCATCGTCTCCTCCCAGATCATCGTCGCCGTCATCGAAGTATTTTTCTGCGTTGTAATCGTCATCGTCATCTTCTTCAAATTCGTCGTCTTCGTCCACGTCGTCTTTATCAGCTTCTTTTTCCTCGTTGCCCTCTTCTCCGTCATCATCTTCTTCGACCAATCCGCTCATTTTCTCCAACAAAGCTCGTCCGACAGCTTCCTCTTCTTCTTTGGTGCTGTCTACACCAAACAGCTTCTTGTTTTTATCAAGCCTCGACAGCTGGATTAGTTTCTTCTTATTGATACCCATTACTTGGTACAGCTCCTTAGGAAAGAAGTCTATGTTGAACGGATGTTCGTCAATGGAGGTACCGATTTTCCTTTTCTTGAGGTATTTGTCCGAGTACCTCTCTATCCCATCGTTTAAACCGTCTGCATCTAACTGCTGCTTCAATTTCTTCTTTTTACAGGGCCTACAATCAGCGCTACTCTCTTCCTCATCGTCTTCTTCTGTGATTAATTCCATAGCACCTGTGAACAGGGGACCATTTCCGACGGTATTTTTGAAATTGATATAATGCATTGCTATCTCACGTTCCCGCTCATTGCTGGGATGATTGATCGGCAGAGGTATCGTGGGTAATTCATTACTTCCCTTGGCACTAACGTCACTGTAATTCAGACCAAACGGAAGATTGCTAAAAGTCGATGTAGATTTGCCTCTAGATCCCTTGAAACTCATAACTAAAGGCTGAAACGTGAACTAGGAAAATCACTTCAATTCAGCGAATGAAATCTGTCGACAAAACTGCCTAATGAGAGTCTCAGATGAACTCTCATTCTCACTTGTGCTATGCGATGAGCTAGGAGCTCACTTCATACAATTTTTCCAGATCAAGCATGTCTCTACTCTATTTATTATGTGGTGTAAAGGTTTATTTCACTATCAAATACACACCGAGGATTACAACTCAGGCACGCGGACAGTTTCTCTCAATCAATCGATTAGCAGATCCTCGATATCCTTATCCTCTTCAGGGTCGATGACTGCTGCGTTTTCCTGAAGTCTTTGGACCTCTTTTGCCAGCAGTTCTTCCTGCTTACGCACTCTTTGCCTTGTCTTTTTGCCCCATCCGAAAGAGGTTTGTGTAGTAGCTGAATCTCCCTGTAGATCTAGCTCGTTCAAGCCACTAGTATCTGAGTTGTCCTGCTCATGCCTTGCACTGTCACTCTCCACCAATTGTTGCCTGAGCTGTCTCTTAGTCAGTTCTCTTTGAGCTATTTGTCTGATGAACAAATATCCGCCAATAATGACTATCAACCGGATCCAGTGTTTCAAGTCAATGTCTAGCGTCTGAGCCAGGTTGGTCTTAAATCTCTCGACGTACTCCATCTTATCGTTTAGCTGAGTATTGCAGCGCGATTTGATGCTAATTGACAGTGAGAGTGGTATTGTTTTCTGCGATAAGTATTGTCTCTTAGCTGTAATTTGAGATATTTCGATGCTTTTCATTACTAAATGCGATAAAGCATTACAGCCGAATCACCATACAGATGGCACGGCTGATATTATGATCAGTACATATGAGCGTGCAGTTTCTTAGGATCACACTATGTACAAGAGTAGCGCTGGCTGGAAAATTGCTGATATCACAGCTCTCGCGCCGTTTTAGGCATGTTTTAATCTATAAATCTATTTGACCAGTAGTCCTGTGGAATGGAATACTGTCGCGGATGTTTGGATTGCCGTAAAGGTACGATACAAGACGTTCGATCCCTATTCCAAATCCACCATGTGGCACTGAGCCCTGTTTCCTCAAGTTCAGGTACCACTGGAGCTCTTTTACGTCCATTTTTCTTCTTTCCATCTCTTGTTTCAAAATGTCGTAATTGTCCTCTCTCATGCTTCCACCAGTGATTTCACCAATCTCAGGGAATAGCAGATCAAAACATGATACGGTTTTCTGGTCAGGATTCACCTTCATGTAAAAAGCCTTGCAGTCTTTTGGGTAGTCTGTTACGAAAACCGGTCCCTGTAAGTGTTCACAAAGCCATTTCTCATGCTCGCTGTTCAGATCCTTCCCCCATGCAACTTCGTGCTCGAATGGAACGTTGCTGTTTTCTAGCAGACGAATGGCATCAGTATAAGTAATTCTAGTCCATTCTTGTAAAAGTTTGTTCCATCTTTGGGTAACGTCGGTGTCACAGCCGATAGGAATGAATTTTGGAAGATCCTGGGACTCAGACAAAGACTTTACGACGTTTTTTACCATGAGCTCCACCAAATCCATCAATTGAGCGTTTTGCTCGATGAATGATAGTTCCGTTTCTAGCATCCAGAATTCGCATAGGTGTCTGTTAGTATCACTTTTCTCTGCGCGGAAACACGGCTGTAGACAGTATACTCTTCCAAGTCCCATCATAAGAATCTCTAAATGCAGCTGTGACGAGACAGTGAGACTCACCGGCTTTTCCCAATGCGACTGTTTCAATTGAAACATTTCTCCAGCACCTTCACAGTCGATTGAGGTCAGTATGGGGGGTCTAACTAAAGTACAGTCCATCTCATCTAAAGTTTTCGTTAGGTTGGCCTCAATCTTGTGCCTGAATTTCAACAGATTTGAGAGGTAACTGGTCCTGTGTTTGAACTCTGGTAGTTTTCGTAATGTCGGTAGAGTTGTCTGTTTGTTTTGAATCGGATAATCGACCGCGAACCCAACCAATTTCAGGTTTTCCGGAGTGCACAACGTCTCATACTGCATATTCTTGCGTTGAATAATCTCTGGATTGAATATTGTAACAGACTGTCCTGGACTTACTTTGAACTGAGGTGTTCCTTGCTTCAACACCACAGTCAAATCCTGAGACGTGGTACCGTCTTGAATCTCCACAAAGGTGATCGTTTTCAAAGCTCTAACGTTTCTAATCCATCCTGATATCTTGTCTAACTTCAGTGGTGCCCCACCATTAACTTCGGCCGCTTGAAACACTCGTTTCAACGTTACCGGCAGTTTCATATCTGGTATAGCTTGACCATTGACTACTGATCTCAGCCTTGACTCCTAATGCCATGTGAACCTTTCATGCTGGCATTCAGTCTGTGCACTCTGAATGTCTAAGTTTCATATATCCATCCATCTAATATAGGCTATCGTAATACAATATAAAAGATACATGGTGCTAACGGAATGAAGCTCACTTCAAGACCTCATTGTTTACGGACGTCGCTGATAAGTACGCGGATCTGCATGAGCCTGTCCTCAACAAAATCTCTTGTCGTCAATGGCTTGCCGCAGCCGGGAATAGGACACTCTATTGTTCTTGTCGAACGAAATAACGACTTTAGAGATTCGTTATCGAAAGTGTGAAAGCACTTCAAAGAGATCATCGGATTCTTGAACTTCTGAAGACTTACCGGACAAGAGAGTTCTATCACTCCTCCATCCACCTTCAAATCTTCTTCTTCCTCAGTCCCATTGTTGATTAGCGGATCAAATGGAATGACTCGGGTGGGATCTGCCCATATGTACGGCAGAGCATTGAATACGCGCAGCCACTGGTCACTGTTATCGATCTCTATTGCGTCTGACTGACTGTTGCGCCACTGTTTTTTGATATCAACAAGGTTGTAATCGTTGTTCAAATAGTTGTTCCAGTTGTCTCTGTCCAACCTCGGCAGGTCACTGGATTGTTCTTTGTATTGGCTCTTTAATTCTATCAGTCTTGCGTTGAGATGCCTTTGTTTAGCCTCCACGATCAGCAGATCCCTGTAAGCATTTTCCATCTGCTGGATCTTCTCCTGAGGATACTCTGAGCTTGTCATGATTAGTGCTATTACAGAATCATGTATCGCTGTTTTGGTCGTTGTGACTTCTCTAGAAAGCTCAGGCATCTTGATTTGATTGAATGTGTTGAAGGTCTTAGAATTAACCGGCAAGACGTCCGGTAGAGATAATGCAGGAGCCACCATGTTGCTTGGCTGCTAGAATTAGAGACTGCGGACTAGTTCAACAGATCTCACAGAGGCACTTACGGCTCTGCTTTGTACTCTTGCCGATGCCAAAGTGTATTAAGAATCAGTATTTTGATAGAAGCCTTAATACAAACTATAGTATTCTTCACGACAACAAAACCGCAAGTAAAGCACGGAAAACTGACGCTGCCAGCTGCAACGGCCGAGGACTGTTTGCAACCAACTAGTGTACGAAAAGCTGCGGCCAAGTGGCATTTTAAGCTATGTTCAAAGAGTTTTTGTTGTTAGATGTGCTCTACGATGAGCTTCTGAACTCCAAGACCAACAAAGTGTCGTTGATCCGATTGCGAACAGGCTTTAACGACCATAAGATACACAAGTTCACACGAATGGAAGATATAAAGATTAATGAGATACTAGACACGATCAAAGAGCTGTTTCCTAACCAAACTAGCCTAAATGACGGACAAATTACGTTTTACCATCTACAGTTGAACGAAATACAGAACAAGATTATGGATGTATATGAGCGCTGCCAGCGAGAGCTTGTTAACAAACTGAACCAGAATGAAGAAGAGTTGAAGCGTGAAAAATCCGGAGCGAACGGCTCTCCTGCGACGCCAACTGCTGGTTCAGGTTCAGGTTCTGCTGTAAGTACTTCCGGCGCTTCTAATGGCACTTCAAGTGGGACTGGCAGTGGAAGCCCGAGCGGAAGCACCGCTAGTAACGCTAACAAGGTTGATTACATGAAGTCGCGGCGTGGTAAGATTTTGGCTATGTACAGGGACACCGTTATAGCTAAACTAGAGTCATTTGAACACTTCAAGGAAGTATTTGACAGCTTTGAAAAGATCAACAACAACGAAGTGATCAAGAGGGAAAACGACTTGAAGAAGCTGAAGACGTTACATCTCAACAACCTAATAGACCTACAATGGAATCTTCAAAATTGCGTAACGAACGGAGTTATGAGCATGGGACATGAGGATACTGATAGAGTACTAGTAGCGCAAGACGAGTTGGACATGACTATCAACTTCGTCAGAAACGCAATGGATAACTGAGATGAAGGTTTCACACAGAGAAAAAAGGTATTGATTATATATGGATATACATTGATATAAGAGAGTTGAAACGTCTGAAAAAATCGGAGTACGGGTTCTCACCCAGCTGTCGTAACAAATTGGTTCAGTTTGAAACAGCAGAGAAAATAGCGACCCAAACTGACTACTGAAAAGAGGTTTGGGCAAAGAAATCAATCCCGCCACACTTCCTATAACCAGCAGAGAAAATACAGTGTCACCTACAGCCTTACAAACCCTGCACACACAAACAGGGTCTGCTGGACCGCACGCGATTTTATTTTCTCCGAATTCAAGCCTGCGACTGCATCACACACATACAGACACAAGGCGTACAACATAACCGATCCAACTTCTCATACTCTCATTGTGCAATGGACACACATATACAAAAAACAAAAAGGAGGGCACTTTTGGCACGACGACACGACACGACACGACACTTAGAGTATACACACACATTCAACAGGCCGAAATCGGAGTCTGAAAGTTCTCAAAACACTTGAAACTGGATCCAAGCCTAGAAATTATCGTTTCCTGAGACCTTGCAAACACCGATTCCACCCTGTCTAACCCAACAAAACGGCAGCTTTTCATCTAATATCCTAGAAAGCATCCACACATGTATTTCATTGGCTCAAAATAGAGGATTAGAGAACAAAACAAAGAAAGCCGGGCGAATCGAGTGCGCTGGCACTCGAACTTTAGAAACTATCTAAAAGAACTGCACCGGCGCTCAATTCGCTTAGAACTAACTGGTTTAGAACTTTTGCAAACCTCTTCTTCTAGCTTGTAGGTGTCTGTAACCAATGACACAGATAATGGCAATGGCGGCCAAACCAACCAAAACAAAAACTAAAATAACACCTGGTGGCAACATTTCGAACTATAGTCTGAGTGTGTGTGCTGGGGGTGCGGTATACTGCGTGCGAGTGTGCGTGGGGTCTAGAAAAAACACATTAAGAAATGAACAATACAAACTAAAAGCTAAAACAAATCTTGGAAGAAAATATGCGGAAAGGAACAAAATTTACAACTCCTTTATAAGCAAATTTCATTTTCCTCTTGTTATCCTTATTGAGGAACCTTGAATTTTCGAAAAAAATCCCTCTAAGCGAGCCAGTATTTATAGTCTGCGGGGCACGGCCCACCTTTTCGGGGGTTAAGCTTGAAACGGAAATTTTCGATAGACGAACTGTGCTCGTATGGGGTGATGTGGTGTCTAGTAGGTTGCCGCCCACTTGCGCGCTGTGTGCAGGCTGGCTTGCCCGAGCACCAGGTCCCTGCTCTATTGAATGGAAAGGAATTGAGACAGCCTGAAGGGCTTATTATTTCGTTCATGGCGGGTGTGGATGCTACGTATTACTGAGCGGTCCAACTGTCTGCCATCAGGCATCGCTGTTAATCGTTTAATGCCTATGTCATGTGCCTATGCCAAAAATGCCGCAATCAAACAAGTGCCGAGAAATGGACTGTAATGACGTGCGGTAATTACAGTATATAGGGAAACTGCTTAGGCCAGTGATAGGGAAGAATGGGATGGTTCGTACGGGAGGACACTGGCCGTTCGTTAGATGGCAGCTGCTCGGACGGGACGAAGAAGAATGATGAGCCGGCCGGAGAGCATGGGGTCGCGGATAAGGATGAGTTCTGGTCACGTGACTTCACGTGATTAAATTTTTTAGACACGTGATTTTTTCGACCAGTGTATCTGTTTACGATTTTCCGAATCCGGTAAATAGTCTCTGCCTACATCGCGAATTCTCCTTTGTGTTTGCCTGTTGCCTTGGTGCAAGCTCTTTTTGTGTACACTGTATAGAACAGCAGTCAGGACTAGGGCGGAAAACGGAGGGCTGCAGGTGCTGCCGCACTTCTGTGACAGAGGCTTGCTGCCCTTGCTCTCGTTGCATTTGTTTACCTTTTTTTTGTGTTTGGCAGTATTCTTCGGAACCAGAGAGTTGTTATTTGTACACGGCAATGCACATGAGTAGTCTGGGGCCCCCTACTGTTTGTTTTGATGTTGATATTGTCGTTAAAGCTTATATTATCAACTTTTAACCAACTGCCGTAGCTTGTTTATTGTCTCTTTAACACACATCGTAGTTGTTTTTTGTGCTTTTCAAGCGACGAAGAGTAGTTTTTCAAGGGTTTTCAGAAGAGCTTTGTTGCAACACATTAGGGGACATACCAGAATTCAGGACGGTTTGATCTCGGAAGTCGTTCTTGTGCAATGTCTACAGTGTTGGAAAAATTCAAGAAGGTCGAGTTGATCGACCTAGCAGAAAAGTTAGGTCTTTCCGTCAGTTCAAGCAACACCAAACCCACTTTGGTGTTGAAGATTTTAGACCATTTGGAAAGTTTGGACAAGCCTGTGAGTTTGGATGAGTTCCCCGAGTTAGAACTGTACTACGAGACTTTGGCCGCATTTGACAACTCATCTGAGGGAGATACTGACGACGAAGACGAGGACGAAGACGAGGAAGAAAATGAGGATGAAGACGACATCAAGAGATCCTTGATTGGTCAAGACCTGCCCTCGAAATCGCCAGCCGCTCTATGGTTCTCGAACTTGAAATTTGTCAACAAGGTCAGTAATAGCCCTTTCTATTTCAGACTCCATGAATTCGTGGACGACGTCCAATGGTCCACCCAAGAATGGAATGAGTCCGTGCAGGACTACTTGTCCACTTTGCGCTCTGTGAAACAGCTAGTGCTAGCCGTTGAGTTGTTTTTCTTCGTGCAACCTTTGCTAGAACTGAAATGGTACCGTTTCCCATCCCCAGAGTTTATCTCTTTCTATCCAAATCAGAGAGATTTCCTGTTATCCATTTCATTCTGGTTCTTCTTTGCGCATGTGGTTCCATCTTTCTTCTCCTACTACTTCAATTTCGTACGCCACGAATTGTTTGCCATTGAGTTCGATCCATTGGTGTACCATTTGGTTAAAGTTTTGATCTCGTTGCAATTCCTCTACAATTCCCCAAGCGTCAAGAAAGAAATCGAATTGATGCTAACTAGCAACTACTCTTTCTCTCAGTTGCTGGCCCATGGATACAACGTGGGGCTATTCTGCTGGAAATTCCAACTTGGCCATCTACCCCTAGTCGCTAACGCTGCAGCAGTTGTTATTGCCTTGTACGTTCTAGCGTAAATGTCCAAACAAACTGTTAGAGAATAGGATTTTAATGGGAGGATTGACCGCTCCCAGGTAAGAGACAAGTCGTTGATGTTATTCAATTCGACTCTTTGAGCGAGGCAGGTGTAATGTGTACATTCAACTGCCGGCTACCTTCTCTGCTCAAATTCATTGAAACGGATTTACCTGTAACTTTCTCTGCCTATTCTGTTTTTTGTATTCTTACTCTTACTTCTATTACTATTACCGTATCTCCCTATGATTGTTTTCTTTGGATCGGCACTGGAGCTTGGTAGCTCCTCTAAAGTTATTCTGGCTGCTGTCAAGCAGCAGAATGAAGAGAATGGCTCTGTTTAATGTATCGACTTGAGCTTTGTTATCACATGTAGAGCACTAGAACAAGAAGCAAGGGGTTGAGACTAAGCTTTACAAAGTGACTGAGTCCATATCGGTACTTTATAAATGTCGCTGCTGATCCTTGAACATTCTTAGTATACATCAGCTTTGTATCACTACTTCTTTTTCTGTCATTGTTATAATATTAAAGCCGTGCCCTTTATCGGTTTTTTAGCACTTATCTACTACAAGGCCATGCCAAGAATCAGAACAAAAGATACTTTGAAACTCAGCCTGAACGCCGATAGTTGAGCCACATGTGTTTTGCGGAATGTCTGTTGATTCTGATTTTGAGCTAGAGTTTTCCGATGTAGAAGATCCTTTGCATTTCATGGATTCAAGATCATGGAAGCAAAGACTCAAATCGATATTCAGCTCGTCAAGATCTTACATCAGAAAATGGTACTACGTCACGCCATTCAATACAGGAGTCGAATTACAACAATGGGCTCCATCAGAGACCAATGAATACCAGCGGAGGTTAGACTCAATTTCTCTCGCAAAAAAGAAGACATACATCTGGAAATGGATCACTTTAGTATCCTCTCTGATATCAATTCTACTGTTATCTGTCTTACTCGTGTCTTCTATAAAACGTAACAGGAGCATGAGTAACATTTCATCCAATACAAAACCCTACAATGGTACGGTCGGGAAAACTCTAGTATTGTCGCTTGGGGGTTTCCATCCGGGATATATTAACGGTAGCGTGACTCCCTTCCTCAGAGATTTGTACGGATCGCCTAGCCTTTTCACAGATACAATTGTTGCGCCATACATGATACCATCATTCCCAACGCAGATGCTACCGAACCACTGGAGTATGGTAACGGGAAAGTTTCCTCATCACCACGGTGTCATTGCGGATCACTTTTGGGATTCGAAACAGAATCATGAGTTCACGCCAAAGGAATACTCGGCACCTTTCTTAAGTGACACCATTTCTTTCTGGGATCTTGTCAATGAACAATACGGGGTACAGTCCGATACGTCTCTCTGGCCAAGTAACAAACACATTATCCGGCCACCATTGAACCATCAGGTGCCTTCTATCAAGGAAAAGTTGAAGAATGACACCAACGCTGTCACTTTTGTATATATTGCAGAGATAGACTACATGTCGCGGAAATACGGGAATCTTATTCAGTCAGGTCACTCTAAGATCCTCACAGAGCTCGATAACTTCGTGGAACAACTATTGAACGAAATAGCTCAAACCATCAATGTGATAATAGTCAGTGACCAGGGAGTGAGCACTGTACACAAAGACCACGTATACATATGGGAGAATCAGTTTGGCCCTTTAGACTCCACTCCTGAGATTACGAAGCTGACCGATGAGAATGGCGCCGGCTCCTTCATTTACACAGACCCTAACGATGCGGAATCCGTCTATGCTAAGCTATCTAAAAACGTTCCTCCTCACTGTGAGCTAGTCAAATCGAAAGACGTGTTTCCTGACGTGTCAGATGCTTCAGTACGACCAAGAATACCACAGCTAATGCTCTTGTGTGAGCCAGGCTACTCACTAGTACGACAATTCAAATACGATTCTATGCCCGATACGTTTGGCTCCTTTGGCTTTTCCTCCGAGGAGCATGCCATGAGAGCTCTTTTCATAGGAAAGGGGCCTTTCTTTCAGCAACTCAGATCCAGGCTCAATGACCGGTATATCAGACCGTTCGAGAACGTCCAGATATTTTCTCTACTGCTACAGCTATGCGACGCACAGACTGCCTCTGTGACAGTAGACGCAGACCCCAAGTTTTGGGAGCATCCGATTCCTTTGGGTAAGTATTCCGAGTCCTCGAAAATCATGTGGCAAGACTACCCAGGAAGTGAGTACAACTTCATGTGGAACAAGTATGAAGCATCTCCCAGCGCGACGCCTGCCAGTAGTACCTCGTCTACTCTCCCACCGCCGTCTTCGACATCGGAAGGGTCGTCCTTTGAAGACATCATAGACGACGTAGAGGACGCTATCCACAATATTTTAGACAAACTATGGCCCTCAAAAGAAGACGATTCCCACCGAGCGGTCTGACAGCCCTTTCTCGATATCTTACTGCTCGAAGCGCAAGTACCGCTGTATAGATTCCACTTTCCTAAGTGGCTGGCTCTTTCCTTAATGCTAACGACAATTTTAAAGACGCGATCTCTTGTAAAGATAGTAATTTTATCGTTATAGGTAAACTGGGCTAAGTAGTTCAGATTATGGCATTGGATTACTGAAATATAACTATATACTTGTCCTTCACAGTAAATAATTATTGTTATTATCTGCACTTATCAATACATATCTATTGTTGTTATATGATATATCATAGGTGTAGCCTCAAAGCCAGCTGTGAGGCTAACCAAATAAAGAACTAGATTAATTGTGATTTTCACGTTCCTCTTGATCTATAAAAAGAGTTCCTGCTTTCCTAAATCCTGGTTTGCTCATCTCAATTGCGCTTGCCTCGTATGCACATCGGTAAAATATTGATTCCTTTGAGTAGCGAGAAAGACTGCTGGTTGATAGTCCGACCTCAGTGCACAAACGAAGCAGTATCACAGAGACTAGATCGACTGATTCGTCGATATGCACGTAGTTTGGCATCATTACGCTTAGCATGGCTTGATATATGTTGTGCATCACTTGTCGGTCCTCTGGATCCGCAAAAAGCGTGCATACACCTCCTGGTTTCCTGAACACTGGTTTACTCAACTCAACCGCTCTTGTCTCGTATGCACAACGGTAGAGTATTGATTCCTTTGAGTAGCGAGAAAGACTGCTGGTTGATAGTCCGGCCTCAGTGCACAAACGAGGCAGTTCCACAGAGAGTAGATCAACTGATTCCTCAGAGTGACTATTGTATGGCATCATTACGCTTTGCGTGGCTTGGTATATGTTGGGTATAACCTTATAACCCAAACAAAACCGGCTCTGTCATATAGCCAGTTACGCGGCTAACCAGATAGATCGGCTTCAGACCCACTGCATATTAGTTACTATGATATAAACCATCTCTTCGTAGTAGTTTAATACTTATAAATCATAATTGGTTTATTTAGAAGTACGGCAAATCACGAGTTCTTATCTTATCAACATCTGGTACCTCCGGGCCGTGATATTCAATTGTATCGTAGTCCAATTATGAAAAATATATAACTGGAAAAGACAGATTATCCGCAAGGGAATATCGATTCAGCGCTAGCTTCTTACAATGTTGTTGTTAGCCCATTTACAACCAAAGAAACGTCTTTGTCCGATCGCTACGAGAAAACACAAAAATTCGATGATATATGATCTTTACAAAACACTCGAGCAGCCTTGGGTTCAGCTCTGGGCAGCTTGTATCACTCAACAAACTGTTGAATAGGGGACAGACAAACACTTATGAAAGTCCTCTAGATCAGTTAGATTAAACTCTGGTCTCAAAACTACGTTAGCATTGCCACTTGTTTCAAATAAGACGTAATCCCTATACACAAGCAGCAACAGAAAAGAGCCATCGGCTTATCTCAGCCAGCACATCAAGCTTCCACGCATACATTTGGCCCGTACTAACGCTCAGCCCCAGCACTGGCGTCACTCGTTGCTTTTTCTATCGTTTTCCACCATTGTGATCCGGGGATTAATAATAGCTAGTCTAAAGGGTACCCGCTTAGAAAAAGGAACGGCACACTCTGCTTACGTTAGACGTGTGAATGTTCCTTCGGAAAGTTATCTCGAAGGAATTTGGGCCAGATACGTATGCGTAAAACGTCTGTAAAAGCTGTCATAACCGAGTTCTCTGCGATGTGCAGATGTGTCGCTCGTCCTGTAGAAGATTCATGAAGCCTGCAGACGCAGCCCTTGGTATCTCCTGGTAACAGATTATGGGCACGCTCGGTGAGTGGGTCAGTTCGGGTCCCGAGGCCTTGGAGATCACGCTTCTGTCGTAGCGGTTCGTGTTAGCTGGAAATAACGTAATTTCTTGTTTCTTTTCCGTAGTGATAGTGACAGCTGCAGATACGAAAGTCGGATTAATCGTTGAATCTCGAGTTGTATATAAAATGGAAACGTGTGGGTAAAGAGACGTTCTGACGTTCCGTTTCGAATTTTCAAGCGAAGTTTTCGAAGTAATCTGTGGTCTGAGATTCTAGCAGACCAAGTTATATCGCAAAAGCACCCCATCAGTTTTACCATGTCTATGGAAGTTCGTTCAGCTACACCTACAAACCCCACATTCCCCTCTATCTCAGACATCGTTCCGTCGTTCAGACTGGACGGTCATGTTACAGTTGTCACGGGCGCTGCAGGAGGCCTAGCTCATACTTTGTGTCAGGCCCTAGTGGCTCAGGGCTCCCAATTGGCACTGCTGGACTTGAACAAAGACAGTCTGGAGTTTGCCAAGAGGGACTTGGGACACTTCCAAAAACAGAACAAAATCCCAGATGTGCAGATCTCGATATGGCCATGCGACATATCTGACGCAGCTGCTGTGGAAGAAGTAGTACGCTCCATTCCTGGGGCCCACAACGGCATCGTGCCTCAGAAATTGGTACATACGGCAGGTTTCTGTCAAAACATCAACGCCCACGAGTACGAGGCTGAAAAGGCTCAAAAACTGGTCAATGTAGACCTTCTAGGGTCTTTGTACATTTGTCAGTCCATGAGCAGACAGCTTTTGGCCAAGAGAACCAGAAGAAAGTCGATCTCGCAGCACGTCTTCGAATCGGGTGAGATAATGCCTCAATTCCCGGAGGCCTCATTTGTGTTGATCGGTTCCATGTCCGGCCTAATCGTGAACACACCACAGCCTCAGTGTGCATACAACATGTCTAAAGCCGGTGTCATCCACCTGGTGAAGTCTTTGGCCGTTGAATGGGCCAAGTTCGGTATCAGGGTCAATGCTATCTCTCCAGGTTACATCGCCACTGCCTTGACGAAGAGGGTCATTTCACAGTCACCAGAGGGTGCCGCCTTGCAGAAGGAATGGATCAACAGAATTCCAACTGGTCGTATGGCTGAACCAAAGGAATTTGTTGGTTCTATGCTCTACCTCTTGTCCAGATCTGCATCAAGCTACACCACCGGTGAAAACATGGTTGTAGATGGTGGCTACGTCTGCTGGTAATCAAATTCATGAGTTGTAGCCCCATTCAACCTCTCGTCGACTTATTTCAGATATCAGCTCTCATATGTACAGTATCATTCTACACAGATTACAGGATGAATACTCCTGGCCACTCAATGCTTAGTGGTTCATCAATAAGAAAAATTCCCCACTTTATAGATTATTACCATTGTATCAGCTAGTCCCAACTTCCACTTACGAACAACGGCCATAGACCATTCGAAGCACGGTTTAAAATCATTACCTTCAACTTTTGATGATGAGCGAAATGTATAAAATGGGGACATTAGTATATAATTAAGCATACTAGCTAGTTTACATGATCGTGCATCCATCCGAGCTGCCCTGATCACCCTTGGAGTTCCCATCTTCGTGTCCTTCGATTTTCTGAAGTAAAGTTCTGAACGGCTTTTCGATTCCGGATCCCTGTTTGACACATATTTCAACAAATCCGCATTTCAACCGCTTAGCAAGCTGTTCCCCCTCTTGGTAGCTTACCTGTCTATCGAGATCGATCTTATTTCCTACGAGAACCATCGGAAGTTCTCTGAGCCCCAGCATATCTAGCATCTTGTCTCTGATCAACTCTACAATCTCGAAACTGTGCCTGTTGGCAACACTGTACATCAAGATGCAACCTGCAACACCGAGCATTGACTTAGCGTTGATCATAGAAAACTCGTCCTGGCCTGAGGTATCCACAATGTCCAAATTGAACTTTAGCTCTGACCCATTTGGCTTTTTCAACACAAACTGATGAATGAACTGATTCTCAATGGTTGGATAATACGACTCCACAAAATGCGATTCCGTGAGCTGTACTAATAAAGTAGTCTTCCCCACATTCCGTGAGCCCAGGACAATAATCTTACGATCGCGTACTGACATTCTGCCAATATAAATGTATAAGTGCTGTTTCTCCAGGCAAGCTAGCAGCGGATAAGATGAGACTAAAGGCCCTCCAAATCAACTGCAAATGGAAAAATTGTACCAACGAACGAAGATAGCAGCTAGCACGCTCTGATCAGCTGATCCAGTAGGTTTCAAAAATCTCAGCTCAATCAAAGCTTTAACGGCTCACCAAAGTCTGTCTTAAAGACATGGATCTACAGCTCCAGTTTTGAGTCAGTTTCAACTTCAGTATTTGTTAAGTTGGCGATGATATCCAAATTTCAGGCTTTCTAAGAATACGATGAAAGAAAAATCCTGACAATACTACTTAGCTCTGTAACTATACGAAAGAAAAACCAAAATTTAGTTTCAGGGTTGTCCTACTGATGAACTGGTGAGATTTATGCTTCCAATTCGGTGCTATCAGTGTATGAAACTCTTTGTCTCGTTAGACCGCTTTTGAATCAGAATTTAGGTGGCTGACATACAAGTTGAATCGATAGGGCTGATGTTGAACTTCAAAGGGATCCAGATTGAGATAGAATTGAAGGATGGCAAGCGCATCACAGGTGTCTTGAAACAAGTAAGTCCGAAATCTTTGACGTTGAGCGATGCTGTGTTTGAAGATGGTGGAGTTTCGCCTGTCTTTAAGATCAAATCAGATAAGCTACAGGATTTGAGAGTATTGAAGCTGCCACCAAATGTCACCGGAAAGGGCAACAAAGGCAGTGGCAGAAATGGGACGAACAACGGCCCAGATTCAGGGTCTGGTTCTGGGTCAGATAACTCCGAAAGAGAGAAACGTGTTGAGAAAGCAGATGAGATCTGGGACACAGAGATGTCTTCTGATTTCGATTTCCAAGGAAACTTGCAGCGGTTCAACAAAAAGGACGCCTTCAAGGACTTCCAAAAAGTGGATATTCCAAAAGATGAAACCAAGATTCCTCACAATGAGATGGTGACAGGTGGCAGAGTCCAGTCTCGCCCTATGTCTAAGACAAACTCGAATGGCAACTCCACCTCTGATGCTGATTACAGCTCAGAGAAGATCACAGAGTCCATTAACATTACTCATTTGCTGAGAAACGACTCCATTGCAGCCAGTCTTGCAGCTCAGCGGAAGACTTTCACCTGCGGAGGCAAGAACAAGTTAAAAGTGCCCTCCGCGACTCCAATTCAGTTGCTAGAGATGGAAAAACTCGCTGCTGAAAAATTCTTGTTCCCATTGAAGACTTCCCTGGAGCATTCAGGAATACACATCTCTAGGTTGTTGAAACATCTGCTGAAACCGTTTTATGCAGGACAAAACGAGGCTGAGGAGAATGCTCAGTCCGAGTCCACTTCAAGCGCCGCTGCCTCTACTGCAATTCCAACTGTGGTAGCATTCGTGTCTGGTGGAAGAAGTGGGTCTCGTTGCGTTGCCGCACTAAGATGTTTGTTATCTATGAAGGAAATCAGGTGCATCATTGTGAATCCATTTATCAACGAACGTGAGAGCTTTGATGACGATATTGCTGCGGAACAGTTGAACAAGATCAAATGCTTCAGTAACGTGCATTTCCCTAACTCGTTTGCTGAGCTCAAGACGTTCACGGGGAGCCAGACTCCTACCATCATCATCGACGCTTTGCAGGGATTTGATGACACTGTCTCGGATCTCGACTTCTCTCCCGACTCTAACGACAACATCGCTCAGTACATAGCCTGGATCAATTCCCAGCAAGCCGACCCATCTTGTCTCGAGACGGTTTCTCTTGACTGTCCTGCACATATTGATCCGAGCTCAGGAGACGTCATCGAGCCAGAATTCGTTCATCCTACTACGATACTCTCCACCGGCTGGCCATTACACTGTCTACCCAAATTAACACAAATCCTCCCAGAATGGAAGAAAACTTACGTTTACGATACCGGTATCCCGCAACAAACATACCTACTAAAACCCAACCTACGTAAGTTCCATACATTGGACATATTCCCAGGTTTCTCTGGTACTCAAGAGTTGAAATAGACTCAGACATAGACTAGAAAAGGCAGAATCCGACCACGGAAAGCTCGACGCAACTGATATTGTACATTTATATGACCATGTGTAAACTACCACATACTTCACAGGCTGTGCAAGCGTATGCCTTAGCCAATACCTCGCTTCGTGCTTGGTCATGAGCCATTAGACGTCCTCATCATTCGGTACGACTCACGTTTCTCATCGCTTAACAGAGTCGCAAAGGGGCAAAACAAAGAAATTAGGAAAACTTTGAAAGTTGCGAAGCTTCAACAACCGTTAAGGAAACCAAACACGCTCTTGTTCTGATTGTCCTTCATCAAGTCGCTTAACGGGGCAAAGAAGGTGACACATCCTTTCTGTTAATAAAAAAAAGCGGCCAGCGCAGTATTGGTGTACGTGTCTTTGTGCTAGAACTGGTTCCGTGATATCAGAGGCTGTTAGGACTAAATTTGTTTAGGTCTAGTGGAATTGAGCTTACAAAGCCGCATCTGGGATTCAGGTTACATCACAGAATAATATTCTGTGAATAAGAAGATAAAACCGTGAATTTAGGCGGAAACACTTATTTCAGAGGCGTAATATTGAGATAATAAAAGGTCGTGCAGAAATAAATCCAGGCAAAGCACGGTCAAAGAATGGGTATATGCTGTAGTTGTTTCAGGAGCAATGGCTCTCTGGATGATTCTACTGGCTTGCCAATTGCAGAAAATGAGAGAGAAGCAGTAACTTCGTTATTGGAGTTTTTGGAGAATAAGGACCAGTACGATTTCTACTCCGGCAAACCGTTGAGAGCGTTGACGACTCTAGTTTACTCAGATAACTTGAATTTGCAGCGCAGTGCAGCTTTGGCATTTGCTGAGATTACAGAGAAGTACGTTAGCCCAGTAAGCAGAGACGTTTTAGAGCCTATACTGATGCTTCTAACGAACCAGGACCCACAAATCAGAATTGCATCCTGCGCTGCTTTAGGAAATTTGGCTGTGAATAACGAGAATAAGTTGCTGATTGTGGAAATGGGTGGTTTAGAGCCGTTGATAGAGCAGATGAAATCGGATAATGTTGAAGTACAGTGTAACGCGGTGGGATGCATCACTAATTTGGCTACTCAGGATGATAACAAGATTGAGATAGCGCAATCCGGAGCATTAGTTCCATTGACTAAGTTAGCGAGGTCCTCTAATATAAGGGTGCAGAGAAATGCTACAGGCGCGTTGTTGAACATGACCCACTCAGGAGAAAATAGAAAAGAATTGGTAGATGCGGGTGCCGTCCCAGTCCTTGTTTCCTTACTCTCTAGCATTGATGCTGATGTACAGTACTATTGTACCACTGCCTTGTCCAATATCGCAGTAGATGAGTCTAACAGGAGATACCTTTCAAAGCATGCGCCAAAATTGGTAACAAAGCTGGTATCTTTGATGAACTCTACATCTCCCAGAGTAAAGTGTCAGGCCACACTAGCATTAAGAAACCTGGCATCAGACACAAATTATCAACTTGAAATTGTGAGAGCTGGAGGACTACCAGATCTAGTTCATCTAATTCAGTCAGACTCTCTACCACTAGTGTTGGCTAGTGTTGCATGTATCAGAAATATTTCCATCCATCCATTAAACGAAGGTCTAATTGTAGATGCCGGATTTCTACCACCTTTAGTGAAATTACTTGATTATCAAGAGTCTGAGGAGATTCAATGTCATGCGGTCTCTACTCTGAGAAACTTGGCAGCTTCATCGGAAAAAAACAGGACAGAATTCTTCCAGTCGGGTGTTATAGAGAAATTCAAACAACTTGCATTGACTTGTCCCATCAGCGTGCAGAGTGAAATCAGTGCGTGCTTTGCTATTTTGGCTCTTGCTGACAACACCAAATATGACTTATTGCAGCAAGACGTTTTGAAAGTTCTGCTACCAATGACGATGTCACAAGACCAAGAGATCTCTGGAAACTCTGCTGCTGCAGTAGCAAATTTGATCTCAAGAGTAAGCAACTTGGAAAAGATTTTGGAATACTGGGACCAACCCAACGACGGCATTAAAGGTTTCTTGATCAGATTCTTGTCTAGCGATTTCCCAACATATGAACACATTGCGTTGTGGACAATTCTACAACTGTTTGAGTGCCATAATGAGACTATCTACAAGTTGATAAAGGAGGATTCAAAGATCGTAAATGGTGTTAAAAGCATAGCTGATGAAAATTACTCAGTGGCAAGGAAATACATGCAAGATGGGCAAACTAACAACGTAGAACAGGATTCAAACAACAAAGACACTAACGGAAGATCTAATAGGGAATCTAGTGAAAAGGAGGATGCGTCGTTTGAGTTGTACAACATAACACAACAGATCATCCAATTTCTTGTATGATACAGGAAAACAAAATCATGGTAAGAAATAAGTCAATTGTCGCATCTTTCTCTTATTCTCTCCTCCAAAACATGGCACAATGACCTCATGTTTCTCTCCCTTCTGATAGAACCCTTAGACTGATATACTTCGCCTGTTGTTCGCAGACGTTGGAGTTGTTTGATCTGGGGTAACATGCTCTTGAAACCATGAGTTCACTTGTACAGTCGCTCATATGATAAGGTTCAATCATGGAATTATTTTCCACTCTAATAAAAATCACATTCCGAACCGCTCAGTGCAAGCAGCTGTAAAACTGTTCGTAAAAGCTGAGGGGACGTGGTTGTACCCTTTTTGTTACTTAATCAGTTGATATTCTCCCGGAAAATTCAAATTTATTTCATGCTGTATCTTATAGTAATTACACAACATTTGTGCATTGTATAATTCCAACTCAAAAATATTGTAAGATTTGAATCGCCGGTGTACATATTCAAGCTTAAAGGGAGCGTTTACAGTGCATACGGTTTGCTGAAAGTGAGACCATAGATCGTCTGCAAACCTCAAAGATCTGATCTTAAAAAGAAAAAAACTAGCGCTGCTCGGTTTCGATCCGAGGACATCAGGGTTATGAGCCCTGCGCGCTTCCACTGCGCCACAGCGCTATTAAAATAGCAATGTAAATAAAGGTATAATTAACCAACATATTCACAGCATGGAAACAGGCGGTAAGTCATCAATGTTAGGTGCTAGATAATGCACATCGTGAACTAATATGAACATGAAGCAGTGATTACCGTAGCGTCTTATGAATTCTAGGTACCTCAAAGCCCTTAAGCACGACATACATCACATCATTGAGTAAATACCAGCTTCCTGAGCTTCACTACAGCGAAGAAGGAGGCATTATGTGTGCGTTAACAACCAATGGCATGCTCATAATCGATGAAATCGAAACTGAGACGGGTTCGTATCACGATGTGCTAGGCGGTGGTGGTGTATACGCTATGTTAGGGGCATCGATATGCTGTACAGACGAGAACCTTCGAAAAGAATTTCGGTGGATTGTGGATCGGGGAAACGACTTCCCGGATCATATTACTGAAACTATTCAGTCGTGGAAAACAGGTTGTGTGTTTAGAGATGACCTAAGCAGAAAGACGACAAGAGGCCATAACGTTTACGGAGCCAATGACTTCCGTAGTTTCAAATACTTGGCTCCCAGAAAGACAATTGATGTTACTGACTGGCTAGAATGCTTTGGTGCCAAATCTTTAGCAAATATCAAGAATTTCCATCTACTGTGTTCGGCAGAAAGAGCCAAGAATATTATACATGAACTAAATTTCAGAGTCAATTCTGATGCGGAACATACGAACGAGTTGACGTTTCTTTGGGAACCTCTCCCGGATGCGTGCACTCCCAACAATCTGCCTTTCATAAGAGAGGTCCTGGCCGTGCAATCTCAGTTTATTTTCTCCCCTAATGCAGAAGAAGCAGCAAGAATGCTAGGAGCACCGGAACCTTTGGGGTTAGAGAGTTGTCGTTCAGTGCTGTTGAAGATGATACCCCTGGTAAAATTGGGAGACGTTGCCGTTCTTCGATGCGGTAGACACGGATCATTGGCTATGATCAGAGAAAAAGAGCAAACTGACACTCTCATCATGCATTATCCTGCTTATCACGGCGACACGCCAGACCTCGTCAAAGATCCTACTGGAGGAGGAAACACCTTTTTAGGAGCATTCGCGTTTGTACACGCCGTGTCCAAAAATGTTCGCTTTGCTTGCATATGCAGTAATGTCGCAGCGGCTTGTAGCATCGAACAGATAGGCGTGCCGTCTCATGATAAAAACCTGTGGAACGGGAAATCGTTTGAAGAGCGATTGAGACATTATTTGACCACGTACCAGATACCAGAAGACCCTGAAAAGATCCTGAAGACTCTGGCACGGTCTCAGTAAAACTGAAATTCCAAACTGAACTGAGCAGTTTCACACATACTGGTTTGAAATGTTTGACCTCATCGTATTTATCTCAGTTAAGAGCTTTTCCTTGATTTTCACCGTGGAAACAGTGTTGAAGGGTACACTGACCAGCCCCATTTTCCGTACATGGCCCTTGTTCGTCTCAACCACCTGATCAAGAAGGAAATTAGCCTTGCAGTCTACAGCTATCAGTTTTCCAACCAGCGACCTATTCTCGCTCAAGTCAATGTACAAATCTTTACCCAGTAAATCATGCAGCCTTACACCGGATAGATCAGTCATATTTGGGATAATTTCCTGTACAGTTTCTGGTTATCTAATAACACAGATGTAGTTAGTATATCGCTTAACTAGTTCATCCCCGATCGCAGCTCATCGTGCTACGAATACAATTTCACGTTAGAACGCTTTTTAATTAATTTTTCAGTGCTTATGTGAAAAGAAAGAATAATAGTAACATTGTAGGGACAAAAGAGATCTCTGAAAGCGTTCTCGCTGCCTGGTAAGCTTCACTGTCTGTTTGTACACAGTTTCATACACTCCAGAAATTATTCTCTGATTTTGCAGGTACTTTGAGCGACACATACTGCTAATTTCCCACACAACTGGATAATGACTACGTCAGAAGCTGAACAAACACAGGAGATCAAACCCAACCTCAGGACGATCACCGCTGAGGACCTACTGTTTAGAAAGGCCAATATGGTGGAGCTTTTCAACTTGCTGGACGATAGCAGCAGAACGGATATCTTCTTGGGCACGGAACAAGAACGTGAAAACAAGCTTCAGTCGTTGAAGCAGAGACTGCAAACTGTCAGAGATGCTGTCAGCAGTCAATGAGTGGATCAGCACAAGGTCTGACAGCACTCGTCAGCAGCCCACCATTTATCAATGTCTCATGCCTTTTGTCACCAGAGACATATCTCATCACGTGACTGCGCTATCCTGTTTTGTTTTTCAGAGCAGCTATAGTTTGAGAAACGGTGAATCAGAGAAGCATTCATTAGATAAAACCTCTCCCTCATATTGTTAAAACGGGGGTTTACTAGACGAAGCGCCTTCGATCGTTGAACACGTTTTACAGCTAACAGCTATTGGCATCCTTCGTTCAACAGGACAGCGTTTCCTGGATATCATTTTATTTCATTTTATATCGGTATTTGACCGAACTGCCGGCACTTTAGAGGAGTTTCAAGGTTTTAGAGATAAGAAGGAGATACAGGAAGACTGAGCAAGAATGAGTTCTAACGCTAAAAGGCGGATTGAGACAGACGTCATGAAGTTACTTATGAGTGACCATGATGTGGAGTTAGTGAAGGATAACATGCAGGAGTTCTACATCAAGTTTTTTGGGCCAAAGGAAACACCGTACGAGAAAGGAGTGTGGAGGTTGCACGTCGAGTTACCGGACAACTATCCTTACAAATCGCCCAGCATAGGGTTTGTCAACAAGATATTCCATCCAAACATCGACGCTGCATCTGGATCCATATGTCTAGACGTGATCAACTCTACGTGGTCTCCGTTGTACGATCTTTTGAACATAGTAGAATGGATGATCCCGGGCTTGTTGAAGGAGCCGAACGGGTCGGACCCCTTGAACAACGAGGCTGCCACCTTGCAGCTGAAGGACAAAGACGTGTACGAGCAGAAGATACACGAGTACATCGCCAAGTACGCCACCAGGGACAAATACATACAACAGTTCGGCAAGTGGAACGCCTCGGACGATTCCGAGGCCGAAGACGACGACGTAGACATGGAGGAATCCGACCCGGAACAGTTGCAGGACGACAACGATAGCATGGAGCTAAGCGACATAGAAGTCAGTGACGACGACTGACCGCCCTCGCCTCAAGGCTTGAAGCAGCTCACAGATATTACATAAAATCCAACCTAGTCACGTGCGTATCACGTTTTTCCGTACTCTACTCCCGGGCTGATCTCCAGAATTTTCAGTGATCACCGCCTTTACTATACTGAAAAGAATGGAGTTGTTTTTGAGGGGCGAAAATAGCGTATAATTACTATAATAATAAAAGAAACCGTTACGAATACCAACCACTTTGCAATAAGAGAAGGGTGTAATTGCAGGTTTTATGATGTGAATTGAATATAATTTATTAGATTTGAACAGGTACTATCCATTAGAAATACTTGACAGTGTTTATATTTCCATTGTTACACTTTAGCTGCTCCTAAAGTTTTCTGTTTGATATAGAGAAGGGGCGTGGTAAGGACAATAGGTTTCAGAGCAATCAGGCAATAGTACAATGGGTGATAACGTTCCAGAAAATGTGCGTGGGGTAGTTGAGATAGACCCTTGGTTAACGCCTTTTGCAGATGTGCTCTCTGAGAGACGGTACTTGGCAGACGAGTGGAAGTACAAGATAGAGCACAGCACGGACTTCCAGGGCAAAAGTACCAGTTTGAAGAATTTTGCACGTGACGCGTATAAGACTTTTGGCTTGCACGCAGACAAGGATACGTTTGAGATCCGGTACAAAGAGTGGGCTCCAAATGCTTCCAGGGCATTCTTGGTTGGTGAGTTCAATGGCTGGGACACGAACGCCAATGAGATGCAAAAGGGAGAATTTGGGTGTTTCTCCATAGTGGTACCCCCAGTTGTTGACTCGAACGGTACCAAAACGTTTGCTATTCCCCATGACTCGAAAATTAAAGTATGTTTTGAGTTAGAAGACGGATCCAGGATCTACAGGCTGCCTGCGTGGATCACCAGAGCCACGCAGCCTGATAAGGAGACCGCTAAGCAGTGGGGGCCAACGTACGAAGCCAGATTCTGGAATCCGGCACAAGCGTACAAGTTCAAAAACGCAAGACCGGGCTTCTTCAGAGATACGGACTCGTTGCGTATTTATGAGGCGCATGTAGGTATTTCTACGCCAGAACCTAAGGTGGGGACATACAAGGAATTCACCCGTGACGTTTTGCCACGCATCAAGGATTTAGGGTATGATGCCATTCAGTTGATGGCTATCATGGAACATGCGTACTACGCTTCGTTCGGGTATCAGGTAACAAACTTCTTCGCAGCTTCGTCTCGTTTCGGTACTCCAGATGAGTTGAAAGAATTGGTTGATACAGCTCATGGCATGGGTATCCTTGTTCTATTGGACGTGGTTCATTCACACGCTTCTAAGAATGTTACTGATGGGTTGAATCAGTTCGATGGTTCCGACCATCAATATTTCCATTCGATTTCCTCTATGCGTGGAGAGCATCCTTTGTGGGATTCGAGGTTGTTCAACTACGGAAATTTTGAGGTGCAAAGATTCTTGTTGGCAAACTTGGCTTTCTACATTGACGTTTATCAATTTGACGGGTTCAGATTTGACGGTGTGACGTCCATGTTGTATCTCCACCATGGTGTTGGTGAAGGCGGTGGCTTCAGCGGTGATTATAACGAATATCTATCCAAAGAGAGATCATTTGTGGATCATGAGGCATTGGCATACTTGATGTTGGCGAATGATTTAGTCAGACAGTTGTTGCCTGACAACGGTATTACCATCGCAGAAGATGTGTCTGGTTACCCAACTTTGTGCATGCCTCGTGATCTAGGTGGTGCTGGATTTGATTATCGTCTAGCAATGGCTTTGCCAGATATGTGGATCAAACTTTTAAAAGAAAAGAAGGACGAGGACTGGAATATGGGGCACATCGTACACACCTTGGTGAACAGAAGACACCGTGAAAAGGTCGTTGCTTATGCAGAATCACATGATCAAGCTTTAGTCGGAGACAAAACACTAGCTTTCTGGTTGATGGATGCAGCCATGTATACTGACATGACTATTTTGAAACCGGCCACACCTGTGGTGGACCGTGGTATAGCATTGCATAAGCTGATCAGACTTATCACACACTCCTTGGGGGGTGAAGCCTACTTGAACTTTGAGGGAAACGAATTTGGCCACCCAGAGTGGTTGGATTTCCCTAACGTCAACAATGGAGACAGCTATCATTATGCCAGAAGACAATTCAACTTGGTAGATGATGATTTGCTAAGATATCAACAACTATACAAGTTTGACAAAGCGATGCAGACCTGTGAAAAGAAATTTAAATGGTTGAACACCCCTCAGGCTTACGTCTCCTTGAAGCACGAAGTGGACAAAGTTGTTGCATTTGAGCGTAACGGCCTTGTGTTCATTTTCAACTTCCATCCAACGCAATCATTTGCAGACTATCGTATTGGCGTCAACGAGCCAGGTTGCTACCGTATCATTTTGAACTCTGACAGGCACGAATTCGGTGGATCCGATCGTATTGATGAGTCCAAGTCCACTTTCTTCACCACTGATTTTAGATGGAATGACAGAAATAATTTCATTCAGGTTTACATTCCTAACCGTTCAGCCTTGATTCTTGCGCTTGAGCCAAGAATTAAAGAAGTAGAGTCAGCTTAAACATTGGGCCTTCTGGTTCGACCAAGAACCGAATATCCCGTCCCACTGCCGGCCGCGGTTCTATATCATACATTACCCCTATACAAAATTTTCAAATTGAAAGGAAAGATGCCTTAACGGCTGATTGATTTTGCTGCATTCGTTACGCCTCTGCAAGCAAAATACTCTCGCTCTACAACCATGCAAAAGGATTCGATGAGACGTATGTTGCAGCGCTTCTACGTAGCATTACAAGTATTAATCTACTTCTTTACAGCGTACTTTAGCTTTATGATAGATAGTCTGACACTACTGGAACGAAAAAAGCAGAAGAAACGTCAAAAATGAAAGCCCTGCGGGGGGCTCGAACCCCCAACCTTGTGATTAAGAGTCACACGCGCTACCGATTGCGCCAGCAAGGCTTGTTTGATGTCAAGTGCTGTCTACTGGAAATATACACCGATTAAGTGATATCATGCTAATATGCATGTCGCTTGACTATTCCTAAGTTTTTGTGTCCGAAGCAGACTACTAACTAAAGCTAAAGGCACAACCTTGTTCGGCCATCTCTGTTTATTGTAAACCTTCCAGAGCAAATCGCTGGAACCCACTTCTCGGCTGCTGGAAGCCTCTAATGAGCTGTGTGCAGAAAGCCGTTCTCTTCGGTGTTTATCACTGTTTGGCCGGAACTATTCTATATAAGCTTTATAGACTAAATTTGAAAAGATCAGCGAAGACAGTAGACATCATGAGTTTGATAATCAAGTAGCCTCCTATGATGCGTTGTGTAGTAAACGTTGTTGCTAATTGTCACCTGGGTGAAAATCTGTGATGGTGGCTGTAAAAGGTAGTGTGATTGCGTGGATGCACACTGCGTGTGCATCCTCCGCATTCATAGCAGCCTTAGTGGTGGGATACTCATTACATTTTGAAAAAATTGTGAGGAATGCATGGCATGGTTATCCGGAGGAATGGTTTCCCAGTGTTAGTGCTACGATTGGTGATAGATATCCTGAGCGTTCGATTTTCCAAATTTTGATCGCGCTAACTGCTCTTCCCAGATTTTTGTTACTTTTCACCCATTACTATTTGAACCGGTCCATTTCCACTTTGTTGGTCGGAGTTTTGAGAACTGTGACCTGTGGTGGGTGGGTCTATATCACCAGTACTGATGATCACGACGCGCACGATGTTTTTATGATTTCGTACATCGTTTTGACCATTCCTTGGGATTTTATGATCATCAAGCATTCCCAATACAAGAAATGGAAAATGATCACGATGACTACTTTCTTCGCAACTTTGATCCCATTGGTCTATTGGTTCATACAGCATCAAATACACAGAATACCTGGGGCCTATTCTATTTATGCTTATTTTGAGTGGAGTCTCATTATTTTAGACATTGCCTTCGATGGATTAGCATGCCAGGATTTCGAGCGTATATCGATCACTGTGTCAAGTGATGCTGATAATGTGGAATTTGTTGAGGAGTCGGTCACTGTAATCAACACCGTTTTGGAAACCGCGGAGACTGAGGAGAAGTATAATGATTCTTCTGTTGAGGAAGATTTATCTGATGACGAACATATCCAGCAAGAACATTCGAGGCTGCTGGAATCAAATGACAACGAGATCACAATCTTGTTAAAGGAGACAGAAGATTATATGTACCCAAATGATTTACCTACCCCGCCAGAACAAGACTCGTACCTGTACGTCATTGTAAACACTTTCAACTCATTTATGTTTTGGACTACGGTTACATCTTTGACGTGTATGATCTGGCACTTCCCTCTTTGGTACATGGGCATCTCTGGTTACGAAGCAGTCATACTCTCAAATCTTTCACCAATATTTTTATACATTCCATTACTGACTGTAATAGTTGACCAGTATGGAACTTTACTTGCTGGCGTCTTTTCCGTGGGTGCTTATCTCATTGATACCCCAGAAACTCGATTAATGACAGTTGCTTTGGGCACAGCTCTAGTGGTTATGACATTTGCTTTGAATTTGATCTCATTGAATAGGTCAACTATTGGTAAATACTCTCTCACATGGATCTTGGGGTTGATCTTGTCAGCCATTGTGAAGATGGGATTCTTCTCTAACAATCCCCTATGGGCTATTATGAATGAAACGAACGGCGGATTAAACACTCCCGGTTTGATCATTACAGTACTTTTCTCTTTGATCACTCCGTTCACCAATTCATGCCATTTGTGGAATAGATCCCGAGTGATATCACACAGATTACCTGTCATGAAAAGGATAAAGACAGCTATCGGTTTTGGTACCCTCGTATTTGCCATTCACCAGTCGTTGACCGATGCATCAACTTTGATATATTGGTGCTGGGAAGGATATAGCTCGGGCCACAACTTGTTGGCTTGGCCTTGGGCCGCAGTGGTTTGTGTGGCAATGCTTGGCGGTTTGTTAACAAGTAAACAATCCCTCAAGACTGTTTCCCTTACTTTAGCTGGCTCCACATTGGCACTTACGCTACCACAGATCACAGGTTGGTACAGGTTTGCGTTTGGTGTTTTACCTTACGTTTCCACAATCATTTGGGTTGTGCCTTCTTATTTTGAGCTTATGAATGACATTCAATCTCCCGGTTTCCTAACCCTATCTTTTTTCACTTATGTCGTTCTAGTTCTTGCCCATGTTTGGACAGTCGCATATGCCTTCGTGCCTTACGGATGGCTACTTAGAGAGAAGCAACCACAGCTTTTGTGCTTTGCATCGATTGTTATTCTCTTTGGATTAATCAATTTCGATACCCTGAAACCCTATGAGCATATCTCACGGTCATTCGTCAAGAAGATTCGCTTGTTGGCAGTCGGATTCTTGGTACTCACGGCTGCATTTACTTACAGGATCAGACCCGTTATCACTCCAGAACCATACCATCCCGAAGCGAACCTTATAACGGCCGGCATATGGACCATCCATTTCGGCTTTGACAATGACCTTTGGGCTAGCGAAGACAGGATGATCGATCTGATAAAGGACATGGAACTAGATGTGGTTGGTCTTCTGGAAACCGACACACAACGAATTACCACCGGTAACCGTGACCTAACAGCAAAATTGGCACATGACTTGGGCATGTACGCAGATTTTGGACCAGGACCAAACAAACACACATGGGGGTGCGTTCTCTTGTCTAAGTTCCCTATCATCAAGAGTGAACACCATTTACTTCCATCGCCAGTAGGGGAGCTTGCTCCAGCAATTCATGCCACAGTTGAAGCGTATGGAGAGCTTGTCGACATTTTCGTCTTCCATAGTGGACAAGAAGAAGACGTTGAAGACAGACGATTACAAACGGAAGCAATGGCAAAATTAATGGGGTCAACAAACCGGCCAAGCATTTTGTTGAGTTATCTAGTCACGAAACCTCATCAAGGAAACTATAATGTCTACGTTAGCGAAGAAAGCGGCATGTACGATATCGACCCTACTGATGAAGACAGATGGTGCGAATACATTTTGTACAAAAAATTGAAGAGAGTGGGTTATGCCAGAGTCTCTCGTGCCACAATCACAGACACTGAGCTCCAGGTCGGAAAGTTCCAAGTACTTCTTGACACAGAAAATTTGAATGAGGACTTTTTATACGATTATCGTAGAGTGCCTGAAAAGAAAGTACTCAGAAGTTTAAGATTCCCCAGAAAATTCTTGGGAGAAGGCATCAGAGGCCACCATTATCATGTGTTTGACGAACCGCGCTATTTCGACTGAACAATCGCCTAGCAGTTCGTTCAACGTGAATTTTCTTCATTAAATCAGTGGATAATTGTAAAGTATTATCATTCTTGGGCCCAGCCGCATATTTAATACACAAGTGTAATAGTATTGTATTCACCAGCCCATTCCAAGATTAATGTCCGCATCATCTTGTTATCATACTGCCTCAAAAGTTTCTTCAGCCAATAGTGTACAACATACTAAAACTCAGAGGCAACGAAAAACATTTCACTGGCCTAAGTAATGTTTATTTCTTCTATTATCAGGTTACTGTGTTCTGAAGCGTCGAAGTCTGGGTCTTCGACGCTACTTAGACCCTTTAATACAGGTGTGCTTATTTGAGAGTTTTCCTGATCTTTGGGAATGGTTTCATCAACAAAATCTGCAACGTCCACTTCTTCAATGATCAAGTTGGGATACTGCTCGGACATTTCGATGTAATAAGCCACTGCCAACCGCTACGAGGCTGCAGGTCTCGCAGAGGGACAAAGCTGATGTTACCAAGCATGTTCCCTTTGACTAGACAAGCTTTCAGAGCGCTAATTCGTTTTTTTCCTTTTACAAAATCTGTTAAGGTAGGAGCCTTCAAGATGGAAATAGTGCAAGAAGCTCTACGGTATAAATAAATCAGTGATTCAGTTCTGTATGAGATTTCAATGACTATGTAAGATTTATATATGCAATACGTCAATTAGAATATGCAACATTCTTTCGATCAAATTTTTGGATGCTTTATTAGGTGACGGTATATGTTCCAGACAAGACCAGAAACCTATGTGTTTCGATAGGCTCTTACACGAAGAGAGGTGCTGCAGCAATAATCAGCTCAACTGTATTGATACAAGTAGAATACAAGAGTGCTAAGGAAAGGGTGAGATAAAGATAAAGAAAACGTGATATGGTAGCGTTTAGATTCATTTAAGTCATGACGTTGCGAGTTTAAATTATTAGTATCATAAACAATAATTAGTTATGCTGAGAAGGTAAAGAACAATAGACTCTGCCTTCATGATATTATTACAGCCTATCTTTATTCTTGTTTGGAGGCATTGCTCTAGTTAGAGTTGCTATTCGAGTCGGAATGGTCCAACAAGCCCTTTTCGTTGGATTGGGCATCTTCCAAATGTTGTGGACTGCCCATCATACCCAACTTGTTACCTTCGTCATCCTTTAGGACTGGAACTTGTGGCACGTAACTAGCAGTTCTCCAAGCTGGAATGTTATCAGCCCACATCTGATCAATTTCTTCCAAGGTCTTACCCTTCGTTTCTGGGAACATCAATGCGGTCTGGATAGTTAGACACACAGAGAACACACCAAAGATGATGTAGGTCTTCCACGTGATGTTCTTGAATGCAGATGGGACAAACATGGCCAAGGCAAAGTTGAAAGCCCAGTTAGTGGCAGCGGACAAAGCAGAACCCTTAGCTCTTTCCATGTTGTTGAAAATCTCGGAACAGTAAATCCAGATACCGATACCCCAGGTTGGAGCAAAGGAGCAAACAAACAAGTAAGAAGAGGCAATAACACCTTTAGCAGCAGATTTGTTGTCAGTTGGGATAGTGATTCTGACAGTGTCGTCACCGTTGAAACCGTTTGGAGCTGGCACAGAGTATGTAGCCAAAATACCAGCGACAGCGAACAACCATGTAAACATCAGAATACCACCACAGATCAACACTGGTCTTCTACCGACCTTATCGATCAAAAACAAGGATGGAATGGTCATAACCACGTTCAAAACGTACTGAATGGAAGAAGAGACCAAATTGGTGTTACCAGTGTAACCAGCCATGTTGAAAATGTAAACAATGTAGTACATCATAACGTTCATACCACACAACTGTTGCCACATTTGAGCAGAAACACCGACAATGGTCTTTGGTAAAGTCTTCTTTCTGAACAAATCTTTGAAAGAGAAGTTCTTAGCGGCAGCATCGATCAAAACTTGCTCTTTGATTTCTTCCAATTGGTACTTGACTTGTTCGTTGTTCATGTCACCGTTAGCAGTCACCTTAGCGACAATCTCAGCAGTTTCTTCCCAACGGTCGTGGTTAGCCAACCAACGTGGAGATTCTGGAATGAAGAACGTACCGATCAAAAGAATGAAACCTGGAACCATTTGCAGACCCCAAGTGATTCTGAAGGCGGCGGCACCGTCGATGAAGTGACAACCGTAACCGATGTAGAACAAGATCATGATACCGACAGTGACGGAAAATTGGAAGAGACCGGAAATCGTACCTCTGATCTTTGGAGGGGCAATTTCGGAGCAGTACACAGGAGCGATAGAGGAACCGAAACCGATACCCATACCGGAGATGACACGGCCCACGATCAACATGGCTTGGTCCTGAGCTGCACACTGGATAATGGCACCGACGATCCAGAGAGCGGCACACAAATGCAAGGACACCTTTCTACCGAAGGCATCGGAAAAGTTTGGAGAGATCAAAGATCCCAAGAAGGAGCCACCTGACATGGAGGCGGTGATACCACCCTGGGTCAACGAGTCTGGGTGGCTGAAATATTCCTTGTACACATCGGTACCAATCATCGAGGACATCGATGAGATATCAAAACCGAACATCAAACCGGAAACACATGATATGCAACCAAGGACGTAAATATTGTGGATGTGAGGGAACTTCTTGTACAAGTTACCCTCGTATTGGATATCCCTTAGCAAAAGCCACTTTTTTAATGACATAGTAAAATATTGAAGTTCTTATGCTTGGGAAAGTATTCTTAATAACTCTTAAGGTTAAACGTTTATTATCCTATTATCAAATTTCTTGACGAATAACTAGCTTGGTCTTTCGAGCTTAGAAAGAAACTCGAGACAAGGGTTAATACTTTAAACGAACGTACCCTCGAATGAATTTGAAGTAGTGTTAGCAGCGGCCGCTGTGCTTATATACAAAAACTCAGTTCCCAAACGAACCTGGCCTTCTTCCCCACCCATCGCCAGAAAGCAAGCCATCCCATCAGTCCTAGTGAGACCATGGAACATAGCATCCCGGATTGCTACGCTATCGTCTAGCGAAATGGTCAGTACACTATGGAGTAAAATGGAACAACATGGGGCACAAGGAATTCAAATTCAAGCTGAGAACCCTAATACGAACCATCTCCCTTCCCCCGCTCGGAAATTTCAACCAGTAGACCACTTGACTCCCGTTTAATCCTACGTACCATCGGAAACAACGTCATCGTAAGATAACATGTTACTGAAAACGAAAAATGGTGTCACATATCGCATCTCGTTGACATGGCCCGCTGTTTCTTTTCTTGCTTGCTGGTTAGGAAACACTAACATTGCTCTGTACAGTTTGCATGCAAATTGCTTCGAATGCCAGAGGAGACCAGAAGAAAACAAAGCACGGCCAGGCTTGTCTCGGAATAACTGCGACAAGAGGAGTTGCTGTACGGCGTTTCTGTAGGCAAGACGCCGCCTTTTTTTCCGTTTTTGGGCCTAAAAAAAGGATGACAGAATTGATTTTGTTCCGTATGGGGAAAATTCGGGCAGTTTCGAGCAGAAAAAAATTGAGGGGTATGCGTAGACGAGCCGTACGGGGCGAGGCAGGTTGACGTACGCCGATTTTTTCCGGGGCAAGGGAAGTTGCACACGCATTGTTCTACGCCGGAAAAATAAAACCGGGGTTATTTAATCCGGGGGAGTCGCGTTTCGGGCTGATAGGAGCACAGAGACGGCCGTACCGGCCGTCTGTGCTCCGTGTGGGTGCGGTCGTCCGACCTCCGTGCAGGCGCGTGCCAAAGACGGTACAGCGTTCCGGGGTGGCATGGGGCGCGCCGACGGAGTCTCTCGGAGCAGTGTGCTCCGGTGCGCACGGTCAGTGGCACGGATACGGTGTGCCACTGGTCGGTACGAAACTGTATGTGAGGTGAGTACCGTGATTTTGCGATGATGGCGTTACCCTGACTGCGTAGTCCCTGTTCCATAGCACATCTTCCGATTGTGAGCATTCCTGTACAGCGACTGAGGCGTGCTCGTAGACAGCCCATTCGTCATCCAGATGATGTACTCTCATGATCTTGAGACACTGGTGATCGTCGTTCGCAGCGTTGTTCTGAGCCTTGATTACGAAAAACTGGGAAGGCTCGCCATGGCCTGGGGTAAGACTTTTCACCTGGAGTTGGACCCTGGTGTGGTTCGAGGCCTGAGCCGCAGGTTTGCTGGTCACGTGAGTGAATTCACACGACAACGGTATTTCTCCGCTCATGGTGTCTCCATGGTACTTGACATGCCAGATATGGCACCAGATCTGGGTCTCTCCGGCTGTGAAGAGGCAGATATGGTCCGCAGCGTCGTTCAGCACGCCGCAGGCGACTACTTGGCCTTCTAGAGAAGGCGGTAATTGGGTCTCCCACTGACGCAGCAAGGAGCATCCATCAACGTGATATTGGACAGCGTGACGAGCGTCGCTGCTGAAGATCAGCCTGAGTTCGGGGTTTAGCTCCAGGGGCCATCGGAATCGATGCCACTGTAGAGACACGTCATCGATCTGAGATGCCGGAGTTGCCGTGTCGCCAAGAACAGGTTTGGAGGTCACTTTCTTGAATGACAAATTTATGACAGATAAACCGTCGTTGTAAAGGGCAAACAGTCGGCCGGGAGCACTCAGGACCGAGATCAACTGTAAGACGACAGACCCGCTATCGAAAACGTCGTAGAACTTCTGGGTAGATACGTCCAGGAGCTTTATGTCTCCTCCGATGGAGTTTAGGATAACCCATGGCCATGTAAATTGTGTCATCTCCATCGGCATCCCCAAATCTACTATTCCGGGCGATGTGGTCTCTGTAGCACTGTCTCTGTCACCTGACAAGATATGGATCTTCCCGTCTACAAGGCTTGTGACCGATGTGAAATCGGATAATACGATGCGGTCAATAATCCGGTCAGAGCTGTCCTGCTCGAAGTCGAGTTTTTTTTCTACAGCAACAGCAGTTGCAAGGTTCAGCTTGTATAGACCCTTTCGACTCTTAATGAACCACCCTGATGCCACCTCTATAATATCCTCTACTTCTACTTGTTCACTGGCAAAAGAAATTGGCAGAGTCTCTGCGGTGTCATACTTGAACAAACAAACCTGTTCTGCGTTCCAAATGATAAGGGTACTGGCACCGGCACTGTGAACAGCCTTGAAGTTTTGTATGGAGAACGGCAATGGAATGGTTTCGAACTCATTGAAATCGTTGACATGTACGTGATTTTTGGTAACTGACAAGAATCGAGCGTTCATGAGACAAAAACCGACGAACTGCTCCTCTTCATCTTCAGGCAAAAGATCATTGATCAAAGTTAACTCGGACTGGCCATTTTGTGCCAGCTCCATGTAGTAACACTCTGGAGAACATATTAAGGAGGTTCCGATCAGTAAGTACTGTTCGACCGGTTCATCTCGGTGCAGTTTGATTGAACCAAAGTAATCAGCCGAATTCCAATCACTTTTCAAGTCTATGACCTGCACCTGTTGGAACGCTTGGAACTCTGATAAAAAAGTTTGTTCCTCGAAGGAAGTTGGTTGGCTATTTCCCGTTCTTCTGGGTATCTCATACGTTTTTCTTCCGGATCCTAGTAAAATTATATCTTTGAATCGGAGGACTTGGTCCACCTTGGAATAACATTCGGTCACGAATTTGTCATTGGTGATATTTCCTAGGAGTAAGGTTGTGCTAGAATTGATTGGCTCGTCTAAGATTTCGTTCACATCTATGTCGTTCAAATCAATGACGTATTCTCTGATTTCGGCGGCAGAGAACACCATTATCAGCAATTCTTTCCCTTCTTCCGCCCTCTTCAACTCGATATCATCGATTGGTACTGGGAGTCTTGTTAAAACAGTGGTAAGTACTTTGTTAAATTCCGTAACCACGCAAAGAACGATCGTATAGCTCTCTATTACTACAAAATGTGCTTTCTTGACGGTTTCATGTGTCAGTCTTAAATCATCGTAATGCGTAGAGCTAATTTCCTTTACAAAGGTCGCATCAAAAAATCCGAGTTTTACTGACTCGCCACCTCTCGATCTCAAAGATGTGGTCGTGCCATTCGGATTGATGTCCAGAACGTTATCGCGGTCTAATAAAAATAGACGATTGTTGGGATCGATTCCATCTATGATAAAATCGTGATCATAAACGTCATTCTTACTCACATCCTGCACTACCACTCTTGCCTGGTTTTTGGTATAGTAGTCGATATAAAGCAGCTGGCTTGCTTGCCATGTAACGGTATTTATGTCACATCCCAGCTGTAGAAGTACATTCGTTTGGATTTTGAAGAACGCCTTTTCTCTCTTATGAAAGTTGATAACGCACAATAAATGCATTGACGTCGCCATTCCAACGGTATCGGTTTCTTCGCAGTAAATAAACCTTACTTGAAAGTTTGCCGGCAAACTGTTAAGGTTCCAGATGCATGCAATGTGTATGCTGTAATTTTGCAAATCAGAAGAATAAGTGAAATCCAGAGAGCACACCTCTCCCGAACCCAGGCATAGTAGACACACGTCGTTTTTTTCTGAACCAGTTCGATTCGGGAGCACAATTACATCAAGTACTTTACCCGAAAGCTCTAAAACGTCTGTTGAACCCAGAACACACACAGTCCGTTCCGTGACAAGCAGCGTCTGTTTCTTGTCACTAACCGACTTGGGTTTCTCGTCTGCAGCGTCAATGTCAAAATCCCAATCCAATAGCGAATCTAGACCCATTGAGTCCCCCAGTTCTGCAGGCCAGTCGAAGCCAAATTCCGGACACTGTAAGCTTCTATAATATTCCCGCAGTGACAGAAATTGTTCCGATCTCTTCACGTCACATTCGAACAATTGAATGGGGAGCGCTCGCAGTAAGGTATAAACTCCCCTGCTCTTCAACCTATCGGAATCTGATACCTCACAGTCCTCAATCTGCTCCCACGGAAGTTCATTGGCATTTTGTGGAGTTTTGAAACTCTTCCGCAGCAGATCAATCACTGCATCATCACGCTCTTCGCCTATAATCATCTGATTTAGAAAGGGCGAAACGATAAGTTCCTCCCAAATATTCCGTATTTCTTGGGGTCCGTTCCAAACTTACTTATCTTCCGATGCTTAAGCTAGAGTTGTATCAGGGGAAACGATCAGCAAATAGGGTATCTAAACCCAGTTTCTCGAAGAAAGGCATCGTTGATAGTAGTGTTATGTATCCATATTGGTACAGGGTATACTTACTGTTAAACAGCCGTAGAGTTCAGTTCTGAAAAACTGTTCTAAGATTATCCGGTCACGTGCAACGATCTAAAGCCAACTCATAAGCCGGGCGTGGCACTTATTCAACACGTCTACACACTGTTCTATACACTTTCTAATGTGAGCAGTCGCTTTTTGTTCTCAATCTGACAGTGTGTACGTTACGTTCCACGCATCAAGCATGGAACACGCCCTTTGAAGAAGATCATTACTCGGTGGAAGAATCTCATTCGCTGTAAGCTCCTTCTTATGCGTCTTCTCGTCAGCTGGCTCTTCTGCGCTTTCACTGGGTTTATCTTCAGGCTTTGTATCATCTGACTTCTGCTCTCCAAGCACTATCTTGGCCATTTCTTCCTTTTGCGTTTGCAGATATTTGTTATGCGAATCTATTACCGCTAGACAGCTCTGCTGGAGCGTATTCTTGGAACCGCCTTGTAGATCCTGGAAGTACCTCACAAGCAAGCTGTCGTACTCTGTTGGGATCTCTTCTAGCAGAGTAAAATGCTTGATGAGCCAGTTCTGTTTCTGCTTGCTGAACTTCCACACTTCCTTGACCACATTTGTGTCGTCTGCTGAAGTCGTTTCGGCAACGAAACCGTTCTCGCGCACGCTGGGCAGCTGTTTCAGCACATCGGGAAGCTGTAGCTCCAGTTTCAGAGTCCAAAATTCTATCAGATACTTCAATTGGTCCTTCAGCACAAACTCCTTCTTCTTCAGTCTTTCCTCTCGAGCCAGTTTCTCTCTTTTCCTATCTTTGCCCTGCTTGTTCGCCTTGCTGACCTTGTTTCCCTCACCAGAGACGCCTTTGATAATTCTCTTCTTTTCTTTCTTAGACAGAGAAGATGTAGAAAGATGTGTCGACACGATGAGCGAGTCTAGCTCATCTTCTTCTCTCTTCTGCTCTGTGTTCTTGATCTGAAATCTTTTCCAGGCCGGTACGTGTTCTGACATGGTAACTGTAGTGCAAATGCTGAACTAGTATTTCCCGCACCCCGACTTATCGATTGACTCTTGAATTCAAGTCCAAATATCTACTTGGAGTTCAGCTCTTCTCTCCGAACCTAGTAGCTCATCGCATCCTTTCCGTATACAATTCTCTAATAGCGTTGAGACTAAATTTTTCAGGCGCAGTGTTTGGAAAAAGAAATCAAGCCTGGAGCCTTGAAAAGTTGAAAACCTTCGGGGCATAGTTGAATTCCTGATCATCACTATTGCTGAGATGATTTTATAAGAATTCTTTTGTGTCTTTTGAGAGGAGAACACCAATCATAAACTTCGTTGCTCAATGGGATCTCAGTGTTCTTTGGAGCATGGTCTGAATTTGGGACTTGTGTTCTTCTTTCAGCATGGTGTTTCTGATCTGTGAGATGCTCGAAGCATAGACAAAATTATAGATCAACAGTTTGAGTTGGGTCCTTCAGACGCATGACAAGGACCCGATATAGAAGCGTGATTACAGTATATGTTTTGTATTTGTTTGTATTTAGACAGGCCTTGAACTCTTGTAGATCAAAGAGGACCGTAAAGGTTTCGAGAACGAAGAAACGAATTTTGCCCCAAAAGGAGTGAACCGGCAGGCAGACACAAGTGTATGAGACATTTGCCGAAACTTCAGAGACTCAGTGAATACGCCAGAGCAACAGCATGATTAGAAGGATACTTGTCCTAGATTTTGATGGAACGATCACTACCAGGGATACCACGAGCATCATCGGACAGTCGGTGTACCAGTTGAAATCGGTCCCCGTGGAATGGGACCATTATCTGCGTATATATGAGAGGTGCCACATCCCAAAACCCAAATCGTTGAGCCAAGACGCATGGGAAGTAGTTTGTGATTACGAGCGTAAATCTAGGTCCTGTGAACTGCAATCGATCACCGAGTTGGAATCTCAGGACCATTTCAAGGACGTTATGATCCAGGACCTGCTGCAAGTCGTGAAACAAAAGGTAGAACTGAGACCAGGACTCGATGAACTGATGCGGAAGTTCCACACAACGTACGTGCTGTCCCTGAATTGGTCTAAAGACCTGATTCACGACCTCACTGGCGTGTCCAAGTCCCAGATATACTGTAATGATTTGTTATCACGTGATCAAAAAGTATACAGCGGACAATTCACAAAGCAAATTCTGACTGGATGGGACAAGTACAACGTCTTGAACCAGATACGAAAGTCCAGTGGTTGCGGTGATGATTGTGAACTGACTTACATTGGGGATAGCTTCGGAGATCTACCCTGTGTCTTAGCAAAGGACGTGAAAGGATACATTATAGGTGACAGGTTGAATCATTTAACGCTAGATGTACCCATCATTCAGCAATTCGATGAGGTGGAATGTTGAAGGGACATAAATTCGTTGTGTTACCAAACGAAGATACAACTAGACGGCGGTTCATTCGTGGCTTGATAGAAAAGCATGGTGGGAAGTACGGTCTGGAAATAGGATTGGTGGATGACAGTTTTGTGAGTGAAAATCATGTCATTAATCACCGCTTGTTCAAACAAGAGTTGAATCCTAAAGACATTGCCCTTGAGAAGCTTCGGTTATTCAAACTGTCAAGTTTGACCAAATGGCTTAAGCTCGGTTTTTTAGACTTCTCCTCACCCTTGCGCCTACATGAAGAGATATCAGTGGATACTGAAGAAGACGATTCACAGCAAGCCGCGGACAGTAAAACCAGTAAAGAGAGAGCCGTTACAACAGATGAGTCAAACTTAGCTGCTTCAGCTCAGAATGCCACTGAGGATGAAGTTGAAACCGATGTGGAAGACAGAGGTGATGATTCAGGTCCAAAGCTAGATGAGCAACTATTAACAAAGAGCAATCCGAACTATAAATTAATCAAGATCCTTGACAGATTAGAAAACAGATACAGGTTGCAGAATGATACGTTTAGGTACTTGGGCTATCAGAAAATGATCAGGATATTGAAGAATGTGCCCGTCAAGATCGAGTCAGAAGCAAGCGCAATCGAACATGGACTGTCAAAAGGCCTGGCAAGAAAAATCCCGTTACTCTTGAAGCTCGACGACGAAGCTTCAGAATTGCGCATGAATACTAGCGAGGAAACCTTGCTGTATTTTCAAGAATGCCATGGCATCGGTGCCTTCAAGTCGAAACAGTATATGAACATGGGATATACCAGTTTCCAAGATTTAATTCCATACATGAACTGGACTCAGTTAACCGGATTGGCGTTTTATGAAGATTGGCAGCTAGAGATCCCTAGAGAAGAAACTGTCGTCCATGAAGCTATCATTCGTAAAGCAATGAAAGAAGTCAATGAAAAGCTGGAGATGGAAATAACGGGTTCGTACCGTCGTGGTCAGAAGGTCAGTGGGGACATTGACATTGTCGTTCACATTAAGGAGGAAAACGACATGAGCTCTTTATCTCGGGAGTTAGAGAAAGTTATCACCATACTCACTGAATCTGGCTATATCATTTGCCCGCTGAACTTGAACGAAACTCTTAAAGGCGTATTTAATCCATGGTTCGAAAAGCTTTTCTCTCATTTCCACAAACCGTTCGATGTGAGGGCGTATAATGAGCCGGTGCACAAGTTTTATTGCGGAGCCGCTGTGCCGGCAGGTAAATCACTCACGGTGCCAGACTCAGCTCCGTTAAAACTCAGAGGTGCGGATTCTCAGTTTAGAATGGATTTAGGCAGAACGTGTCGAAGGGTAGATTTCTTATTGTCAGATTATCAGGGGCTTGCAGCTACTAAGTTGTATTTCACTGGGAATGATAACTTCAACAAGAAATGTAGAACAACTGCTAAACTGAAAGGCTTTACTTTGAGTAACGATGGACTATATCAGGAAGGAGTCTTAGTTCCTGTTGCAGATGAATACGAGCTTCTCGATATCATCGGAATTGAGAAACTCTCACCAAGCGAAAGGAACCTATAAGGATTCTGATCGTGTTTGAAAGGGTATTTGAAATTATACCGATTTTGTATTGTACTATAAATTTCATATACCGAGTGTATACTTAATCTAGATTGAAATGAAAAGCATCATCATATACATTCGATCGAGAGTCTGTAATGTAGACGAAGGGGCATAAAAAAATGGCCTTTTGGAAGCCAATTCATCGATATGTATCTAGAACCTCTACTGCTTGTTGGACAAGAAAGTGACACCAGGCAACTCCTTACCTTCCAACAATTCCAAGGAAGCACCACCACCAGTGGAGACGTGAGAGATCTTATCGACAACACCGTACTTCTTGGCAACGGTAGCAGTGTCACCACCACCGATGATCACAGTGTTACCGGCTTGAGAAGAAGCGACGACAGCGTCCAATAGAGATTCCGTACCCTTGGCGAAGATAGGGAACTCAAAGACACCTGGAGGACCGTTCCAGACGATAGTCTTGGCCTCAGCAACAGTGGCAGCAAAAGCCTTTCTGGACTCTGGACCACTGTCCAATCCTTGCCAGCCCTTTGGAATACCCTCTTTGTCGGTAACGATCTTTGTGTTGGCATCATCGGCGAACTTGTCACCAATAACAAAGTCAGTTGGCAAGACGACCTTGACGTTGTTGGCCTTAGCCTTTTGGATCAACTTAGGCACCAATTCAGCACCGGCAGCGTCGAAGATGGAGTCACCGATCTCGGTGTTCTCCAAGACCTTCTTGAAAGTGAAAGCCATACCACCACCAATGATCAAAGAGTCGACCTTGTCCAACAAGTTGTCGATCAATTGGATCTTGTCAGCGACCTTGGCACCACCTAGGATGGCCAAGAATGGTCTGGTTGGGTTTTCCAAGGCCTTGGCAAAGTATTCCAACTCCTTGGACAACAAGAACCCGGCAGCTCTCTGAGGCAAGTCGAACCCAACGATCGAAGAGTGGGCTCTGTGTGCGGTACCGAAAGCATCGTTAATGTAAACGTCAGCCAAAGAGCTCAATTGATGTCTGAACTTCTCCACGTCGGCCTTGTCGGCCTTGACCTTGTTTCCGTCAACCTTTCTGGAGCCCTCTTCCTCGATGTGGAATCTCAAGTTCTCGAGCAAGAACACCTGGCCGTCCTTGGCGCTGTTCACGGATTTGGTGACCTGATCTCCGACACAGTCGTGCAAAAACGTGACTTCCTGGCCTAGCAGCTTGGACAATTCATCCGCAACTGGCGCTAGAGAGTATTTGTCGTTAACTTCACCGTTTGGTCTGCCCAAATGTGACGCTAGAACCACAGCCTTTGGCTTTTGTTCTAGAACGTACTTAATGGTAGGCAAAGCTGCCACGATTCTCTGGTTGGAAGTGATCTTCTTGCCGTCCAATGGGACGTTGAAATCCACTCTGATGAAAACTCTCTTTCCTGAGACGTTCAAGTCCTTAACGGTCAACTTAGAACTCAAAGACATTTTGTTTCTGTTCAAATTTGTATGCAAATCTTATTCCGTAATCCAATAGTATATTCTGTGAATATTTGGTGAATATTCCTGAATATGTATTTGTTAACGTTGTCCTATGTAGCAAACCAATCGTAATAACTATCAATTAACACTCGATTCAAAATCTGTGGTCAATTCACCCTTTAAGACAAACGAATTGCACCTTAAAATCCAGTTCTTATATACTAATTTTATAGCCATACTAATTAACACTATAGCAGTAATAGCAGGCCTGTAACTGATGATTTCGGGGCATAACCTGTTCCAATGGCGTAGAGGGTTCCAGAAATCACGTTTCGTCGCCTGATAGACTTGTTGCGTGCGAATTGTGTTTTAGTGGGCGCTGGTTGCGGGACGGGTTCCAGCTGCGTTTTTTTAATCTGGAGACATGAAAACAGGACGCTGGTGGGACAAACAGGGACAGGACAACGACCCCGGAGAGATGTGTGGGTGTATTCCTGGACGGGGTGAGTTCAAAGTTACCCTCTCTTTTGAGAATTGCTCATCCGAATCTATTGTCACGGTAGTCACGTGATGTGAAATCTCATATGGTTTGTTCGTCTTAAAGCCATTGAAAGAATAAGGGCACACAACAACACTAGGAGGTCAAGCGTTAGATCCAACGTTGTAGAGCCAGCTGTTCGAATTGGAGACCGTATCAGAGAACGGCAGCCGGGTTCTGCGATGTCTGGTTCAAATTTGGATATCAGGTCGGAAGATGAGGATATTCGGTATATGGCTCTGAAGTCGTTGATAGACAACAACTGGCAGTTCAGCGGCACAGTGCTGCACGACTCGGCTCTAGGCGCAGCTGGAATGGTAGCTACGGAGGAAGAGAAGGTTGTGCTGGCGGGGTTGCAGGATACCAGCGTTCTGATCCAGGATTTGGCGTCCAAGGCACTGATCCAGTCGTTTTGCCGCAATCGAGACGTGCAGGCGGTACATTCGCTTTTCCAGTGCTTGCTGTGCGACGCCACGCTTCCCTGCACGAGAGCGCTCAAAACAATACTCAGTTCGGATATCTGCAACTCGGGATATGTGTCAGTGACGCTCGACAACTTGCGGACGTACCTAGACAACATGAAAGAGTCGGATCACGCGATCCAGTCCATTCACTGGGACGTGCTGGTGAGCATGCTCGAACACTACGCAGACAGTGACGTGTTGGATGAGTTATTCACCGAGAATATCGCACCCCTACAGCCCTCAGACACAGTGCTCAAGGCTCTCGCGCCTCATTTGACCCGAAAACTTGTATCAGAGTATCCGTTTACCTTGTCACAGTTGATACTCATCTCTGCATCGTACCCTTACAAATTCTCCAAAGAAAAAGCACATGCCCTCATATCAGACTGCATTGAAGAACGCTCGGAGGATTTGCTGCAACGTGCGAACTTGTGCTACAACTTGTTCTGGTTCTGGCTCACCCCGCAGGGTGTACCGCAACAGATCCAAGACTTCTTAATTCGGCTGAAAAACTTTTCGAAGGATGAAGGAGACCTTGAGGATGCGTCGGACTCTGATGAGTTCGATATCTCGTTGTCGGAGGACGAGGATAGTGTCCCCATGTATGAAAACTCATCTCAACCAGATTGGAATGGCCATTCAAACGATATTCAAAACGGAAACCAGGACGAACTCAACGCTGTGATCGCCAAGTTCGAGTCACTGATAGACAAGCTCTCTTCCTCGGCCTTGATCGTGCCCTCGGCATCCGAAGCTCCTGCAAACACAATTGATTCGCAGCCCAGATTATATTCTGAAATATTGACGTCTATGCCTGCGAAGAACGAGGAATTGCTCGAAGCTTGGCTTAAGGACTACCACGACTACGATCTTTACTACACTAGATCAATCATCGACCAGATTCTGGACTCAGAGTTCACGTTGTTCGAGTGGCAATGGTTGATCACGATTTCTTCCAGATTACCCAAAGATTTCGTCATAAAGTTTCTTCCCCGCTGTGTTCCCTTTTTGAAGCCGATGAAACGTTTCATCCAGGTCATACAGGTAGGTAACCTAAAGCAGAGACAGGACGACGCATTGAACCTCAGACTGCAGCTATGGTCCCTGGTAGACTCGCTTCTCAATTTCCAAGATTCAGATCCCGATGCCCTCTATCTTAATGAACTACAGATATTGACACTAGTGATACCATACTTGCAGTTCGGACTCAAGGATATTCTGAAGGAAAACTCGTTCTACCCGATCTTACAGTCGATTATGGAGAAATTGAAAGATTATTGTGATCCGTTGCTGATTACCGATGAAGCTTTGATCCACTCAGTTCTTGAGCTTGATCAGGAGCAGTTTTCATGGATTGTTCCTAATATAAACAGCATACGCTTCAAGATGATGTAATTCATAATTAAGATAAATATAGCACCGCACAATACACGCCTGCCATCATGAGCAGAGCTTTACACGTATGTAGTATACGAGATCGTTCGGAGTTTGACTTCGTTTAATGTTACCCTCCCTTAAAAATACCAAAGAGTCGTACGTGATCTTTGAGATTGAAAGGGTTTATATAAGGCACAGCAAGAATGAAGGCAGACATATGTAAAGGTTGAAACGTTATTGGATGTACTTGCGAAGTCTGGAGTCTTATGATCTCTCAGTATCGGCAATATCAATGCAATATTCAAGCTGTTTGAATATATCAATCGTCTGAAATAGTTTATAGAGCGAGAAGTGATAAAGCGCTCTGATTATCAAGTTATTAGTACCCTAGGCCTGAACAGATCAAAAAATGCCAACTCAAAGCCATTCAGTCCAAGTGGATCATTTGAAGCCGGGACACGGACACGGACACGGACACGGTCATGGACGTGAGCCAAGTCCGCCGCTAAACAAGGAGTTTTTGGAGTCGCGAGACTTCACTTCGTTGGAACATCCGCCAGAACCCAAGCGTACCCCGGACCCATTTGCGCAGAAGGATGAAGGCTCAAAGAACAAGACCATACAAGAGACACTAGCCAGCGTCTCTCACAGGCTGCAGTCGCTGCACCCCAGCTCTGACACAGAGCACAAGCACCTTTACCAGCAGAAGTCTGTGCTTTCGAACGTGGTGCAACCGGAGTCGCCCGAACCTAGCGATGATATCAAGTTCAGACCGGTTTTCCAGGGCTCTTCTAAGGAAAACGAAGAACAGGAAAGTAGTGAACTGAACCAGGACGATCCTCTATCGCGTCCTGCACCAATACGGAGAAACTCATCCCTATATGAAGATTTCAAGAAGCATTACTACCACAATACCCATATGTTTGATTCGCACAAATGATAGAAATGCCGATCAAATCAAATTCCCTGGTGATAACATATCATCGATAAGGATAAGAATGGCGGACTCCGTGTCTCTCGACTAGAAACTCCGCCTTTTATGCATAGAATCGTGGATTCCATCACACATTTCATGACTTGCAAGCTCACGTTGTCTAACAATAATACATTCAATTCTATTCGAAACAAAAAAACCGAAAAATAACATGTACAATCGCCCAGTGTTGAATGGTCAGGACCATCTCAAGCTACTTATATATTTTCACCCTTATAGCACCTTTTAAATCGAATCTCATGACCCTATCAACAAAGTCTTCACCATCTGTTCTACTAGCAGCAGCATTTAAGACTGACAAAGGAATCATAATTTTTCACGCTAGATAAAGTGTTAACAAACTCTTCACGCTTGAAGGGCTGGAAACCTGACAATACTTACTGCATATCTTTGCCTCTGCTTACCTGGTCGTCCTCTTCACTGAACTTGTATCATCTGTCCATCGTACTGAGACAGTGCATCAGTTTCCTCTCGTAAGATGAGCTTGGAAATTGTTGATTCTCTGGAGAACAAGTCATTTGACAACTACGTCACAATTAAGATAGATGGCAATCTGTACCTGTTTCATTTGGTATACTTAAGAGACAATTGCACTAGCAGCAAAAGTTTCCACAAAGAGACACATCAACGAGTACTTGACATTTTTAATGATATCGATTTAGAGTCGGATTTGGAAGGTACGGCGTCAGTACAGGATGAACAATTGGTAATCAAATGGGCTGACGGACACGTGTCCAAGTTTGACACGCAGTGGTTGCTGAGACATGCTTACTATCCAAAGAAAAACATTCAGTCTAATGAGACTATAAAGTTTCCCGAACGAATCACTTGGGGTAAGAGGCTATTCACTGAACTGAAAGAGTCTAGTGAACATTTCAAGAATGACTACCGCAAGATCCATGCCGACGATGTCAAGAAAAACATCTTTCAGGAGATCTACCAGTATGGTTTTACATTGATTCAAAATGTACCAGTTTCGTTAGAAGCCACGAAAGAAGTCTCTGAACTCATTTCTATCATTCGACCAACGCATTATGACACTGGTGTATGGGACTTCACTTCAGATTTATCGAAAAAGGACACTGCCTATACGCAGCTTGCCATTGACATGCATACTGATGGAAACTACTGGAACGAGACCCCGGGCTTGCAATTGTTCCATTTGCTGATGCATGAGGGACAAGGTGGTGAGACGAGAATTTGCGACGTGGCGCATGTCTTGGAAACGATAAAGGAAAAAGCTGCCAAGGACGAATCATGGAGCGAAACTCTTGAAATATTGACCAAACAGCCCATTGAATTTCATCAGTCGGGAGAGCTTGATTGTGTGTTTATCGAGAACAAGTACCCAATTTTGCAAGTGGACGACAAGGGCTCTTTCATTCAATGCAGGTGGAACACCAGTGACAGAACGTCAATGATGAAGCAGGCTCAATTCCCAGTGAGCGATATCTACAGAGCTATGGCCAGATTCAACGATTTGATCAACGACTCCGAAAATGCAGTAAGATTCCCGTTGCAACCAGGCACCATTCTTGTGTTTGACAACTGGAGGGTCCTACATGCCAGAACCGCTTTCAACGGCAGACGTAGACTTTGTGGATCGTACTTGACTAGAGATGATTACCTGGCCAGGTTCAGATCTCTCCTTTTCAGGCGTGAGGACTGGCTCCAATCGGTATAAAGTTCACTGTTTTAATTTTACTGCCTTAATGCGACAATTAGCACTATTAATCTGGTACCTAATGGCACTCATATGAAGTGCACCGATACTCAAAGCTCGCTAACGCTTGTCCTCTCATGCACTACATACTTTTCGTCTTATGTAATCTGCCATATAATGAAAAATGAATTATCACGATCGCACATATCGCAAGAGATGAGATAGAACACCTTACCTTGTATGACAGTTTTAGGCTTGATGGTCGAATCCAAACTTTGAGAGGTTCGGAGGATTTGCTGGAAGATAACTGGTCAAATTTGCGCTCTTTACTAGCCTTGAAATCGTTACACCAATATCTATTAAAGATTTAAGTCCCGGCTGAGTTTAAGATAGAATTGAACTATCAAATGAATTCGGCAGTCCTTTTGAGACCATGGTTTCGTTTAGGACATAGAGTACCATTAATGGTACGAAATTTACAGACTACTAGTCCTCAACTGGCCGGCCATCGCAAAAAGCGGAAGTATCCTTCTTCGCAGTTGAAAAAGCTTACATTTACGATACCAAATCATACCTCTGTGAACAATTTATCGAACCTTTTGAACGTGAGACTAGAGAGACTTATCAGCGACTTGAAAAAACTTGGCTTCGCACAGGCTAGTACAGATTACATTCTCACAAAAGAATACATCGAGTTGATCTTGCAGGAGTACAACTATGACTTTGAGTCAAATGATGTGATAACGTCTTCGAACTTGTACGATGAACTGAAATCTCCGGTAAATCCACGGTTCCTCGAGCCACGTCCGCCTATTGTCACCATTATGGGACACGTTGATCACGGTAAGACAACGATTTTGGACTATCTCAGAAAATCCTCCATCGTTTCTCAAGAACACGGCGGGATCACGCAACATATTGGTGCATTTCAATGTGTCGCGCCGATCTCTAAAAAGATAATCACCTTCCTCGATACCCCAGGCCATGCAGCCTTCTTAAAGATGAGAGAACGTGGTGCTAACATTACAGATATCATTGTTCTCGTGGTTTCAGTTGAAGACTCGATTATGCCTCAAACCCTGGAGGCGATCAAACATGCGAAGAACTCGGGTAACGAGCTAATCGTTGCTATAACCAAGATAGATAGGATCAGTAACGCTAAAGAACGTGCCAACGCTGTCGAAAAGGTTGAGAACTCTCTGATTGCAAATGGAATAGAACTTGAAAAAATCGGTGGTGACATTCAGGTGGTCCATATCAGCGCCAAGACTGGCGAGAATATGGATCAATTAGAAGAGAGTATCATTTCTTTGAGTGACATTATGGACCTCAAGGCAGAAAACAGCCCCAAATCAGTTGCTGAAGGATGGGTTTTAGAAAGTGAAGTGAACAAAGCTGTTGGAAATGTTGCAACAGTGTTAGTCAAAAAAGGCATAATCAACCGGGGCAGCGTTTTGATCTCTGGTAACTCCATCTGTAAAGTGAGAGCTATGCACAATGAACTTGGAGAACAAGTTTCTAAGGCTGTCCCCTCTCAGGCAGTTGAGATAGTTGGTTGGAAAACTTTGCCAAATGCTGGAGATGAAGTAGTTCAAGCCAAATCGGAAGCTGTCGCTAAGAAATATGTGTCTAGAAGACAACATTTAGAACAGGAAGAGAGCGAATCCCAAGAAATTGATAAGTTAAACGATGAGAGGGCGGCCCAAAAAGAGTTGCAAGCTGTTAAGAAAGAGGAAGAGGAAGCTGATGAAGAAGAGGAATCTCTTGAACTCGAGACCGGGCCAAAGCCTATAAACTTTATCGTCAAAGCAGATGTTTCGGGATCTGAAGAAGCAATTGTACAGAGTATCGAACACTTAGGTAACGATGAGGTTAGGTGTAATATCATTAGCTCATCTGTCGGAATACCCACCGAAAATGACTTGAAGATGGCAAAGATCACAGGAAGCACGATTTTATGTTTCAATTTGGATAACGTGCCTAATGAAATAATCAACAATAAGGACAAGATTCCTGTTAAGCAGTTCAACGTCATCTATAAATTGATCGAAGACGTCACAGATGATCTTACTGATAATCTCAAACCCATTTATGAGGAGAAGCAATTGGCCACAGTTGAGATTCGTGAAATATTTGAATTTAAGGTGAAGAAGAAGTTCATCAAAATTGCTGGATGTAAGGTCGTGAACGGTAAGGCAAGCCGGAATGCTACTGTGAAGATTGTTCGCGGACCCAACGATGAAGTTGTATACAGAGGAAAGATTGCATCAATTAAACAAGGAAAGGAGACAGTACAGGACGTAAACAAAGGTAATGATTGTGGTATCACCCTGGAAAATGACTTTGAAGGATATGAAGCAGGTGATAAAATAGTGTTGTATGAGAATGTTAAGATTCCTCGTTTCTTGTAAATATAAATATCAATTAGTATAAACTAACATCCTGTATATATACAGTCTAAATGCAGATTGAATGATCACAGAAGGTTGGATGATTTTGAATTTTTCACGTGGAATCCAGTATCAGCTCAATTCTGAGTGTCTTCATAGTCAATAGGTTCCCATTGTACTTTAACAACCTCTTGAACATACCCTACTTGGTTCTTGTCAAACTTAGGAATATAGTTCTCGATATCGGTGTACACGAAGATGGTACCCCAATCCATCCCATCTGCCAGTGATACTTCTTCCTCAACCTGTTGAATTAAATTAGGCATCAGTTGCATCTCAAACACTCTAGTAGAAGCTGGATTATAAGCTGGTTTTGAGATAAGACTCTTGAATTCTTTTGGAGTTTTGGCATAGTACAATGGTGTGCCACCTAAATCGTAACGTAGTACTTGCCCAGGGTTGTAAGCAACAACCTCCTGAAACTTCTGAAAGACGTCATCATCCAAAAACTTGGATAACTTCTCGGTCCGTGGATCAAGCTGAACAGTGTTCTCTTCGAGTGAGTCGAATGCATCTTCAGGTAACTCCAGAGCATCCTTGTCAATGTTCAAATTCTTGGGGAGCTTCAAAAGGTCTGGTTTATGCTTGAACGATTCCTCCTCGACGTACAAGAAAAAACCCTTGAAGGCTTTGCTAGCATCGAAATCTTTGTCCTTTTTTTGATCATTCAGCTTTCTCAACGTCTTTGGCTTTACCGCTATCACTTCGTTTGAAGTATCTGTTTTGTCATTTGGGTCAGGTTGTTCAGACGAAGGTTTAGAAAATGGATTAGCACCTGCGGTCGAGAAGGGGTTTGCTGACTGAGCTGACTTATCAGCGCCACCGTCTTTTGAGCTGAAGGGGTTGCTTTCAAATGGATTGGCCACTTTGGCTTCCTTACTCAGGTCAAATGGATTGAGATCAAAATTTTTTCCTTGCAGTTGAGACATCTTATCCGTAAGCGATTCTATTGCAGTGTTCTTCTTCACACCCCTGATACATTTGATAGACCCGTTTTTCCGTTTGCACCTGGTGCAGTAGAAAACGTAAAGTGCTCTGGTATAGTTTGGATCTAGGTAATCTGTGGTACTAAGCTTGATGTTCCTTTTTTCACAGACAGGTTCGATCAGGTCCAACTCCACAGGAGCGAAGGCTTGTGCCAAAAGTTTCATATATTTGGTGCTTTTACAGCTGTCGCATCTCAGGAGGGTTTCATCTGGCACAGAATCAGGCTCAAGCCAGCAAGGTTCTCCTCCAATGAAAGTGTCTTCGGCAGTGGGTTCTTCATCTTCCTTAATGGGACCATCCACAAGGCCTAAGTATACACAACTTTTGCCAGTTCCGTATTCATAATCATCATCCTCACCAGCGTCGTGAACAGCCTCGATTTTGGACATGGTGTAGTAACGGCAGCTGTTGTGTTGACTGGTTCAGACACGGAACAAGAGCTTTATCTTATCTCCAAAGCTGAGCGATGAGCTAGCGATGAGCATCAAATTTGATACTGAGATAATGACATTTTTTCAAAATGCCTAACGCACAGAACGCAGGCTAAGAACAGACACAGCTAAAGTGACGTTGGTGACAGCTCAAGACTGTAGCCAAGAGGATGCTCCAGAGACTTCACAACAAGTCAGGTAATGGTTCCTGGTGCCCAGAATCCCCGCAGTTTTTGAACTTCAACATGCGTTGTTTACTATGAGACGTGAATATCAGCATTAGATCTGTAAAACAGCATTTTGAGCCAAGAACAATATTTTTCGTTGAGAAGTTTTCACAGCTTCCTACATCACTCGACCTCGAAGTTAATTAAAAGTAACTCACGGTGGACTCGATACTGGTAGAGCTCGAACAGTAACATGCGCAGGGTGGGCAAAGGAAGAGGGTCACAACGGTAAGTATGTTGAGTCTATACGCTTTAAATTTGTTAACCGACAACAAACAAGCATCGGTGGTTTAGTGGTAAAATCCAACGTTGCCATCGTTGGGCCCCGGGTTCGATTCCCGGCCGATGCATTCTTTTTTGCACCTCGGACAAAGTTTAGTTAATACCGTTATCTTGAACCAATTTCGTCAAAGCACAATCAACAGCGGAGAATATCTTGGCTTCTGCTAAACTCAACGCGACACCCTTAATGCATCCAGCAACCGATTCCTTTCGCAGCTTGTACAATTTCTGTCATCAGTGCTTTTGTCTTAGTTAGAGAATTAAAGATATGAAAAATCTAACTTAAAGCGTAGTAAGCTCATCAACTTGGTTTTTAGCACACTCATGTGCTGTAAAAGATACGGAAAACTGCTTATTCGGTAGCACTTCAAGAGTCAGGAGTCAAGAAACTGCGCAAGATATTGAATCATGTCCAATATTGGTCTTCATTTGCGTCAGAACGCTCCTAGAGTGGATTCAATCGTTACTGATTACGTTGTCGGATATTTCAACCATCTATCAAACGCTACATACGATGCAGTTCAAAGTAAACAGCTAGACGTTGACTCAGAGGTGAACTTTATCAGAGATTTATTGTTAAACGCTGGGGCTGATTCAGGAAAGATTGGTAACGTGATCAAAGAGATGGAGGACAAGCTTGTAGCTCAGTTGGAAGAAAACCAGGCCAAATTGGAATTGACTGGTGACACTAGCAAGAGATTATTGGACATTAACGTTTTGCAAAGCCACAACAGCAAGTCCAATTTGAACTCTTCACTAGCAGCTCTAGGCGTCTCTGGGGATATCGAGCACGCGGGCAGAAAGATGGAAACCAGAGTCGATATCAAAAAACTAAAGAAAGCTGAAGAGAAGATTGCCAAGAAAGTGGCCAAGAGAAATAACAAGTTCGTCAAGTATGAAGCTTCTAAGCTGATTAACGAGGGGCAAGACGACGATTATGATTCGTTCTACATGCAAATCAATCCGTTGGATTTCGGGTCGGGTGCAGGCAAGTCGAAAGACATCAAAATTGACACTTTTGATTTATATGTCGGCGACGGCCAAAGAATCCTTTCCGATGCTCAGCTAACGTTAAGTTATGGTCGTAGGTACGGTTTGGTGGGCCAGAACGGTATCGGTAAGTCTACTTTGTTGAGGGCACTTTCTAGGAGAGAATTGAACGTTCCAAAGCATATTTCGATTTTGCACGTTGAACAAGAATTGAGAGGTGACGAGACTAAAGCTCTTCAAAGCGTTTTAGACGCAGACGTTTGGAGAAAACAATTACTATCAGAAGAAACTAAGATCAATGAGAGAATGCAGGAGATTGAAAATTTGAGAAGTGAGTTCGACGAAGAAAGTCTGGAGGTGAAAAAACTCGACAATGAACGTGCTGACTTGGATAGCCATTTGGAGCAGATCTCTCAAAAGTTGATAGATATGGAATCTGATAAAGCCGAAGCTAGAGCGGCGTCTATTCTGTATGGTCTAGGTTTCAGTACAGAAGCCCAACAGCAGCCTACTAACTCCTTTTCAGGTGGTTGGAGAATGAGACTATCGTTAGCTAGAGCGTTATTCTGTCAACCTGATCTTCTCTTGTTGGATGAACCGTCGAATATGTTGGATGTTCCATCCATCGCATACCTTTCAGAGTACTTGAAGACATATCCAGCTACAGTGCTGGTTGTGTCCCACGACAGAGCTTTCTTGAATGAGGTGGCGACGGATATTATCTATCAACACAATGAAAGACTGGATTATTACAGAGGTCAAGACTTTGACAGTTTTTATGCCACGAAGGAAGAGCGTCGTAAGACTGCTCAAAGAGAATATGAGAACCAAATGGCGTATAGAAAGCATTTGCAAGAATTCATCGACAAATACAGATATAATGCTGCAAAATCTCAAGAAGCACAATCAAGAATCAAGAAGTTGGAGAAACTACCCATCCTGGAACCACCAGAAGAGGAGAAGACTGTAAACTTTCATTTCCCCGAATGCGAGAAATTATCACCTCCAATTATCCAACTTCAAGACGTTTCTTTCGGATACAAAGAGGACGTTCCGCTACTACAAGAGGTCAATCTTGATGTACAAATGGACTCCAGAATAGCTCTAGTCGGTGCAAATGGTTGTGGTAAGACCACTCTACTGAAGATATTAATGGAACATTTAAGGCCAACCAAAGGTTTTGTATCGCGGAATCCAAGATTACGTATCGGTTACTTCACTCAACATCATGTTGACTCCTTAGACCTAAACCTATCTGCTGTAGATTGGATGTCCACGGCATATCCTGGCAAAACTGATGAAGAATACAGACGCCATCTTGGTGCATTTGGTATTACCGGTTCTCTGGGTATTCAAAGAATGCAACTGCTATCAGGTGGTCAAAAGTCCAGAGTGGCATTTGCTGCCTTATGTTTGAACAATCCTCACATTCTTGTTTTGGACGAACCTTCCAATCACTTGGATACTGCTGGTCTAGACGCTCTTGTGGATGCCCTAAAAACTTTCAACGGTGGTGTCTTGATGGTGTCCCACGATATTTCTGTGATAAACAGTGTCTGTAATGAAATCTGGGTCTCAGAGAACGGTAAGGTTGAGAGGTTCAATGGTACTATCTTTGACTACAGAGATTACATCATCGAAAACGCGGGGAAGGCTGGTTTTGTGAAGAGGCAGTAGTGATATCGAGAATAGCTTATAACATTCTATATAACTACGTAAATAACGAACTCATTCATTACATCACTTCAATAATAATTGAGCCTTACGTTTGCTTGTGGCAGGATCTAAGATGGATTTGACTTGAACGTCCACTTTATCAAATACGCTTACAGATCTTAGATCTCCATTCTTATCTGTAAATTTCAACGTGAACTGGTCTTCGATGAATTCAACACCTTGAGGTGTTTCAGTTAAATTCTCCAGTCTGATCAAACCTTCAACTCCGAACTTGGGCACCAACACAGCGATACCATTGTTGAAGACCTTTATGACGTAACCAGTTTCTGTGGATTCGTTATTTCTCATCACTTGACCGACATAGTATTCGATACTAGCTCTACCGGCAAACTGCGCATTTCTATGTCTTTTGTTGATGTTTCTACAGATCATTTCCATCTTTTGTTTATCTCTATGGGAGAGATCCAAGGGCTCGTATCCAATAGCTGCTGCCAACTGTCTATGAGCGACAACATCACAGTAACGTCTAATAGGAGACGTGAAATGAGTATAGATATCCACAGCTAAACCGTAATGGCGGAAATCAGCATAGGAGAATGCACCCGAGTAGAAATACTGGGCAGCCATCATACAACGAGTAGACATGATTCTGACCAATGTGTTTAAGTATGGATCCGTTGGGTCTTCGCATCTATCTAATGAATCTGCTAGGGCCTTGGACGACTCTAGAGAGATTGACATGCCCTTCCTTACCTGCAACATCTCGTTCAACAGCTCGAAGTTTGTCGATGGGGGAGCAGCGTGCCTTCTTAGCATAGCTGTTTGGGGGAATGACTCGTAGATTTTCCTTGCGACTGAGATATTTGCTAACAACATGAACTCTTCGACTAGAGAATTGGTGTCAAGGAGTTTCTTTATTTCAACTTCGTTTGGATCCGAAGTCTCACTGTCCATATGAACCTTGACCTCGGGAGAAGCTAGATTCAAAGCACCAGCATCCAATCTCTTCTGCTTCAGTTTTTTCGACAGCTGCAATAGAGCCCTCATTCCTTCAGTCAAGTTATCCTTCATGTTAGCGTCATCTATACGATTTTGTGCTTGTTCATATGAGAATGCCTCCCTAGATTTAATGACGGACTTTGTAAAGTCAACGTTGACAATGTCGGCCTTATCATTTAGCTCCCAAATCACGGAGAATGCGAATCTATCAACGTAAGGTTTTAAAGAACAGAGGTCAGTACCTAGCAACATCGGCAACATATCGATACGCTTATCAACCAAGTAAACGGAAGTACCTCTAGATGCACCTTCTGCATCCAAGGCGGTGCCCGGCTTCACAAAATGAGTCACGTCAGCAATATGAACACCAACTTCCCAGTTTCCATTTGGTAGCTTTTTTGCGTGTAGGGCGTCATCAATATCGACACAACCTGGTGGATCAATACTGCAAATCAACTTATCTCTGAAGTCTTTCCTTCTTGGCAGAAGTGGATCATTCTCAATAGCTTCAGCATCAGTGAGATCTTGCGGTGCCTGCCAGTCGTGTCCTTCTTTTGGCAAACAATCCAAAACCTTCTTAGAAAATGGCCTGTATTCGACGTCGTGCTCAAGCAACAAAGACTCAGTCTCTGCTTCCGCAGATTCAATTGCGCCCAGATCTCTGACGAAATGTCCCAGTGGATACTTGTAATTTTCTGGCCAACAGTCCACAGAAATGACAATTCTCTTGTTCAACAGCTGCTTGGCCAACCTAGTGCGAATTCTGATCTTTGGCAAACACTTGTCCATAAGAATGACAAACACATTCTGAACACCGCTGTTGAGAGGATCCACTGAGTTTGGAGTAATTTGGCCCACGTACTGTCTCCATGATCTCCTTGTGATACCTACAACTCTTGCTGTCGGTTGAACCTTGTTCGTCTTTTGAGCCTTGATAGCTGATTGTGCTAAGAGTCTACGTTCCTTATCGGAAGTTATTGCATCGAAGGAATCATTTCCTGCCAACAGGACACCAGAATCCTCTTCGCCGCCCTCATCGTCATCCGGATTATCGTTCATGTTGAAGTGCTCGGAGTCCATAACCACAGACGTAGGTGCCTTCCATTGGGACTCAGGTAAAAGTTCCACGACGACTAGGTCACCGTTGAAAGCCCTATTCAGATTTTTCTGACCCAAGACCAACACCGGTTTCTTGAAATTCGGCAAGGATACCGTACCTTGTAAGAAGTTGTACTCTGAGACCTGTATGCTTCCCTGGAACAAAGATCCGTTCTTGAGACCACCCATAATTCTTGAAGTGGAGTAGTATTCCGGGAAACTGAACTCGACCTTGGCTTTCTCGCCAGAGCGAGATTCCACATCATTCGCAGAAGCTGCAGTTGGCGCCAAATTCGGTAGCAAATCCTTGATCATCTCGCAGTTCGGCAACATGTCCACGTACTCGTACAGCGATTTCACGAGTAGTCCCTCTTTCAGAGCAGCTTCCCTGTTGAGACGGTCGTTGCTGACAAAAACGATGTTGATCTGCTTTTGCCTCAAATGCTCAGAGTACCACTGCACCGTCTTTCGGATAGCCCTGTCGTTTCTGTCGTTGATGCTCTCGTTTGGTTCTCTCTCGACAAACGTGTACTCTGAGAACTCGTTGTGAAACACGATGAATCGCTTGGACTCTTCGTCGCTGTCTCGACAGAGGGCTCTGACTCTGGAATAGATCGGATACGACTTGTTCTTCACCTCATCCAACACAATCTGCGGTACTATCACATCGTAAAAACACTCCGGATTCTCTAGCAGGTCTATCGACTGCAAGACGACGTTCGCATCCACCACCACGTAGTGCTTGCCCACTTCTTCCAGTACCTGTGGGCTTGCAGAGAGCACAAACTTCGGCAACTCGCCTGCTGCGTTCGGAACCACGATCCCAGGACACACATCACACGCCTTGGACAAGCACGGGATGTCACGTCTCAAATAATGCTCACGAACCACTTTCTGCGCTCCTCCATTCCTAGACCTTACGAACACTTTCTGCGTCACAGTGAGTCCTTCACCGATCCGCTTTCTTCTGAGCTGTTGAACTGTCGCCATTTTGCCCTAGTTTTGCGACTTGACCTCTTTCTGGGGTCCTGGATTGATGTCACAGTCTAAGAACTTCTACAAATGCTGTCAGGCTTCTCTTCTTCCTTACCAAACATCTGTCTAGAGTACTTTGTCAAATGCTATCAAAGCGTAGCTCATCGCTTCTTACCAGCTGGAAAATCTGATGAACTGGAAAAATAATTCGATATCACGTGATCAATTTCATCCACGTGACACAAACTACAACCCCAGCTTTTCAATCAAGCTGTTACCCGCACACGTAGATGCACATAACCCAGACACCGCTCTATAGCCTGCAAAAGTGCCTATCCGGCTCTGATCGCGCACTATGGCAATATCGATGCGATGAGCTAAGGCATTAACTTGTACTGAAAAATTACTAGGTAACGTCAAAGGCATTGCCGTTCCAATGCAAGACCATTTCTGACGCTGTTTTGCGGTTGATACAGACGCTAAATTAGTCATAGATCAGGGTAGCGGCTATGGTGAAATCGTGAGGTTTTCGTATTGGATTTTCTTACAGGATTCAGAATTTGAGGTTCTTGAAGGTTTAAGTAGACTGGGGTGGGTCGACGTTTGATCGAGCGAGGATTGAAGCTGGTAGAGGGCCGGTCAGTGGTATTTTGCAGCGAAACCGTTTAGAGATCCTGGAGAGCAGAGGTCAGGCCAAGCGGGCAGAAATGAAGGGAAAAGAAAGCGAATATGAGATGGAGAGCATGGTCTTGGCAGACCATGCGTCTCCCAGCACCGGCGATCTGGAGACGAAGTTCAGTGATGGTACATTGGTGAAAGAGACTCAGATCGAGCTGAAACAGCCACAGAGCCGTGGAAATCTGTTTCAAAGAATGGTTGACTCGTTCAAGCCTCCGCTAGACGGATCTTATCATTCAGACAACTTGAAAAGAAAGCTCAAATCCAGACACTTGATAATGATAGCCATCGGAGGGTCCATAGGAACGGGTCTCTTTGTCGGTTCAGGAAAGGCGTTGGCGACAGGTGGCCCGCTAGCCATGATCATCGGCTGGACGATTGCCGGGTCGCAAATGGTGGGCACAATCCATGGACTCGGTGAAATCACGATGAGATTCCCAGTCGTGGGCGCGTTTGCCAACTATTCCACCAGGCTCCTGGATCCCAGTATCAGTTTCATGGTAAGTTCCATCTATATCTGCCAATGGTATTTCGTGCTACCGATAGAGTTAATCGCAAGCGCGATGACTGTACAATTTTGGACGACAGATGTGGATCCCGTGGTATGGGTCGCGATTTTCTATGTCGTAGTTGTTGGCATCAATCTGATAGGCATAAGAGGCTTTGGTGAGGCCGAGTTTGCATTTTCATTAATCAAGGTGGTAACGATAACGGGGTTCATTATTCTTTGCATCATTCTCATATGTGGAGGAGGCCCAAACCATCAATTTATTGGCGCCAAGTATTGGCACGATCCGGGAGCTTTAGCACATGGGTTCAAGGGTGTGGCCAGTGTCTTTGTCACAGCGTCGTACAGTCTCGGAGGCTCAGAGATGGTTTGTTTATGCTCTGCGGAAACGGATCCCAAAGAGCTCCCCCATGCCATCAAGCAGGTGTTTTGGAGAATCATTTTCTTCTTTTTGGTATCTTTGACTTTGGTCGGTTTCTTGGTTCCTTACACAAACCAAAACTTGTTGGGAGGATCCAGTGTCAATAACTCGCCTTTCGTGATCGCCATTAACTTGTCAGGAATTAAAGTTTTACCTTCCATCATTAACGCCGTCATTTTGATCAGTATTCTCAGTGTCGGTAACTCATGCATTTTCGCTTCAAGTCGTACCCTGTGTTCCATGGCTCATCAGGGACTAATACCAAGAGTTTTTGGATACGTAGACAGAGCTGGTAGACCATTGACAGGAATCATAGTCAACTCACTTTTCGGTCTCTTAGCTTTCCTAGTGAAATCGGCTTCTACAGACACGGTATTCAACTGGTTGCTTGCCATTGCTGGGTTGGCAACATGTGTGGTCTGGTTGAGTATAAACATATCTCATATCAGATTTAGATTAGCCATGAAGGCGCAAAATAGGTCCCTAGACGAGCTTGAGTTTAAGAGTGCCGTTGGAATATATGGTTCAGTTTACTCTGCAGTGGTGAACGTCTTGATTCTAGTAGCGCAATTCTACATCTCTCTGTGGCCCGTCGGCGGATGGATATCGAGTCAGCAAAGAACTGAGATTTTCTTCCAGAACTATCTATGTGCTTTGGTCCTCGTTCTCATATTTGTCCTGCACAAAATCTACTACAGGTTCACGACTGGCCAATGGTTTGGTTTCAAACCGTTGGCCGAGATAGACTTGGAAACAGACAGAAAGAACATCGATATCGAAATCGTCAAACAGGAAGTCAGAGAAAGAGAGCTCTACATAGCAAGCAAGCCTTGGTACGTCAGAGTTTACATCTTCTGGTGTTGAATTACAAACTCTTCACTAGCATCCGTTCTTGTGTCGATTCTTTCTTGTACACCTAATACTAATCTGCATACGTACAATCTATAATGAAGCAAATACCGAAATGATGATAATCCAAGTGCGCCAAGCTACGTCACCAGCCGAGCGTCAGGTCAGCGTAGAAGGTAATTTGGTAGGTAGACTGACACTATGATATTGCTAGATCTTCGTAAATTCGGGTAACACCAATTAATTAAATCTTATTCGCGATTCTTAAAGTTTACACGTTTAAAACCATTTGACATTAAGGATACCCGTACGTTTGCCACTGATGCAGAAGAAGAAAGAGATATCACACGGTGTATATCGATGGTCAAGGAGCATCAAAACGCATAAAAACACTGACAGAGAAATACTAAGAGATGAGTAACTTAGAATGTATGTGTTACTGGCCATTTGGCTTGCATTCGGTTAATTGAAGCTGCAGATCTGTCCAATGACTTTCGAGGGATGATACTTCAACCCTCACCTGCCGACTCTGTATCGCTGCGGAATAAAGTACTAACAATTTAAACCTCGATGAAAAAGGATCAGGCTCTGTCCTGGATGCCTTTTGGTCTATTTGAAATACAGTTAGCATAAAACATGCGGGTACAGTTTATCCTATGGATTTACCTGCAGATACGACAGGTTCTGGTTTGAGGGCAAAAGTAGAGGGGCTTACTATGGTACCACAAGATAGACAAAAGTACATGGTGAAGGGTGGCTTATCCGATAACTCTGTTTTGGTTTCATCTGTTATTAAGCCAAAGAGCACCGTTATGGTTCTTGGTACCCCAGACGCCAATCTAGTGTCCAAACCATCTGACGAAACGAAGTTTTTGGAAGACTTGTCAGAAAAAGAAAGAAACTTAGCAGAAGATTCAGTTCCAGTTGGATTGACTAACATGGGTAATACCTGTTACTTTAATGCATCCGTGCAGGCCCTCTATAGGATTAAGCCTTTGAGAGAAAAAGTACTCAGCTACAATGAGCCAAATCCTGATCTGCACGGACAGCTAGTCCTACAGCTGAAAACCTGTTTCAATTCTTTCACTCAGAGAAAAGAGAGAGCTTTTACCCCTATCATCCTTCTTACAATCTTGAGAAAAATATATCCTCAGTTCGCAGAGAAGGACCCCGAATCTGGCTATTACAAGCAACAAGATGCTGAGGAATTGTTTACTCAGCTGCTTCATACTATAGACACTGTCTTTGGAGAATCTTTGTCATCAAAGTTCGAAATTGAATTCCAGACCACTGTCACAGATACCATGAACGAAGCTGATGTCAAAACGAAGATAGAAACCGACCGTAAGTTACAATGTCACATTTCGGGAACCACAAACTTTTTGAAAAACGGGCTTTCAGACTCGTTAACGGAACAAGTCGAGAAAAGATCAGAGAGCACCGGGGCGAACTCTATCTTTGAAAACAAAAAGAAAATCACAAAATTACCAGAGTTCTTAACGGTACAGTTTGTGAGATTTTACTGGAAGAGGTCTACAGGTAAAAAGTCTAAGATTTTGCGTAAGGTCCAATTTCCTTTCCAACTAGATATAGCCGACCTGTTAACTCCTGAATATGCAAGTTCGAAGATTAAGGTCAGAGAGGAGCTGCGTGAGGTAGAAAAACAAAGAGAAGGTGATTTCAGAGAGTTCAATAAAAACATTCTTGAACACGTTCCATTATCTTTATCACCTGCAGAGAGATATGAAACTCAGACGGCTCTAGAAGAGAGTAAAAGAGAGCACTGGGCTCAAGAATTTGCCAAGAAATTTCCAAAAGATTTGAAGCCCGGCGAAAATCCGTCTTCAGTGTATGATCTAATTGGTGTGATAACTCACCAAGGTGCTAACTCCGATAGTGGGCATTATCAGGCTTTTGTAAGAGATGATACCGACACGGAAAAATGGTACAAATACAACGATGATAAAGTGTCAGTCGTTTCCAAAGATAAAATTGAACAACTCGCAGGTGGTGGTGAAAGTGATAGTGCTTTGATTTTGGTGTACAAAGGGTTTGGTTTGGAATAGTTTCGAACATAGCACACATAAAAATACATTCTCTGGAGTAAAAAGCTACTATAGTTTTACACAGAGCAGGTATGGATAGCTTGTTGTGTTATTGTTTTCGTTTTTGTCGTATACATGCACAAACATATACGTATACATATACATCCATACATAGTATTGAAATCCTCTTTTTCCTGTGCTTCTCCAAACCACTATTAACCGATAATCGTAGTAGCCCGGATCCGGGAATTGAATGCAATATGAGAATGAAACAATTCTGCATGGAATACCAGCAGAGATAGAGACATTTGCTGAGGACAGAAGCCCGAACCTGGAGTTATGAGGCATTGATTCTGAAAATACTCAGTTTAGGCACTTCTTATGTGCGTTATTCAAATTTTGTGATGAAATCTGGAAAAGTAGTATGAGAATTGCCTGGTCTTGACATGAAGAATATTCGGGTGGAAAGTGACAAACTCAGCCGTCTTTTATTGAAACATTTCTTGAGGATTGTACTGTTCTCATTCAAATTTCTTGTACGGCGAGCTTGAATTGTTCCACTTCATCGTAACAATTAAGCGGTTTTTCCTTGTTCTTTAACAGACAATCGGTTAAAACTTTCTTAGACTCCGAGACTTTATCAGTCACTTTGGCCTTGTGAGTCTCTTGGATCTTGGACAAACGAATCTTCAACTGTTCAACCTTATCGTTCACCAGCTGAGAAGACAAGTTGTCATCTTTCGAAGCGGAGTCATCGGGCAGAATCGAAGAGCGTAGTTTCGACTCAAACTCTTTTAGGGCTTCAGACTCCAAATCGGCAAGTTTAGCAGAGACCTTCTCCTGTAAGTATCTCTCGGCCTTCTGTGATCTGGCAAAGTCAGTCTCAGTTGAATTGTCGATTTGAGCGATCAATTTGCTCTCAAAATTGACTGGAGTCGCTGGTACATATACCTTAGTTTCGGCCGGTTTTGAAGGTTGAGCACCCATCTTTATATGATACAGGAATGTGCTTTAGTTTTGACTTCGTGGAGTGACCTGGATCGCCTAATCTAATATCCTCAAGACACAAAATGTCAGCACAGAGTACGCTCTAAAATATCTACATACATTCCAGTTCGAATCTCTCAAAATTCGAGTATAGAACTACTTTTCATTGGTTTATCAATTTTTCAGTCCTACAAGCATTTCGACAGAAGAATACCTCAGACGGCATGACACAACAAGAGAGCACTGGACAACAGTCTAACCTTTCTAGAACTAGCTTGCCGAGCCATTCCTACATGCCGTATTTTGGGTCCCTTCCTTACAAATACTGTAGCTGATGGAGAGCTGTTACATGTAAAACCGTCATTGCGATAGCGTTCGCCCGCATTTATAGAACCAAATGTAGTATGGAAACGTCAACAGCGAACCTCAGACAGGTGAGCAGCAGCCGAAGATAACTCAAAATCTGACTGAGTAAGTAAGTCGAGTCGTTTCAATCATGGCAGTCACGCACTGTCCAACCATCCTATTTACTGCTTCATTATTTCAACTCCTACGTTAAAAGCCTCTCGGTAGCCAAGTTGGTTTAAGGCGCCAGACTGTAATGTGAAACTTGTAATCTGGAGATCGGGCGTTCGACTCGCCCCCGGGAGATTTATTTTTTACAATGCCCAATCTCAATCTATTTCTTTTGCTTTTCTTGACACCCGGTCTTCTGGACGGACTCCACGCCACACCGCACATGCGCGAAGATAACAACCTGACTGCTTTCGCCAAAGCCGGTTGTCATGTGCACCAGAACGGCTGGGTTCTTTAAATTGACCGCATCGCTTTGGTGTTTCTCACTGGTTTCATAGATCAGGAAAATCAAGAAATTTAGATCTGACAGATATATATAGACACAAATGATAGATACAGCCATTCCTAGTTGATGGTAATCTTAAAGATGGGGCTCTGCGTATTTTGGGAGGCAAGGGCAAGGTGATCTTTCATACTAGGCAAAGTATAAATATAAAGGTGTTGAAAGAAGTACGATTTTTCATTTCTGTGATTCATTAGGCGTTTTTTTGGGTTTAAGATAAGAACAAGGAGGCTTTTCGTGGTTTGTGGCGCGTCACTTTTGAAATATAAGGTCCTCTGGAGACAGGTATAGAAAGTTTAGATTTGAGCTTGGTTCTTATACTTTACAAAAGTTTGATTTGAAGAACAGCAGTTATTTTTAGGAGCAGAGCGTCTTCTCGGCCTTTTGCCTCGCGTAAATCAGATAACAGGGAAGCCAAATTTTCTTTGGGTACCAGAAAGACATGGGCAAGAAGTTCAAAATCGGCGTGAGTAGCGTGCTTCTTGTGTTGCAATGTGTAGCGCTGGCGTTTTTGATACTTGCATGTCTTTCGGCACCTGTTTCTCCCGGGATAAGCTTGGCTAAACTCGATGAGTTCAAATACGGGGTGTTCGGATACTGCGAAACAGGGAGCAGCTGCATCCGCGCACAGGCGAACTATCACCCAGAGCAGATTCAGCCCGATGGAAATTGGAAAATGGCCCAGGGCGCGCGGAAAGCGCTGGGCAGTATCTTGATTGTGACTCCTGTGGCAGCAGGATTGACGTTTATTTCGTTGGTGATCGGCTGCATGTGCCAATTTTCGCCTTTCAATTCGAGCGTGGTGGCGTTTGTCTTCAATCTATTCTTCTCACTGATCGCATTTTTGTCTTCAGCGCTTGTGTGTATTGCGGTTCTGCTGCTGTTTTTCCCTAACGTGACGTGGTATGCGTACATGTTGATCGTGTCTGCAGCATTGAATTTGATCTCTTTACCCCTGTGCTTCCTTGTGCGCTCTCAAACTGCGTCAGCATCTGAGAAAAACGGCGGTTATGACGACGAAGATCATTCATCTTCTTCTATTAGAGATCAATTTTACAAACAAGAGTTAAATGCAACAGACTTAACCAATTACGATGATCCAACTTTATCATATCCTGATTACTACAAGGGAACGAAAATTATAACTAGTCACACTTTGAATTCGAATACAATCACAGATTCTGATGTACCATCATCTCAAGCCAAAAACACTGCCGCTGCGCCCTTGCCAACAGTGCCTGGTTCTCAGAGTGATGGTTTTGGTGTAGTACCTGCACCCTATCAAAGAGATAGTACCAGAAATGATACTTCTTTCCTTCACAACTCTGTTCCAAGGCAGCCGTATTCCGCCATTAATAATAATGGAACTACTGCAAGCATGACTTCCTCCTCACAGGCTGTGCCTACAGGAAGAATTCTGGCTCCGAAGAACATCAATTATAGAGACACTCACAACATCCACAATGGTATTGGCAACTTCGGCAATGACAGTAGACCAACCCTGGACAGAAACAACTCGTTACAGCCTAGTTCAGTGTACACGGAAAGAATGCTCGATAACGAAGTCGGCGTGACAGATTTGGCACCGCAGGGTCATAATAACATTCGCGACGCAAAAACGGTAGATACAGTTGGCCATCCACCTAAGTCGCAACAGGACGTTTTGCAAGATATCATTAACGGTGTTCTAACAGAGGATGAAGAAGAATTTTTGAGACAGAATACGGTGGACCCTAGTGAAAGGCCTGTGGTAGAATCGTTCGATGACGACGATGATGGAATCAAGGACGATGATTCTCAATTCACGTCGGTATCGCAAAGAGGAATCAATCCCAGATACTACCAAGCAGGAAGGGGCGATCCTCAACAATCAAATATGCAGTACTATCCTCCTCTTCAGGAGCACCAAACTGTAGGTCCTGTACAAGGATCGAGTAATATGATGCCTGTTCAACCCTCTATGAATATGAATGTCGGAGGTCAATTCTATCCACCGCTGCCGACTCAAGCCAGTCTACCTGTTCAAGGCTATGCGCCTGGTCAGCAGATGAACATGCAAATGCAGCAACAACCTTTCCACCAACGTCCTCCATACTCGGCTGGTCCGTCCGCATCAGATTTCTTACTACAATCGAATCCGGAGTTTTCTGTAGGAGGTGGCCCCGCTTCTTCTGGTAACCAAAGAAGTGCCGGCCTAGCGTCTGCTCCATTATCTTCTTCGATGCATTACAAACCCGCATACAAGAAGAGACTACCAAAGAAAAATACTGTTCCAGCAGCGTCAATGTCAAGAGATAGTCCTTACGGAGGATTTTAGATAGAGTGATTTTGACTGTAAGGTTCATTTGTTTTGAGGTATAGTTTTAGGCGTCTGAGATGTTCTAGTTAACAGCAGTTGTTGTATATAGACAGAGGTAATTATATTATTAAGTTTCTATTCATAGTTCAAGTCTTTACGCTAAAGAGACTTTATATGTTTTGTTTTAACCGCACGAAATACCACTACCGGATTGCGATGCACATAGCCCTCACTGGACGTTGCTTTCTGGATCAACCAAATCGTTGCCGCTAGGATTAGTCACTTCAATATCCGAGCCACCAGAGCTTCCGGAATTTGAGGAAGGCGGTTCAGCTGGGGCCATCGGCAGTTGCTGCTTCACGGTATGATTATGTGGTTTCAGCATCACGAAGAAGAACAATGCTAGCACTATCAATGATAATAAGAATATTATCTTGCATTTTTGGCTTCTCTTCTGATAAGTAGTAGCTTGATCCAGTTCTCGTTGAGCCTGTTTTAACTCCACAACAGTGTTTTCTAAATTGTAGTCGATCCTGTCCACCACCGTTCCTTGATCAATGATAAGTGATTGCATTTCTCTGAAAATCGTACTGACTTCAAGAACACCCTTGGCCAATTGTGTTATCTCCTCGTCTCTCTGCTGTAAAAACTGTTGGTTATTGTCGTTGAGTTTTTGATTCTGCTTCTGTAAAGTCTCTTTTGAGTATGAGTCGATATTGTTCACTTCGTCCTTCTCGGTTTCCTCTTCTAGCAACATTAACGTATCATTGCTAGACTTTGATGTCGGTAATGGTTTGAAGTCGTCTTTGTTCAAGAATTTCAAATGATTGTTCTGGAGAATTCTGAACTTCTGGGACTTCTCTTGAACCTTCAAGGCATAGTTCTTCTCCAGGTTATCCAGTATCCTCAATTCATCTTTCTGTAGCTGCTTGCCATTCGAGTGTTGCGACTCTTTGATTCGTGAAAGAGTCTTTATCACGGCAAAACATTGTTGAAATCTTTTTATCACTTCAAAACTGATCTGCTCAATCTCTTCTTCATCCAATTTGTTGTCCTGAAACCCTGGCAAAGAATTCTTTTGGTAGAGCTTGGTCAATTGTAACAACAGCTTGTCCACCACAGACAGAGTTTCGTCTACCTCAACTGTCAAATCAAAGAATCTTGGAGGCAAAGTTCGAGAGAAATCCGTCAATTCGTATTCATTGTTTGACGTATTATCTTCATGCCCCAGAAATGACTGTCGTTCGACATCCTTCGTGGTTCGAAGCTGCTTTCTCGATAATCTTTGGTGGGGAAATGTCCTTCTATAGGACAGGAATAAATTGGTTCTATCACGAAACATTCAGCCAAAAGAAGTGCAGATACTGGTTTTCACGGCTAGATTCGGTGTACCAAGTTACCTGGCTACACGAGATATCGAACAAGTCTTTTACAAAACACTGTCAACTCATGGCATATCTGTACCCTATATCGTTTCTAGCATTATGTCTGTTTTTGATATTATAGTGCTTAGACTGAAAAATCCATTCAGCGATGAGATGAGATGAGATGAGATGATGAAAGATTGGCAGATAGCTTTTGCTTTGTTGGGAGCTCTGTCTGAATACCTGACTAGCAGATTCGATATTTCGGGACCAGTTGTTCACAATGTCTTTCAACAGAGAAGATGACTCCAAGCTGAAGTTCAAGACTTCAAAGAAATTGAAGATATCGGCCACATTTGAAGGCATGAAGCTCAAGCCGGATCTGCTGCGAGGAATATACTCCTACGGCTTTGAACTTCCTTCGTCCATTCAATCGAGAGCTATCACACAGATTATCAGCGGAAAAGACGTTATTGCGCAGGCTCAGTCCGGTACAGGTAAGACTGCAACGTTTACTATCGGGTTACTGCAAGCTATTGACTGTAACAGCAAAGAATTACAGGCCCTTGTCCTGTCTCCGACCAGGGAACTTGCCAGTCAGAGCGAGTCTGTTATCTCAAATCTGGGTGACTATCTAAATGTGAGAGCGCACGCGTGTACGGGAGGAAAAGCCTTACAGGATGACATTAAAAAGGTTTCTAAGAACTGCCAAGTGGTGAGCGGTACACCAGGACGTGTATTAGATATGATAAAGAGACAGGTGCTGAATGTGAGAAACTGTAAAGTCTTAGTTCTGGATGAGGCCGATGAGCTGCTAGGCGAGTCTTTGGGTTTCAAGCAACAGATATATGATATCTTCACTAAATTGCCTCCTACGATTCAGGTCGTTGTGGTGAGCGCAACTATGAGCAAAGACATCCTCGAAGTCACCAAGAAGTTCATGAGCGATCCGGTCAAGATTCTTGTGAAGAGAGATCAGATCTCACTTGACGTTATCAAGCAGTATTACGTGGATGTCGAGAAAGAGGACTGGAAGTTCGACACACTTTGCGATCTATACGACTCCTTGACCATTACACAGTGTGTCATCTTCTGCAACACACGGAAGAAGGTCGACTGGCTCTCGAAGAAACTAACCCAGACGAACTTCTCCGTCAGTTCCATGCATGGCGATATGAAGCAAGAGGAACGTGATCACGTCATGAACGATTTCAGAAGCGGGAAGGCGAGAGTGCTAATATCCACAGATGTATGGGCTCGAGGTATTGACGTTCAACAGATATCGTTGGTGATAAACTATGATATTCCAGACAACTTAGAGAACTACATTCATCGTATCGGTAGATCTGGACGTTTCGGACGTAAAGGTGTCGCGATCAATTTCATAACTAAGGATGAACGCTCGAAGCTAAAAGAAATCGAATCTCATTACAAGATAAAGATTAAGCCTACGCCAGCAAATCTATCTGAGCTGTCGTGATATACATTAATCATTTTAGGTGCGTATGTAGCATTAATTGCAATCTGGGAACTTCCCTAATTGTCTTATACAGAGTCCAGCAATTTCCGCAACTGCCGGTTTCGATGATGATATATCCCAGCCAACTCATCTAAATCAGCTAGGTCCACATCGGGTCCCACATCTCTACTCATTTCATTCATCACGCTCAATGATACGCTGTTGTCCTTCTCATTTTGATCGAACGAAAGCAGTTGCCAGTGCTCACTGAGAAGTTCCATACTAGTCACTGTGCCAGCCAGGGTACAATCCATTATCACGACATTCTCATAATCTAGCTGCGCTGTTTGTTCCACTGGTTCATCGTCCTCAAATATATATGATATGTTGTTCAGGAACCAAGTATCCTCATCCACCACATCCGAGTTGCTCTTTGTTTCTAGTTCATCCGAGCTTGCACTGTGGAAATCGTTGGCATTTCTCACCAGAATCACAGGAGCTTCCATCAGTCAACGATGAGGCTAAGCATATAGAAAGTAAAGTGATACACAAGCCAGAGTGTAGCTCATCTCCTGTTGCTCATCGATAGGGATACTATCACATATATTTCAGGTCTTCCATATAAAAGAAGAAAAAAAGAATTGAACATGATCCAACCGAGGTTCGAACTCGGGATCTTCGCCGTGTAAAGGCGACGTCGTGAACCACTAGACCATTGGACCTGCGACAATTCGTTGAAGGAGAGAGTGAAATTACTCACTATTATTGCCTTAGCCTTTCGCAGAGCCGCAACGAAGGACCAAAAACGTCATGTACGCTTGGTGTTGGAGCGACCATCCAGCAAGTACGGTACGGGAACGGGCTATACACTGAACTCGAATAACCAGAATGGCTTAGTTGGAGAGTTCATGATAGATGCCTTGACCAGTCTTACTCTTCCCATTAGGCTTATTCTCTATCCACGTGACTTATAATTTCTATCCAAATTTTTCACTTACAGTGAGTTCCCAGCTGTTGCAACATCTTCAACTATCAATGAATACGGACTGTGATGATATAGGCGATCGTACCGCACCTGCTAAGATGATGTCTTCTGGCTGGTTTGAAGTAAGATAAGCTTCTTATCTTGCATAGAGTCTACGTGGCGTGACTCTAGGAAAAATGTTAGACATTACTCAATTCATTGAAGAGAAAGGTGGTAACCCAGACTTGATCAGAAAGTCCCAAAAGGCTCGTGGTGACAGCGTTGAGTTGGTCGACGAGATTATAGCTGATTACAAAGAGTGGGTCAAGACCAGATTCCAAGTAGATGAGTTGAACAAGCAACTGAATAAAGTTCAAAAGGAGATTGGGTTGAAGTTTAAGAACAAAGAGGATGCATCTGAACTGTTGGCCGAGAAGGACAGAGTTGTCGCAGAGAAGAAGGTTCTGTCTGAAAGAGAGCAGGAAGAAGACAAGAAATTGAGATCTAAGGTTAACCGAGTGGGTAACATTGTGCATCCTTCTGTTGTTGTCTCTAACGATGAAGAGAACAACGAGTTGGTTCGTACTTGGAAGCCAGAAAACGTCAAGGAAGTTGCCCAAATTGCAACTTGTACTGGGGCTGAAGCCAAACTTTCCCATCACGAAATCCTTTTAAGACTAGACGGTTATGACCCCGAACGTGGTGTCAGGATCACTGGTCACAGAGGTTACTTTTTCAGAAATTACGGTGTCTTTTTGAACCAAGCATTGATCAACTACGGTTTGTCCTTCTTGGCAGCTAAGGGCTACACCCCTCTACAGGCGCCAGTCATGATGAACAAAGACGTCATGGCCAAGACTGCTCAATTGTCTGAATTTGACGAGGAACTGTACAAAGTCTTGGACGGTGAGGATGAAAAATATTTGATTGCCACTTCCGAACAACCTATTTCTGCATATCATGCCGGCGAATGGTTCGAGAAGCCTCAAGAACAACTACCAGTACGTTACGTTGGATACTCGTCATGCTTCCGTAGGGAAGCAGGTTCTCACGGTAAGGATGCATGGGGTGTTTTCAGAGTTCATGCATTCGAGAAGATTGAACAGTTTGTTTTGACCGAGCCAGAAAAGTCTTGGGAGGAATTCGACAACATGATTAAGTTCTCCGAAGAATTTTACCAGTCTTTGGGGCTTCCATACCGTGTCGTTGGAATTGTTTCCGGTGAGTTGAACAACGCTGCTGCCAAGAAGTACGATCTCGAGGCCTGGTTCCCATACCAAAAAGAGTACAAAGAGTTAGTCTCTTGCTCCAACTGTACCGACTACCAGTCTAGAAACCTAGAGATCAGATGCGGTATTAAGAAAATGGGCGACAGAGAAAAGAAGTATGTACACTGTTTGAACTCAACTCTATGTGCCACGCAAAGAGCGCTCTGCTGTATCTTAGAGAACTACCAGACTGAAGATGGTTTGAAGGTGCCTGAAGTCTTGAGAAAATACATTCCAGGTGAACCTGAGTTCCTTCCATACGTTAAAGAATTGCCAAAGAATTCTACTTCCAACAAGAGGAAGAACTGAATCAGCTACCATAGAATCAAAGAAGTTGCCATCTGTCTTATACAATGAAATTCATAGAAAAGAAGCATGCTGGAATATCACTGTCACTGTAACTTTTCTCACTGTCTCAGAAACCACATTATATTATTTCGATTCTATGTAGTGGTTTTAGTTATTTAGTCCATGTGTTAGTGTTCATCTTACACTTTCAATGCAATAATGATAATACTAAAACGATTGAAGAATCCTAGCTGACACCTCACCCAATTCTAGATCAAACTAAGACTACAAACTGCTTCAATATGGTGCTAATCCTGACGATTTCCTGTATTCATCCTCGAGATCAGAGAAGGATGATTTTTCTTTTCTAATTTTGATTGACTCAGGTGAGAAATCGTCAGCGTAATAATGCTGAATCTGTCTCTCACGAGCCCGAACCAGGATATGATCTCCATGTCTCCTTTGGTACTCATGATTTTCAACAAACTCTAAGAAATCGCTCGTATTGATTTCATCGCATTTCTTAGCCCTCTCCGATTCGATGTCAGCTTGTTCATTTGTCCGATGTTTAAGAATGGACTTCTGTCTTTGATGATGAATGAAGGGAGTAGACTCAGCATCAATTATAATTGAATCACCTGGGTCGTCGTTTGGAATTCTCAACGTTAATCGATCTGTGGATTTAGAGTAAAGGCATTTTCTAGAAGCATCGTAGATCACCAAGTAAGAAAACTTGTTGAATTTAACGGTGTCATTCTTTTCCTGTGCATCAACGTTATAACTAGGAGGATTGTTAGGGGATGAATTGAGGCCCAAATCGCGTTCAGCATGCAACCGTCCAAAAGCGTTTCCACCGACTGTTTCTATGAAAGCGTTTTCCGAATCGACGGAATCATCTTCGTAGAACTGTGCATCCATAAAAGACCGTTTCTTTGCACTTGCCAATTTGATCAAATCAGATTCTGTTAAGGTACCACCTTGTAGATTACTTGCTATAGAATGCACCTCCAAGCCAGAATCTTCCCTGAACGTCGGGATAACGACTTCCTGTGATCTGTTCAAGTCCTTCCAATCATATTTTTTCGAGTGAGCAGTGTTGTCAGAGGCAATCACTGTCTTGGAGCCATTCTTAAGTGATCTACCGGAAGACAGAGCTTTGAACGGAGAGCTCTTCTCCTCGATTAGTTTCAGTGACGGCTGGGGCTCCCCACAACTTATCTCTTTCAGACTGACAGTAGGTGCTGTCTCTACTCCGTAAATGAGATCAGGTAAAGCGGAGGGATTTCCATACTCGTAGCTACCAGATCTTGCATTAGAGGACGTGGATATAGCTTCCACCGCTGCAGAACACTCTTCTACAGGTAGTGCATTCCTACATACTTCCAGTTTTTTTTCTTCCGCACTTTTAGGCTCTTCGGAAGTGACTGGAGTAATGATTCCTGGTCCAGACTCGACAGGACTGAAAGTAATATTGAAGTCCTGAATATTTTTCAACCAGTTATCGGCAACCTGGGGATCCATGGCTTCGAATGGTTTCATCTTCCTAACAATATCGTCTCTTGTTACCGGAGGCCTCCTTTCAACAACTGCTTCGTTGAATAAACGTTCCAATTGCTGGCCATCTGTTTTGTACCTGTTGTAGCACGAGTAGTCTCCCATTGAAAAAGTGTCATTTGGATTGTCTGAGCTTGAACCTACTAGCTTTTTGGCTTGACCAGAAAAATGCCTCGAAAAGAATATCCTCATTCTCTTCATCGAATGTCTATGTTTGTTTGAACACACCGTATCATGTTCATCTGGTGTAGGCGGTGTGTCGTATCCATCTGTGCGGTTTTCCGTGCTTGAGGTTGATCCACTCAAAGAACTAAAAAGCCTTTTCAACTTTGCACGTTTTGTACCACTTGAGAGGGCTGCAGCGTCGTGAATATCGATAGCGGTGTGCAAAGGACTTGTCATGATAGTCAACGTACCGTATTTCCGCTTGAGACAAAGAATGACAATGGTACCTTCCAGTTTAATTGAACAGAAGCAAGAGGTTTTGAAGCAAATACGGTAACTCTGTTATAACAGCTGCCAGAATTAACCAACGCAAACGTGATAAGACAATTGGTGAGTGGTTGCTCTATCCAAGGGTACAAAACAATATATATTTCTTGAATCAAACAGTGTAATACTAGAGTGAGTGATTTGCTTAGGACCACGAGAAGGATCCGACACAAACTGACAACCCCGGGTGATTCTGTGAGAAGGAAGTCTATATTAGACAAGCACAAACTGCAGATTGGCAAGGTAGTGGTCAGGCAAATCGCTGGAAATGTGCACAAAATGATTCTGTCACAACTTCTTTGAGCTGACGCGCGTCAAATATATTATGTAAGCGATAATCCTGACCTTTACAATATCAGAGCTATAATAGAAGGGGATATACAGTATATCGTATCGGTCGTCTGTTTATCATATATCAAATATGTGTCTACTGCGGGATTTCTAGAACTAGCTTACCCACAGTTTTTCTCGCTTCCATAGCCTCTGTTGCCTCCTTGTAATCTTTTAGAGGATAAGTCTTGGTAATGTTGATCTTCAGTTCACCAGAATTAATCAGGCTGATCAATTCAGACGAATAATGCTCCCATTCTTCTGGGTCAGCTATGTAGGCAAACAATTGAGGTCTGAGGAGCTTCAAATTTTTGGCCGACAATCTTGAAATTTGTAACGGTGGCACTGGGCCCGATGCGTTACCAAACGAGACTAGGGTGCCCTTTCTCTTGATGACTTCTAGGGAAGTTTCGAATGTATCTTTCCCCACAGAATCAAACGCTGCTGCCACACCAGCTCCACTAGTTATCTCATTGACTCTCTTAGCTACATCCTCAGTCGACGAGTTAATCAAGAACTCCGCGCCGTATTCCTTAGCCAATTGCAACTTTTCTGCAGATGACGCCACAGCAATGGTTCTAGCACCTTTCTTTTTGAGCAATTGATCGAATACCAAACCAGCACCACCTGCCGCAGCGTATAGCAAGATGAAATCGTCCTTTTGGACCGGGTACGCTTCTTCAATGAATGTTAACGCAGTCAACCCCTGAACCAAAGACCCCGCAATTGTTTTTTCCTTCTCATCTGTGATGTCCTCGGGTAGCTTTACGAGTTTACCATCCTGTGGGTACTTTGTGTACTGAGCAAATGTAGCTGGAGACAAGTACGCAACTTTATCACCAATGCTGTACTTATTCACATGCTCTCCCTTCGCAACAACTGTTCCAACAGCTTCTCTTCCCAAGACATATGGCTTCTCGCTAGGATAGATACCTTTACGGAAGTACACCTCAATGAAGTTGATTCCAGCATATTTGTTCTTGATCAAAAGCTCGTGTGGACCAATTTTTGGTACCGGGAAGTTTTCTTCATATCTGATGACTTCCGGACCACCGTTGTCTCTGATTAAAACGGCTTTTTGCACACTTGGTACAGTAGACATTGTTCTTTTGACGGATAGTAGATTTCTTGCAGCACGAAGCATTCAAAGCTGGTCAAGTTGCTTTTGAATACTGAGGCGCGGCAAATTGAAACCCAGCTTGACTAAATTGACTGTCACACAATTGGAGAAGATTCAATTATGCATCACACTTTCCCTATATATAGTTCAAGGGAAATTTAAAGGCTCTTAGTAATGCAGACTCAAGTCTTATCTAGCGGACAAATGCTGATAAATTGGGATGCAAAAGGAGCTGACAAACCTTCTTGTTGATCCATTGTACTCGGGGACAATAGGAGTCAGCGGTTACTGAACAGTAGTCTTCTTTACCGGTATAATAGGACGGGTCAAAAAGTGGTCACATGACCACGGTTAAGAACATGACTTAGTAGAACTTGTTACAACACCTAGCGCTCGTTCTTGGCGTGTTCCTGCGGCCATACCAACCAAGGAATCATCAGCGTAACACTCACTCCACTCGTGCACCTCTGTTAAGCTGTTACCATCTGGTATACTGCTCGTTTACCTGTTAGGGGTGTCACAGCATTCAAACGAAACAAAGGGTGTGAAGCTGTCGTCTTAGATAATACAAGACAAAACAGATATGAGAGTGAAATAGGACCGGGTATATGTAAATTGAGGTGTCTTGCTCAGGATCTGTAACGTGTGAATATGCTTTGCAGGCGTTGTTTTTGGTGTATAGTGATAATTATGGTCCGATAGGGTGTCTTCCTAGCAGAAGCAGCGTTAGAGCAAGCGGTGAGAGCTCGGATTCTGAAAGGGATGATGAGATAAGCAGGGGTGTTGGCCATGTATATCTTTTATATAAAGTGGCGGATGTTACAGCTCACGGTAGCGATAGCCCTACCAGCTTTCAGACAGGCAACAGAAGACAGGTGAGTCTGGATATTGACGCCAAGCCAGTAAAATAACTCAGCCAAACATGTTCAGATTTACAAGAGGATTCAGGACGCTTGGAATAGTGCAATCCAGACAGGTTTCAAACCGTCTGATCATTCCGCCAAGATCTCACATAAACTTGGGACAACCTTCCCTCAAATCTGTACAAAGCGAGTACAAACAACTTCCTGACAACTCCAATTTCATAGAAAAGTTCCACAACGAGTTACAAGTGTTTCGGGATGAGTTTCTAGTGCCCCAGTTGAGCAAGCACTACGCTGACTTCGAGGAGAACCCAGACGAGTTGATGTTCGAACTTGAGAAGTATATAGAGACGCATGTGATCCCATCTCACTCGGTGAACACTCAGAAATCGGATCTGATGGTTCATGGGTCACAGTTACCAATGGTGTACTGCGAGACGCTGGGCGACAAGATGGTAATTGAGAGGTTTTTGGAGTTTTGCAGAAGTGTGAGACACACACTACGCCAAAATGGAGGGCACAGCTTCATCTTCGACGTCATGTTGCAGAGCAACTCTGTGTTCCAAACCTTTGAAAAGAATAAGAACAAGCTGCAAGAGGCTTGATCTTTTAAAGAAATGAGTGCACATGATTAGTAGCTTAGTTCGATACATAACTACTTACTAAAGACAGCTATCGGAGGTAGCTTTTGAGTCTTAATAGTCGATAACTCTTACAATGATATCCCTTGACTCCACACTGCTCGTTGCAGGGTAACCTACCATAAACACGAGACTGTTTAAGATGCTAAACCCATACACCAGAAAACAAGAGAGCGGACGAGTATTACAGTCATGTTTTCTCAATTGGGAAAATTCTTAATTTTTTTTTCGTCGAACGCTGGGCACAACTCAAATGGGTTTGCCTTCCGGCGATGCAGGGATGGAACAGTAGAAGGGGAGTTGCTTGGCCAGACGTGGGGAGCGTAGTGTGATGCGTGCCGCAATTGTCTTCCCTCCAAGCATGGTCTGCCAGTGGGACAAGGACCCTCCTAGGACGAGGAGGGGCCCTTGCCGGCCGAACACCCGTCCTGCCTACAACGTCCTCCCCACTGGCAGCCCAGTGAGGAAGGCCCGCGGAGGCTCCAGCCTAGAGGTTACACGGATATGGAAAGATTTCGCCGTCTTGCTGAGACTGGATTTTTCATCAATTTCAGGTTAACGAAAGTAGGTGATAATTCGAAAGGCTTTGATTGTGTAGTGTTAATAGACGAGAATCTATAGTTGAAGTAAGTGATCTGATTGTCTTTGATAGAGGGTTTAGTTGTAAGATCCGGATCCGAAGAGCAAGAAACCCAAGAGCAAGATGTCTACTGAATTGACTGTTCAATCTGAAAGAGCTTTCCAAAAGGTATGAAGAAGATATTACTGAAACAGCAGAGAAGAGATGACTTGTATTCGCGTGATATTTGTGTGTGATAGAATATCCCTGGTGCACAACTTTACATGGAGTGAGAACTGTCGAGTGGATAACAAGAAGACCTAGAACAAAAGATATGGAGTTTGCAGAAGCCGATAACATACGAAAAATCTTTAGAAGATTGGAATATCGGCAGGAACTGAAAGGAATATGACAAGGAGAAACGAAGGCTAGGCTGCAAGCAGTGCCTTGAACACGAGTTCTCGGTTGACACACGTAACTTTATCGTTGAGAATACACACGCACATAAAAGTCAACGCCGTCTCTATGGTGAACCCATGATGAATTCAAGTTTTACTAACAAACATTTTTAACAGCAACCCCACATCTTCACCAACCCAAAGGCCAGAGCCAACAGAAAGACCAAGAGATGGTATAAGAACGTTGGTTTGGGTTTCAAGACCCCAAAGACCGCTATCGAAGGTTCTTACATCGACAAGAAGTGTCCATTCACCGGTGAAGTTTCCATCCGTGGCAAGATTTTGACCGGTACTGTTGTTTCCACCAGAATGCACCGTACCATCGTCATCAGAAGAGACTACTTGCACTACGTTCCAAAGTACAACAGATACGAGAAGAGACATAAGAACGTCCCAGTCCACGTCTCCCCAGCTTTCCGTGTCCAAGTCGGTGACATCGTGACCGTCGGTCAATGTAGACCAATCTCCAAGACCGTTAGATTCAACGTCTTGAAGGTTGCTTCTGCTACCGGTAAGTCTAACAAGCAATTTGCCAAGTTCTAAATAGAGAATAAAAATTCTGATCACGTGCAGTATTGCGTCTGATATAAATCTCTTTAACACCATAATCGAACAACCGACATTCGGCTTCACGGAACACTGATTATTGACTCTGATTATTTGTTACCGTGTTAATCGACACATCACCGCGATCCACTTTCTCGACTCCGGGTTGGTAAAGCTTACGCAGTGATTGAGCCCACTCAGTCTAATTGTTCTCATTGTATAGTGAATCTGCCACCAAAACTGTGATATCTTTTTGTATAATGTCTCAATATAGTATTATATTATTATTATTATTGACCGTACTCTGTTCCTCGAGCTGCATGCATATTCCCGGTGCGTGCTTCTCTGAGTGGACTATTGTCACCAGCGGAAAAACTAAATACCGGATTTTCCTTCGGAGCCGCACAACTACACAGAGATAAGCTCGAGCGACAGAAATCCGGTTATTTCACACCGTGAATTCAGCGTCAATTGCGGCCATATTGCAATCGCTAGTTCAATCGCAGTACCGCATCCAGCATATCCGCGGAATTTGAAAGCTCTCGTAGTAACTCCGTGCCAAGAACAAATTTATGGATTTACTTTTGTCCCTTCGAAGCCATCGTACACTCCGCATTTCACAAGCTTTACGCACGACTCCAAGTCAACGGACAATAAGGAACCGTATAAAATAGAAGAAAGCATTGGACCTTCTAGTCCAGTCTGAAGCCTTGGAAGTCTCATTTGAAGGTTTGAATAAACGGAGTGTCGTTTTAAATTCCAGAAATCAAGCTCTCAAGGAACACTGTCTGAGTACCGAAACTTCTACGAGTGCATCTGAATTTCTGTCAGAAAACAATGAGATTTACTAGGTTCGGTGCTGGAGCAGCCCTTTGCATGTGGTTTTCTTTGCAGCACGTAAGTGGTAAAGACAGCTCTGAGGATACCGCACCAACGGTTGGTAAAGGTTGGGTATCCTATCCTTTGGTACTCGGTGACGAAAAAGCTGGATACCTCATTGAATTAGAGCTTGGTTCTCAGAAAAGTAAGGTTTCGGTGGTCTTGGACACGGGCTCATCGGATCTGTGGGTGCTGAGCCCAGAAAATCCCTACTGTGAGGACAACAGCGATGAGCATACAATTTTCGATTCTGACGGTGGATTGATAGAGCCATACACGATAACTCTCTCGGACGGCGCGTACACTGTGCAACCGTCAATCGTATCAACATTGGGACAGTCCGAGCCCACTTTTGAATGCTCCAAGGATTGGTCTTACGATCCAAAGGATTCAGAGTCGTACCACTCAAACAACACCGGTTTGTTTGACCTCTACGGCATTGGGTTCGTCTTTGGCGAATGGGGTACGGACGAGGTGACCATTGGTGACAATTCGTACCAAGACTTGAGCATTGGGATCGGCAAATTCGGTCCTGACAACATCGGTATCATGGGTCTCAGCCTACCATCTGCTGAGACAACCAACGTCTTTTCATTGACCCATGGATCAACCTTCGAGTACGCGTACTTCCCCCAGTTCTTGAAGGACAACGGGTTGACTTCCTCCACCGCCTTTTCTTTATTCATGAATGCGGACCAGACACCTCAGTCGAGTCTTCTGTTTGGCGCTGTTGATCACAGCAGATACAACGGAACTCTGTACACGGTTCCCTTAATCGCTTCAGAAGGGGACTCGTCTGTCACTGGAAACACTTCGGTGTCCCGTTTCAACGTCGAATTGAACGGCATCAGTGCAAACACCGCAGGTGGGACTACTGCAATTACTGAGGAGTCTTCGACTATCGTTTTGGATTCTGGAACCACAGCCATCTATTTGACGACAGAAAACGCACAAGCTATCTACGAAGCCCTCAGTTTGCCTGCTGCTACCAACGAAAACAACCTTTACCCATGTTCTTACTTCGATCCCGAGGACTCCCTCACTTTCAACTTCAGTGGCGTGGAAATAGTAGTTCCAATGACCGACATAGTCATGATGGTAGAGGACAGCGTCTGTAGGTTCGCCGTATTCAAGGGTGCCCTTTCTGGAAACCAAATCATTGGGAATCTTGCCTTGAGAAACGCGTACGTCGTCTTTGACGCAGAGAACCTTGAAGTGTCACTTGCTCAAGCCGATAGAATATCAACGAACGATCCCGAAATCGAAGTCATCGATGGGAAAGTGCCTCGTGCAGTGAGAGCACCTCTGTACAACAGTTCTTCGGACGGCTCTTCGGGCGATAACTCTTCGGATGACGGCACTTACACATCCTCCGCAGCTATTTCTGAGTCTACAACCGCTGAGTCTCCAACTGCTGCAACGTCCAAGCGCATGTCAACTTCGACGAGATTTTCTTCTACGTCATCTGCAGACAAGTCTACGTCCAACGCTGCGTTGAGAGGCACCGGAATGGACTCCTTGCTGGTGAGGTACATTTCTGCTGCATTGGCACTCGTTTTTGTCTTGTGAATGGTAGTTGGCGCCATGTGTCAAAGCTCAGACTGCGTTTTAACAGAAGCTAATAAAGCGAATAAAGATACTAAGATAATACGATAATAAGATAATAAGATAATAAATAGCCTTGGACCCGCGCTAATCGAGCGGTCTCTTGTAGTGCTCGCGTGTGAGCTTGGTCAGTGTTTCTGCGTGGCCCGGATCCAACTCTCTTGCGTAGCCCTCGAGGACGCCCTTCGCGTTGACCGGAGGCTGGTCCTGTTCGAACTTCACCTTGGCCTGGATATCCGTGATCGTGATCTCGATGCCGACGATGTTTTTCAGCATGTTCTCCAAATATCTTGGCTCTGTGTCGCCGACACTCCACCGCTTCACAGCGACGTCCTGGCCATCGGACTTAACGGTCTCTGGCCGTTTGTGCTCCTCCTGATCGGTGATCGCGTTCAGCATGTGCAGCAGCCAGGCCTTGTCGTCGCGGATGATCCTGGCCGTGCCGTAGACGTGCACCGCGCCGAAGTCCCAGGTGGGGACGAACCGGTGCGTCTTGGGCTTCAGCGGGTACCACTCCGGCGAGACGTACGAGTCTGCGGTCTGGAACACGACCATGCAGTTGGGGTTGCGCTCGAGCATCTCGGCGTGGCGGTTGTTTTTGGCCAGATGTGCGATCAGCTTGCCCTTGGGCGGCATGCCGCCTGACGCGACGGAGTCGGTCACGTGATGAAACGGAATGTGCGTCGCGCACATGCCGGACGGCGTGTCGTCTGCCGAGCCCCTGATGAACCCGAGCAGGCCGGGCTCTGGCGCGTAGCTGAACAGCGTGCCGAGCGGGTACTGCCGGATCAATTCGAGCTGCTGGTCCTGGTCTTTGAGTTCTAAATGTGTAGGAATGTACATTCTTGTTGCGGGGCGTCTTCAGGACTCCAGGACACCCACGACCTAACCAGCCTGCTTCCCACTGCACTGTCCAGGCCGCTGCCGCCCTTATATACGGCACGATAACGCTGCGCGGTGCAGAGCCGTCCAAGTCAAATGAGTCAGCCGTACGAGTCACAGCGCCAACACGGACGTCAGGAACGGGTTGCCCTTTGCAGCAGCAGGTAAGCGAGCCATGCAGCCACCCACGTGACTCCGACCGTCCTTGGTCACGTGACCTATAATCAAGTCACGTGATCCTCGGCGTTCCGGTCTCCATGGCCACAATGCCAGACGCACACCCGTTTTCTACTTTGGGCGTACGGACCCTGGCTCGGGCTTCAAAAGCGAGAAACAGGTGTGCGTCGCCCAGATGCTGCTAGAGGCTAGAGGCCACTTGCCTGGAAGGTTACACTGTTGCACTGGAACCTACACTAGGGCATTAGTAGACTATTACACTTTGCACTAGTGCACTACACCACGGCATTGGACCTGCGGCGAACAGTGGAGAAAGGTGAGCGTATATAAGTAAGGCGATGAGGCCACCAGGCGATGGAATTTCTGGCGATGAGGCATGGTAGGTATATGACAGTACGTAGATTTAGAGTTGGTACTTCCGCAACCAACGACACAACATGAGCAGCGCCTCTCTTGAAAACTCAGAGCCCATCTCTGAAAAGGGCTACGCTGCGTATGCAGGCGAGAACAAAGGCTTGAAGAGCGTCAATGCGGCAGACGTCGATGAAAAACAGGCCGCGCCAGAAGACACCAACGAGTACGGCATCGCAGACAAGCTGAAGAGCAGCAAGTCCCTCGTGATCCGTAAGACCGAGATCATGGCCGAGCAGTACAACGCCTGGTACCTCCGGGCCATCCTGCTGTTCTCGGCGTTCTTGTGCGGATACGGCTACGGCCTGGACGGCAGTTTGCGTTCCGTGTACACGACGTACGCCAACAACTCGTACGCGACGCACTCGCTGCTCTCCACGATCGGTGTCGTGAACTCTGTGATGGCGGCCGCTGCGCAAATCGTGTACGCCAGACTTTCGGACGTCTACGGCCGTTTCACGCTTTTCGTCACGGCGATAGTGTTCTACGCCGTCGGTACCATCATCGAGTCCCAGGCGTACGACGTGCAGAGATACGCCGCAGGAGCGGTGTTTTACAACATCGGGTACGTCGGTATTATCCTGGTGCTTTTGCTGATCCTATCGGACTTTTCGTCGCTCAGATGGAGGCTTTTCTACGCTTTTGTCCCCACCTGGCCCTTCATCATCAACACCTGGATCTCGGGAGACATCGTTGAAGCCGCTGACCCGCTCAACCACTGGTCGTGGAGTATCGCCATGTGGACTTTTATCTTCCCGCTGAGCTGCCTGCCCATGCTGTGCTGCCTGCTGCACATGAGATACAGGGCCTCAAAGACCGAGGCCTGGAAAGAGCTGTCCACGCAGAAGACCTTCTACCAGACACACGGATTCGTGCAGAGTATCGTGCAGCTGTTCTGGAAGCTGGACGTCGTCGGTGTTCTGTTGATGATCGTCATTCTGGGCTGCATCTTGGTTCCCTTGACCTTGGCGGGTGGTACCTCGTCCAAGTGGAACAACCCACACATCATCGCTCCGTTCGTGCTCGGATTCGTGTTAATCCCCGCTTTCATCGCTTGGGAGTCCATCTTCGCGCATGAGCCGGTGGCTCCTTTCAAGCTGTTGAAGGACCGTGGTATCTGGGCGGCTTTGTCCATCTCTTTCTTGATCAACTTTATCTTCACAATGGCCGCCGGATACTTGTATACGATCTTAGTCGTGGCCGTGGACGAGTCCGAGAAATCTGCCACCAGAATCACCAGTGTCAGCACCTTCACCTCGACGGTGTTCTCGCCATTTTTCTCGCTTCTCATCACTAGATTCTCCAGGTTAAAGCCCTTCATCATCGCAGGATGCTCTCTGTGGATGGTCGCCATGGGTATCCTGTTCCATTTCAGATCCGGTCAGCACGCCGACAAAGGTATCATCGGTGGTTTGGTCGTCTGGGGTATCGGTACCACCATGTTCACGTACCCCGTCACGGTGTCCATCCAGTCTGTCACCTCGCATGAAAACATGGCTACTGTCACCGCCTTGAGTTACACTATGTACAGAATTGGATCTGCCGTCGGATCTGCCGTGTCTGGTGCCATCTGGACGCAGCTGCTATACAAGGAATTGCTCAAGAGGCTCGACGGCGATGTCGAGACGGCCACGTTGTTCTACGGGTCCCCTATCACTAACGTTGCTCTGCATCCTTGGGGAACTCCGGTAAGAGACGCTGTCGTGGCTGCCTACAGATACGTCCAGAAGTACGAAATTCTGATCGCTTTGGTGTTCACCGCCCCTCTGTTCATCTTCTCTTTGTGCTTGAGAGACCCAGAATTGACTAACGAAGTCGCCCACAGCAACATCAAGGACGGAGAATACATTGACGTTGAGCACGATGACGTGATCGCCAACTGGTTCTCTTCAAAGTGGGACAGAGTGAGACGCAAGTCCGAATAAGTAGAAAAACCCACATCTCATCCGATTTTTAATACGTAACTCTATCTTCGACCCTGTTACACGAGACATTTCCTGTCGTTCAGAACACCGTGGCCGCTAAGGGTTTCGGATCTACGTACTATTTACACAATACATGAAAGTTTTCCATAAATTGCCGCGGTCAAGACAATTGGTCATTCCAGGACCGATGCTTCGCAGCTTCTCAAAGTGTCTTCAAAACTACGTCGGTTCGTTTAAGGGTACTCACGGTCCATTTCTCCAATTTGGACAGCTCCAATGACGCAAACTGTACACCATGACAGGTGCCACCGTGGTCCAGTCAGACACTAAAGGATCAACATATTCACGGTTTCTCCGGAGACTCGCATTTTTCCGAATATTCCTCGTGACCCGGATCATCTACGGATAAATTCTCTCCTATTTTCTCCGTTGGCGGAAAAACTCACCGAAGGTAGTCACCTGCGATTGCTATCTCTGAGGGAATTTCCTGCAGCATTCCTCAACAGGAACATGTTTGCTATGGGCAAGAATGAATGTGTCAACATAAACGATGCCTGATGACCTGTTGTACAAACAGAAGGTTAGTATGGTGTGTTGATACTCTTGTCCCGAATAGGGTGCATTGTTTCCACTCCGCACGAGCATATGTGTAGAAGTCGCTCTGAGTTTACCAGAGTTGGTATATATAAACTGGACTCATGCAGGCATATTCGCTAAGTCCGGGGTAGCACACGCTAGCGTTCTGACGGCACTTGGTAGGCGTATCAATGAATTTGCAGCGCCTTAAGACAGCTGAAGACACCAATGCAGTATACCATTCGAAAAATGTGGATTGCTTCGCTGTTACTACCACTAGCATCAGCAGCGGTAGTTCATTACCAAGTGAATTCTAGCGCAATTGAGAGCCACTGGAACTCGACTTCGAATTCATCCTCTTCTCTCAGTTTGAACAGACCTGCTATCCATTTTACCCCAGAAAAGGGTTGGATGAACGATCCTAATGGGCTGTGGTACGATGCAAAAGAGCAAGACTGGCATTTGTACTACCAATACAATCCAAACGATACCTACTGGGGTCTACCATTGTTCTGGGGACATGCTGTCTCCAAGGATTTGACCTTCTGGGAGGACCAGGGTGTCGCCTTTGGTCCCGGTAAAGATGACGCAGGCGCATTTTCAGGTTCTATGGTAATTGACTACAACAACACCTCTGGGTTCTTTGACGAGAGCATCGACCCCAGACAGAGGGTCGTTGCCATTTGGACCTTGGATGACAATGGAAAGCAGACTCAACAACTGAGCTATTCCGAAGACGGAGGGTACACTTTCACCGAATACGACGGGAATCCTGTGCTTGACATCAACGCTCAGCATTTCAGAGACCCTAAGGTGTTCTGGTATGAGGGGTCGGGTGAGGACTCCGAGGGATACTGGATGATGGCGCTCGCTGAATCACAGCAGTACGCTATCCTTTTCTACTCGTCCTCTGACTTGAAGGAGTGGAAACTTGAGTCAAGCTTTTCTCATGAGGGCTTTGTGGGGTACCAATACGAATGTCCTGCTTTGGTCAAGTTGCCATATATCCATAACACTTCTTTTGCAAGCACTCCAGAGTCTAACATCACCTCGTCTTCGCCTTTGTCGTGGAATACCACAGGTACTTGGACTAATTCCACCTCCGTTTCTTGGAACTCAACTGCAAGCCATTCTAACTCGACTTCGGGTCACTCAAATTCGACTTCAGGTCACTCAAACTCGACTTCAGGTCACTCCAACTCAACGCTCCCTGGTGGGGCTTCCATTTTGGGTTCGGAAGATCCTGATTACGTGTGGGTTTTATTCATCTCTATCAACCCTGGCGCTCCACAAGGTGGTTCTGTCACAGAATACTTTATTGGTGACTTCAACGGTACACACTTTACTCCATTGGACAACCAAACTAGGTTCGCTGACTTGGGGAAGGACTACTACGCCTTGCAAACCTTCTTCAACACACCGAATGAGAAGGACGTCTTTGGTATCGCATGGGCTTCGAATTGGCAGTATGCTAACCAAGTACCCACTGCACCATGGAGATCGTCCATGAGTTTGGCAAGGAACTTCACCATTACTGAATTTAGTCCTAACCCTAACACTACAGAGCTAGTCTTGAACAGTTTGCCCGTTCTTGACTTCACATCTTTGAGAAGAAACGGCACAACTCATTCTGTTGAGGACAAGAAAATAACGATGTCTGAGCCCGAAGAATTTGAACTTGAGAACCCTACCGGTCTCCTTGAGTTCTCCTTAGAGTGGTCATTCAATGCTTCTAGCGTCAGGAAGGATCAATTTGCTGATCTATCCATATACTTCCAAGGTGCTAAGGAAAGTGATGAATACTTGAGGCTAGGTTACGAAGCAAATGCTGAAGCCTTCTTCATTGACAGAGGCCACTCAGAGCTCGAATTTGTGAAGGAAAATCCTTTCTTCACTCAAAGACTCTCGGTCAACAACCCTGCCTCCAATTATACTACCTCAACCTACGACGTCTACGGTATTATCGACAGAAACATCATCGAACTCTACTTTAACAACGGTACGGTGACGTCGACAAATACTTTCTTCTTCTCTACTGGTAACTACGTAGGTGGAGTCACTTTAAAGACTGGTGTAGACGACGTTTACGAGGTTTCTAAGTTCACTGTGAACCAATTCTATGCTCAATGAACTCAAACTGGGCCCTAACATGAGAAATTCGTGTAAAAACGTCTGCACTTTCTCATCAGCAACCGATACTTTAATCCTTCAAACAACGTATACCCCAGAGACATGTATTGATCTTCCAATGGAAAAGGATTGCATGCTTTAGTTCTTCAACTGACCTTTGATCTAGTTTTTAGTCTCATATAGTTTAAGCTTATATGACCTTATTATAGTTTCCAATGTTCAATTGGAAGAGACACTCATGAAATATCCACGATTACAATAAATGTTCAATATGGTGGTCCAATTCAACTTTCCTGATAGTCTGGAAGGGCTTGTGCGGGAATGGCTTCTGTATCTTGTCTTTGGTACAAATTCTCGAACAGGGCATTGAAAACGGCTTAAATCTCGTGCTATGAGCGAACGAAAGCTTTGAACTAAAGAAGCTCTCAACCGACGAACAAGACGAATTGAGCGCTACAGCGTGGTGAATAGAACGGACAATGAGCTTCAAATTTGATGAGGACGGTGTGGTTAAACCGTTTCATGGGAACACTATAATATGCCACATTCCGCAACAAACTGAGTTCTTTGACACTCTGCTGAACTTTCAGAGGTTCCACAAGCGCTTATCCTTCCATAATAAGATTACATTAGTGCCATCTTCGAGTTATCACATCACAGTTATGAATGCATGCCATGAGCATGACAGAACCGAAGGACATTGGCCCAGAGACTTATCAACAGACGCAAATATCAGCGAATGCCATGCTCATTTGTGCCAGGTATTGCAAGGACCCGCACTGTCCCAACTGTGCCAAAGGCAAGGACACACGAATTACACACTAAAAATAGTGCCACCGGCTGAGCAGAATCGTACGTCACTCAAACCTAGGTCTATCAACGTGGTTATGGTTCCGGTAAACGATCTGGAATCCAAGAGAATTTCCGAATTGAGGCACACCATCTCCAACGTAAGCGGGCTCGTTGACCCGTCTCATGATAACAACATCTTTCACATCACACTAGCATACATTAACGAGCCCTTGAACGACGGTGAGGTAGATGAGCTCTATAAATTCTTAGATGAACTACATGAGACAATCAATAAGATCAGCCCGACCGTCATCCTGAATGCGCCTGAGTTTGTGACCTTTGCAGACATGTTTTATTTCAGAACTGTGTTAACAATAAGCTAACACTACATGACAAGGGCATCTCAAATTACTGTAATTACTGGAAACCTTGTCAGATCCATTCTGAATCATGAAACACCTGGTGTCAGAAATTTATGTCTCGCCATTCTAACCTTGTATCCATGCCACTGGAACAGAGTAAACCCTTCTGGCGACAATGCGCATCAGATGATGCTAAAACAACTTGTATTTGATGAATTCATTGTGAGACACCAATCCTTATCCATTCGTCATATCCTTATATAGGTACTGAACCTGTCGTAGTTACTTGCCTTAACGCCTGTGTACATACGATTCAAACGGAAAAGTTTTGGTAGTAATCACATTCCCTCCAAGAGGAAACGGTGCCATGGACGTGTTATTGCGTGCATAGTAATCTAGGGCCGCATATCTAGTAGATTTAAGCTCTCTAATAGCTTCTGTCCAAAGAGCGAATTTCCTAGAGACATGATGGACGTTCAAGACTTGATGCTTAAGATACTGATAATTAGTGAAGATTATGCAAGTGCTTCGTAAATGTACACGACCGTCAGAACAAGGATCTGGAATCAGGTGAGTCTTTGTGATTTTACAATTCGCTACACTGTGTTACACAGGAGTTCTTCTAGTCAACTAGCCTTCCATAAGTACGAGAATGACGCCATACCAAAACTACCATAACGGACGTTTAAGCACATATCAAAAAAAGAATCAACCTCCCATGTGAGGTTTTCAGGGCTGTCTCAAATACTCTCGGCGATACACCGAAATTTTATGAGATTATGCGAGTACAATGCTTTGGGTGAGATGGAAAGTACGAACAGAGAAGAACAAGTATATAAAAGACAGAGCCTAGAACAAAGATATGGTAATACTTTTACCTCGAAATTTGAGTTATCGGCTTAAATATTTGTGGCCAGGGCTCAAATGCACCAGGAATAATAGCCTTATATCTGATTTAATCACTGATTCTTAAGCAGCATCGTATCCAATTAACTATTACAGGAGAGTAACAAGACTTTCCCTGGCTAATCGTCGAAATCAGAATTTACGATGTTGTTCACGAATTCCTTACTTGTCGCAGCAGCGGCCATGTTTGTTGCCAGTTCCCCTTTAGAAAAAAGAGCTACTTGCACTTTGAGTGGCAGCACCACTGGGGGCTCTGGTTTGCAAGGCTGTTCAACAGTCATTATTAGAGATGTAAAAGTGCCTGCCGGCAAGACTCTAGATTTGAGCAAATTGAAGAACGGCGCCACTGTCAGTTTTGAGGGGAGAGTTACTTTCGGATACTCTGAATGGAAGGGTCCATTAATTGACATTGAGGGTTCAGGAATCAAAGTAGTTGGAGCTAGCGGCCATTTGCTTGATGGACAGGGATCACGTTGGTGGGATGGAAAAGGTGACAAGGGTGTTCAGAAGCCGAAGTTCTTGAAGTTGAAATTGACTGGAAATTCGGAGGTCGCTGGGCTAAGTATCAAAAACACCCCGGTTCAAGTCATCTCTGTGAACAAATGCCAAAACTTGAGAATCCACGATGTGACAATCGACAACAGGGACGGCGACGCTGGTAAAAAAGGTCACAACACTGACGGTTTTGACGTCGGAAGTTCTGACACCATCACAATTGAGAACTGTAAAGTGTACAACCAAGACGACTGTATTGCCGTAAATTCTGGTAAGAACATTCACTTCAATAATAACCTATGTTCTGGTGGTCATGGTGCCTCAATTGGATCTGTTGGTGGCCGGATGGACAATGATGTGGACTCAGTATGGTTCCAACAAAACCAGATCGTCGACTCGGACAATGGTTTGAGAATTAAGACTATCGAAAACGCTTCTGGAAGTGTCAACAATATACACTTCTTGGGTAACATCATAAAAAATATCCGCAAATACGGTGTTGTTATTGAATCCGATCACAAGGATGGTTCTACAACTGGTAACCCTGGTAGTGGAGTTCCAATCACAAATTTCGAAGTCAATGGTCTAAGCGGTAGTGTCGCTTCTTCTGCTAAAAGAGTGAAAATTCTTGTCGCTGGTGCTTCAGCTTGGAATTGGTCTAATATCAAAATCTCCGGCGGCAGCGCTTTTTCAGGTTGCACCGGCATTCCCTCTGGGAGCGACGCGTCTTGTTAAGCTTAGAAAAAAATTTTTTACGCTCATGACTCCAATAGCCGCTCATTTGCCCGCTACACCCTCACACTTTCGTTCTCCCTCGTATTAAATTGAGCTTAGTTTAAGTCCGTACGACGAAAACATGCTTAACCCGCTTTTATCACAACTCCTGAATGACGAATGTGTAGTACATATCAACTTTGTACACTCTGTACTTCGCCTCAAAGGGTTCATAGATGAGCATGATCCGTTCTTCGTCCATCTGAAATGGGCACCGACAATTTTCACAGAGCAAACGTCACATCGAGATTCCTCTCCTTGAAAATGTCCCACCATTGCTTGTTCGTCAACCAGCAGTCCTCCATTATGCTTTTGGCAGTGAAAGCACTTGATACTCCCTTTTGGATGAGAGAAAGAAAATGTTTTTGGTAAACGTCTCTATACTCAAGCAACTCCGGATCCATGATTTCGCAGCCGCAGGTGAAGAAACAGTATATGATACATGTCTCTGCCGAAGACCCAAAGGGAATATATCTATCAACGAGATCAGTTATTGTTCGCAGTACTTGTTTGACAATAGGGCTACTGGTGGGTAAACCCAACACTCTACGTTGTAACTGTAGTACTCCTGTTAGACAGAATATTTGATTAGTGGCTCGAAGAATTTTGTACGCATCGTATTGGGATTCAATACTAGAACTGGTCTTACCGTGATAGTAAGTATTGTAGACCTCATCTCTTTTTGCCTCTGTCTCTTTAAGGTAATTTGTGATCTTATGATCCAGTTCCAACGATCTCAGCACTAAGTCCTGTGAGAATGATGTATCCTCTGATGTTTCTTTTTCATTAACAAGCCGGGAGACTTCAGCAAGGAGCCATAAACATGAAACTTCCATCCCAGTGAAATATTCAATATCTTGGAGGTTTATCATCTTCTGCATTAGGCTATCCTCAACCGTAATATCAAGTTCATACTTCAGTGATGTCAACTTATGAATGTTATTGATGGAATTTGTTGATGACAGTGAAGAAATGATGTCTGTGTATGCAAACCATCTCAATAAGAAATGCTCCTGCTCTACCTCAGCAGAAGTTCCGGATAAAGTCAGAGAGTTTGAGATTGTATACATTCTCTCCTTCATGATCTTTCTAGCCCCAAAGACATGCGTTCTCCATTTTTGCTTCTTGTCACCAAAGAATATATCGAAAGCTGCCAGCAAAAGCACTGTAGCTAAAGTAGCATCACTGTTTCTCAACTCAAAATCGATAAGTTGTTCCAAAAGATCTGCGATTGTCTTGATTAGAAGATCTCCAGCCACTAAGAACGGCCCCGAGTTTGATAAACCATGGTGTTGCATTATTTTGTTTTTATGATTTGCACCAAAAACCAGAAGCAAGTTCATCAAAGCCGTGCTACTCATTGCCATTCTCGGCAGAAAACTGATGAAAGGATTCTGCGTATATATGGAGCTTGGAGCCGGCACCAAGAGATTTGATGTCTGATTCACGAAAAAATCAAACGAGTCCGCTAATTCTGGCGACTTCAACAAAACTTCCGACATCATGAGACTCGGTAATTGCACATTAGGAAGCATGAAACACGATTCAAGGCTAGTCCATGCATGATCATCTAGTAGAGCCTCATGTTTATTGTTCAGCTCCCTGTCAGGGACTTCCTTGAAATTTGAAATGAGGGCACTTGACGATAGAGGAGAAAGAGGAGGCAAAAAAGAGTGATCTGTTAAGATCTCACTTTGCATCAAAGCCGGTCCAGAAGTAGCGTTCTCTAGTGAGGTTGCATCGTTATTGACTTCAAGCAGGTCTGACACTGCCGATTTTCCTCTTTCTATAGCCCAATCTTGCTTAGTTCTCCGTTCATTTGCTCCTAGCCTGTTCTCAGCTCCAATATCAGATTTATTCCTCACGCTACTTTCACCAATGGCCGCTTTCAGATTCACGGAACAAATTCCTTCCACCACGTTAGTGTGCTTAAAACTCATCTTCTTGGCCACTCTATTATCTTTGAACGGCCGCCCGCCCCATTTCAGGGTTTGTGAATAGTCGCATTTTAGGCCTTTCTTCTTGCAATATCCACACTGCGGTTTCACCTCATCACACTTCTTCTTCATGCTTCTGCATTTCTTGCATCCTTTGTAAGACCGTTGAACTCCTTTCATCTAGCTCTTCAACTGGACAAAACACTATACGCTCATCAACCGCACAACCACACATACAGCCTGAGACGAAAACTGTAAAACGCAACTGTGAAGCGCCTGCAATGTTACTGATGACTCTGACAGCTGATCTATTAAACTCCGAACTCCGGGGGTTTCCTGAAGATTGGTCTTGATGTCGACTTTTGTAGTCAGCTTCATTTTCTACATCAAGAAGCCTTATCAGTACAGAAAAGAAGAGTCATGCTGGCTGAGACAGATAACATTTGGAGTAGAGTACCCTCGTTCCTCCGCTTTTGACACCTTGACGCGCTGATTATATCTAGACGTGGGAGGGCATGTAGAATGAATACTAATATTCCGAAAGATGGCAGTTCAGTTAAAAACATCTGTTGGAACTTTGATAGACTGTACGTACATTACTTGCAACAGTTCTACAAACAGCGAGGCTCTTAGTTCAAGTCGGCGACGACACGACTCCAGCCCTTGTGTTCTTTTCTGCCGTATTGGATGTCGGAAATCCATCCGGCGACTTGCTTGGTCAATGGACCGCATTGTTCACCAGGTAGCAAAGGAACCTGGATGTCGTTACCTTTCCAGCCAACCTCTTTGATTGGAGCCACGACAGCAGCAGTACCAGAGCCGAAGGCTTCGACCAATTCACCCTTTGCAGCTCTCTCCTCAACCTCGTAGATGGTGTAGTAACGTTCAGAGATGACCCATTCGGAAGAACTCAAGTTTTCTCTGGCCAATTGCAAGATAGAGTCTCTTGTCACACCCTCCAAGATAGTCCCGTCCAATGGCGCAGTGACCAATTCCTTCTTTCCGGTCTTTGAGTCCTTGAAGACGAAGAACGCGTTCATTGTACCGACTTCGGTGATGTTCTTTTCTGGGCCGAACAACCACAAGTTCTGTTGGTAACCACGTTCTGCGGCTTGCAACTGGGGCAAGACGCAAGGAGCGTAGTTGGCACCTAGCTTCCTGTTACCAGCACCACCTGGCCAAGCTCTGGTGGCGTAGTCAGTGGCCTCAAGTCTCACCGCCTTGAAACCAGTCTTGTAGTATGGTCCGACAGGGGACTGAATGACGTACAACAAGGCTCTGTCTGGAGCACCGACACCTAGCCCGCTAGTGGTAGCGATCATCGAAGGTCTGATGTACAAAGAGTAGCCCTGGCCCTCTGGAACCAAGTGCTTGTCGTTTTCGATCAACTTGCCGATTAGCTTGACCAACTCTTCGCCGTCGAAGCTGGGCATACAGATTCTGGCAGCGGATCTGTTCATACGCGCCATGTTTTGGTCCGAACGGAACAAGCTGATCTTGTTGTCAGCAGTTCTGTAAGCCTTCATACCCTCGAACAACTCAAAGGCATAGTGCAACACGGCCGCAGATGGGTCCAAAGACAGATTACCGTATGGCTTGATTTCTGGAACGCCCCATCCGTTCTCTTTGGTCCATTCAACTGTCAACATGTGATCAGTAAAAGTTTTACCAAAGACCAATTCTTCCTTGGGTTTTGGCTTGGAGGGAGTCTCAACCCTCGTTACCTTAAGCTTAGATGCATCCAATGACATGTTTCTTACCGATGTGAATCCGAAAACTCTTGACTGTTTGACCAAAAATCCTATTCCAGCTACACCACGGTGCTTCAAATAGTTCATCTACAGTTACTTCTCTAGCCTCAATTCTTCATACACAAGCCAGAACAATCAACTCCTCTAAAACCCTAAGGTGACTTCAATCATGTGTGGTAATTACCTTAGCCTTTATATACTTGAAATTTCAAAAATTTTTCAGTGCTTAACAGCCGACATTACGCTCGAGCCTTGACTCATAACAGCTTGTCAGGCGGAAAGATAAAGGTTGCAGCATATTGATGCTGTTTCTAGCACTCAATTTCAATTGGAAGCTTACTTCATACAGCATATTGGTCTCGCGGCATTTCAAACCAGCTGCAGACGTTATGACGTTGTGTTTTACTGCGGTATATTTTTCTTGGCGTTATCGTAATTAGAACCTTATCACTCTCTATGAGTAATGACAATGATTCCTGTGATAAGGTCAGCTTCGAACGATGGTGAAACTTTGATGACCCAGGACTGGAAGCCCGACATCCAGAGTTATAGCGGGAGGTCCACAGTGTCATTGTTACACTAATGTCGCATAAACAGGTTTTGAGGACTCATGTGAAGCATCTTCTGCGTGGATTGAGCCAGCAAGAATTAGTGAGGCAGTCTGAAGTGATATCGAGAGCAGCATTGGATGTGGTGCGGGCCAAGGCGTTCCGCCATGTAGCCTGTTTCATGAATATGGACCACAGCGAGATGAAAACAGAGCCTCTGCTCGAGGGTTTGTTCGCCCAAGGTGCCAGAGTGTATCTGCCAAGGTGCTCCACTACTAAGTCATCGGGACAGGTCAGACTTAGAGAGGATGCCGGAATGGGCGCCAGGTCGCATTTGGTGTTCTATCCGATGGAGTCCATGGCTCAGATCAAGGATCTGAAACCCGAGGGTAAATTTCAGCTAAGGGAGCCGCAGAAGCAGGACCCGGAACCTTTACCGAACCCAGATTTGGACGTGATTCTGATGCCCGGTGTAGCTTTCTGCAAAAAGAATGGTGCTAGAATGGGTCACGGCGCAGGATTCTACGATGATTACGTCGCAAGACACTTGCATTATACCGGGAAAAGGCCGGTGTTAGTCGGGCTCGCGCTGAAGGAACAGCTGGTAGATGATGTTCCACTCGAAGAGCATGACTACAGATTGGACTGTCTGATATGCGCAGATGGCACCGTGAAATGGTATCAATGAAACAGATAGGATATTGATATATTTGATATAGCCGTACGTACGTGCAAGTAGTGGGGATCCACTAATCCAACTTGAAAGTCGCTTTCCCCTTCACAAGAGGTCTTTTCCCAGCTTGATCCATCAATTCCGCCTCCATATCCACAAGCTTGCCCTTGTTCTCCCACTTGGTTCTCCTCACAACAACGAATTGGTTGGCCAACGTTGGGAACATGTAGCTGAGCTTGAGTTTCTGAGTCACTTCCGCAGACTTCCCGGTCACTAATCTCACCGAGTCTCTCATAGTATCTTCCAAAACGGTGGCCAAGATCCCACCATGCACCAAGAAAGGGTATCCAGTAAGCTTCATACCCAAATGGTACACAGAAACTGTGTCTTTGGTCATTGGGTTGTAGTAGATTCTGGGCGGAATGCAGATGGCTCCTGGAACACGCAAAGTCTTCTCGATTAGAGTATTGGTCGCTCCCGCATCTGGCTGCTTATACACCGCAATGTAACCTTTGGCCAAGAGTTGCTTCACAATGGGTAAGTTGTCACACCTCTGGTTGAGTTCGTCCCTGTAATTGACAAGTTTTGAGTCAGTATCGGGCAATTTGCTGTAAAACCACCATGCCATTATGTCTGACAACGTCAGATGCTGAGTGGTATACCAGCCTATCCCAAAACATGAACAAAAAATAAGGGCACCAGTCCATCTGGGATCCCTCTGAGGCTTCCTCACTACGAACTTCGCTTCTCTGGTTGCTTCGGCTGCCCTTTCAGTGGTATTCGTAGAGACTCTACGAATCACATTTCTGAGAAAACCGCCTCTAAGACCTCTAAACATTGTATAATCTCCGTAATTGATGAATCTTCTTAGTTTTCCAACTGTTGGTCAATATTGGCACCCGAGGAATCGTCCAGGAAACCTCTACTAGTCACCTTTATAAACGTTGATTCTCTGTAGTACAAGATAAGTTACTATATAATAAAGGATAATAGATACTTAATGATTAATACTCTTAATGAATCAAGAAAGGAACAAAAGAAAATGAATCTTGGTCTAGCCAAGCGCTTGACGCTGCGTTCATCAGATAATGTCATTTATTGCTGAAATCAGTGAGAATTCATACTCTCTGCCGAGAAGAGACAGCTTTTAAACTATGCATTTGAAGATAGAGACGCTTCGACTAAACGATGAAGATCAGAACCTGGACACTAACCAGATAAAACCTAGCCAAACGCAGATCTGTGATGAAGTTGTGCGCTGGTGGAAGGAAGTGCCTGATGCAGAGGAGCTTCTAATAGATGAACTATTCCAGCAGTTGGTTCGACGACGCCCCAACTGGCTGCTGACCCAGAATGAGCTGTACCGAACTTTGAAGTCTCAGAATTTGTATGCGGCTGAGTTAGATGATCTAGACATTTACAGCGACCAGATTAGACCTAGCGCACTCACAGATACTGATATCAATATCAGCGATAATAAGAAGCTTTTGGATAAAGTTACCATTGCTGAGACCGAGTTTGGAAAGGGACTCTTGGCAACCAAGGATATTAGTAAGGGAACCCTAATATTTCATGAACCTTTCCCGGTGTCTGTTATTCCGCAATTAGACAAACAACCCTTGGTAGACAGAGGCAAGTGTTGTGGATTGTGTTCCACCTTCACCACGCTGTCATCCCAGATGCTCATGAAAAATAATCTGGACTGCGACGTGTGTAACACTATCTGGTGTTGCAAACAGTGCAAGAAGTTGGATGTCACTCATTCGATCTTGAAGCACGCAACAAACAGAAACGGGTTTTGTAACAGCTCAAATTGGAAGAAATTTGAAGACTTTTGCCTGAAGGAGAGTTTAAACGCCGCATATTCTGTAGGTGTCTTATACGCCAGACACCTTACACAGCCATCATCTGATTTATGGAAGACTTTCACTTCACTTTGCTCGGTAAGCCAACGTGTTCGTTGGCGAGCATCTGACTCGATCAACGTTGGTGGCACCTTCGATGCGTCTCTCAATGGCAAGCTTCATGCTGAGTCCTCATTGAATAGCATTGAAACTCAATGTGAAGTCGCATTTCAAAAATTCATGGGAGCATTCCCCAAATGTGATATAAACTATGAGGAGTTTTTGGAGTTGACTGGATCTTTCAACTTAAATCAGACCCAGGGACAGGTTTATCCCTTAACGGCCCACATTAACCACAGCTGTGATCCTAATGTCCGGTATAACTTAGAACCCAAGTATGGAATAAAGGTTTACGCTCGAAAGGATATAAAAAAGGGCGAGCAACTTTTCCTAACCTATGTAAACCCCTTGCATGGCGTTACTTTGAGAAGAAGAGAACTTAGAGTCAACTACGGATTTTTGTGTAATTGCCCGAGGTGTCTTATGGAGTGGGACAAACGCAAAGAAGCTCTAAAGCATTCAAGTTCTATTCCGGACCTTGAAAGAGATACCCAGGGTCCTATGCTGTCAACACAAGCTAGAAGAAAGTCTTCGATGAAGTCCTCGAGACCGACACTTAAGGAGTTGCTCGAAAATGGACATGAGTTTGAGTTAGAGATCCCCTCGCAGTTGGGTTCCAAACGTAGAACTTCTGTTAGGTTTAACAGTAGTGTCACGATGGCCGTGGAAGAAGAGTAAACTGTGTTGTTTTGACATTGCGTATACGTACACGTATATATAAAAGAATCTATCAAATGGAGCTTTCTAAACAGTACCGTTGGATCTTGGCGAATCGTACACACTTTTGATGCCCTGATGTGAATGGCATATCAAATGTGCTCAGTCATCGGGTTATTGTTTTCGCCAAAATCTCAAATAAAGGAAGGAGAGAATCTAATGTACACTCAAGTCTAGTCATGACAGAACTTTATACATTTTGAAATATGAATCTGAGTTTCATTTGAAGTTAATACAACTGGAATTCCGTAAAACAGCAGAGTAACACTGTCAAATCATATGTGAGACTTTTTCAGCAAAGGCTCATCGACATATGACTTGTTATCATCGTTTGGACTGCGATTCTGCTCCGATAACGGAATTCGATCCTTGAGATATCGTATAAGCATCGAATGTAAGTCGTCCTTTGTAAATGGCTTGGCCAAAATATCATTCATACCGTGTTGAAGATAGGTTACCAAATCTTGGTCATCGATGTTACCGGTCATAGCTATTATAGGAGTTTCGTTGTCAAAACTCCTAACAATTGAAGTAGCTGTTGCACCGTCTAGGTTCGGCATTACAATGTCCATGAGTACCAAGTCAAATCGCTGTTTCTCCAGGGTGGAAATAGCAGAGAGCCCGTCTGTTACCACTTCCACAGAGCAGCCGTATTTCCTTAAGAACTTGGAACACAGCTGTATACAAACAGAGTCATCTTCGACGAGCAATACATGGAACCCAGGTTGTAATGCCAGTTGCCCACCCATGGGAGAAAGATCCATGTTTGCTTGTTTGGCCATGGGATGTTGACTGGTCAGGTTAAGCATGCTAGAGTTTTCTGGAGAAACAGATGAAGATTCTTGTCCTTGTCCTTTGCTACTTGACGAAGGATTCCGTTTTGGAAATGATAGACCGACAGGCAGTTTCAATCCCTGTTGAGATAACGTATCTACAAGCAGTTGGAAGTTGCTTAGCAGCTGGGAATTTAGAGCTTCCGTTGATAGTAAGCTTTCCAACACCATATTATATTTTGATTGGACTTTTTGCATGTCAAGTTTGCTCTTGTGATTTTCATTCGTTAAAAACTGTACCTGATTCTCCAAGTCTTCCACCTTGCGTTTCATTTGATTGAATCTTGTCTTATTTACCATGTTTTTGGACAGAGTTTTAACAGCAAGACTCTCTTCACCGCTTCCGTCTCCGCTAGACCCTACGCCTAACTTCATCAGAGTCGCCGCATTTTCGTCAACTAATATTTTTTTCTGCGAGGAAGGTTTCCTTCTGATCTTATCTAGAGCAGCTTCGTCGTGTCGCTTGAAAAACTGATGATTGAATTCCCACGCATTTTGTATTACCCCAGGTTCGTCAGTCTTCTTTCTCTTGACCTTATGGAAGTCGTATTTGTTTAGCTGTCTGACGAAACTCGAGAAGTTCGAGTGTTTAAAGTGATTGGGCAGAATATCTGTAGTAAACCTGTTTGTATCGAGAACTATAAAGTTCTGTCCATCATCAGACCACGAAAGTATACTTTTGTACTGTTCTGATTCCAATATCAGATACAACTTCCGCACGAAATCATTAAAAGACGACCTCTGGGTCTTTCCCTTTGTGTTATCTTGAGTGGCATGGTTTCCAGAGCCCGATGTCGCAAGCGCTGACATGTTTTCTGTGTCGTAGTCCCCACTTTTAGGAAGTTCTAGCTGTGAATCCAGTGCGTCCATCCTGTATGCGCGATACGGCTATGTTCATAAATTGGCTTTGTGGCGTGTAATTGCTACAGAAAGACTCAAACTCGAATCCAATGCCCACTATCCAATGTCTATATCTTATAAGATCAATTTTCAAAGCCACCAACAGCAAACTGATCTAGACCCACACGACCTAGCCTGTAATCCCCCACAAACTGCTGCACAAGACTTGTATTTTGTAGGCAGTCAAAAGAAAATGCTTGCACACTTATTTCTAATCCTTCGCTAGCCGCTAAATCCCTGGTATCTGGCGCTTCTAACCAACTGTCAACAATGCTTGAATTTTGCAGATTCCAAAATCTGCACAAAAACACACTTTCGCTCCGTTTCAATGGGCCAAACAAAAAGTATGTCGTTTCCTACAGTTCAGGGCTGCTAATTGGACTTACCTCGGACTCAAGCTACAACCTATACCACTACTGAACTTCCAGTGCATCACATGTTTTTATCCTAACCTTGTAGACATTTATCAACTTTCCACTTTTCATATTTAAATGGACTTTAGGTGTAGTTAAGAAAATATCACTCTCTATACAACAAAAATGTATAGGATACGCGTGTTTTGGTCGGCTAATTGGGCACTTGGCCTACTATTTGAAGTCGGAGATATTCAAGTAAATTAACACTATTTTTAGTGTCTCCTGAGGCTATATATGGACCGAAGAGATCCACTTCTACTTTATGTGTCAGTTTTGTTCACAATTTTGACATATCCCGTAAGCTTTGCGCTAAGTTGAAAAATTACGGTAAGTTGGAACGATGAGATGAGGAAGGAAAAAGAGGCTATAGCTTAGCACAAGCGCCGTTACAAGCTATAAAGCGACACAAACCGGTGTTAAGGTATATATCTAACGATGTCGGTGATCCAAAAGCAAGAGCTGCAGATTTTTAGCGATCATTCTGTGATTTCAAGACATCTCTTCGAGAATCATACACAATGCAATCTAATGTTGGTGACCGATGCAGCAGGCACAAGTGCCTGCTGGCTGGTCACCGCACTGGTAGAGGCTGCAAGCCAAACGTCTGGCACGCCAGGCCCAGCAAAAATCGTCGTAGGATCGTTTTTGAACCATAAAGAATTTTATACCAGCATGTTTGACAGACTGAAGATACCTCCAAGCAGCTATCGTGTGTTAGAACTCGCCGAAGATTTGGTGCAGAAGAACGTTGGAAAATCTGTCGATTCGGTGATAAACGACATTTTGAAGCGTTTTCAGCAGGCTATGCAAGGCTTTTCAGGGTCCATAATTGTCTTAGATAAGCCAGAACTGCTGCTGGCCCTTTTCAAGTTGCATAGCGACGATTTACACCTGAGATTTATCAACCCATTGATGAAAATGTCAACTTTGCTGATAGTAGGGTCTTCTGTAGAAGCCTTCGACAACGACATGCCGGAGAATCTGGGGAAGGATTCGGTGGAATTTGCTCGATTCATCACGTCGATGTTTCACAAGAGCTTTTGCGTACTCTCAGTGAGACCGTTAGATACAGGCAAAGCCAAGGATGTCACGGGGACACTTACATTGGCACGAGGCGGTGCTCTACTGGATACCCCAAACGTTACTGTAGCGGAGAACCAGTACCTGTTTCATACGTACAAGGATAACACAACGCTATTCTACAGGTGAAAAATGCATTCATTAGAGATTATGTACGGCATTTGGTATCTACGCACTCTTTTTGTACCGTTTAATGATATCATCTAATGTGAACTCAACCGCACATCTTGTTTTGATCAACGGAATCACTGGCCAAGTGCTTTGTTGTCCACACTTCATCCAATAGTTTATGTTGTCAAGTCTTCCCTCAATAATTCGTGGGACACTTAAAGAGTTCATTTGAGGCACTATGGCTACTTCGGTGGCACTGCGTGGAGTGCGTTCGTCAATTGCAATTCTTTTGATCCAATTTGATAGTAAGCCCATACTGTCCAATATTTCGACTCGATGCTTTAGCTCCATGGTTAAAATATGTTTCATCTTCCTTTCCAAATGATACTTGAACTTAAATGCCAAGGGTTCTAGCTTGTTTACTTTAGACAACTGGGACGGTGAGTACGAACTTGGATCAATGTAGGGATATCGTTTGTAATAATAATATTCTGAAGTTCTGATGTCATGTTTCAAATCGTTCAATGCTAGCGGTGCCAAGTAAGGTCTTGCCAATGACACTATGAAGTTGTTCACATTGAATAGTTCTGTCAATCGGGTATAAGGAGCTTCTAGTTGAGTTGGATCTTGAACCACTTGCGGAGCAGAAAACTGTAAGCTTTGGAAATGAGACTCGTTTCGGTCTAAGTACTCAACAATTTGATTATTGATGTTCTTTCCGTATAACCATGTACCCTTACTTATAGTGTTCGTCCCAAAACTGCAATCGATCGCACTTTTGATGAGTATGTTGGGTGTTGTAACATAGTTCAGTAAGGTAGGACATATATTCTTGTTTGTCGGATGAACTACGATGTTTAATACTTTACCAGTTCTTTGAAAAGCCTCTTCAAAGGTCAAATCTCCAATGATTGACTTCTGCACAAACTTGATGAAAAGATACACATCTTTGGAGTATCCATTGTGAACCACATTTTCCACCAACGTGCCAATGTTGAAGTGCTCATCGATATTTCCATACCCACATTCCTTTAATAGAGCTGTATCTCTTTTAATAGCAGCCACTAGCATATTACCTGTCAAAAGCTCCTCCAACTCCGTGTTACTCAAGCAACAGGCCAAACTAGCCACGCAAGCGCCCATAGAAGTGCCATTGATGATATTCGGCAGTAGATCTCTGTCCAATAGACCCTTTAGCACTCCGAGATGAAACATTCCGAAAAGCGAGCCACCTTGAAGTGCAAGTGCAGTAGCCCCTAGAGATAGCTTACACCGCTGAAAAAATGACTGCTGCGCCAAATCACGATGTTCTGCAAGCACATATAGCGTCTCTACCACTTTGTCTAGGTATTCTTCGATCAGTAGCTTAGTTCCCACTAATGACTTCGTGAACAACCTTTTGTCCACTATTCCAGCGAAATTCCTCAACATAGTCGGTCCGGTGTTTGTAAACCTGCCCATAACGGCCTCGTAGTCCTCATCCTCGAGTGCTTCCATCAAAGCCGCATATTGCTCCAACACAGATTCAAAGTCGTAACGGTTAGAGAAAAAATTCCTTCGCCAAAGGTCCACTCCGGTCAGCTCATCCACCAGCTCTGCCTTTTCACACCACTCCTCGTAATCATCACACCCTTCTAGAGCAGCAACGGCTTCTCTGTACATAGTTCTCGACCGTGGTCTCACTTTATCCATGAATCGTCTCCACCAGAACATATAGATGTCCGATACAACTTGTAAGATATCCCATACTGTCTTCGGTACATGGTTCAACACCGAGTAGAAAACATACATGAATATCCTTTTGCACCATATCATATTGAATACTCCATTAACAGAGCTTGTCGTTGACAGCGCGAAGTCTCACGTCAGAAAGAAGATCCCTCTTCGTCACATGTGTCAACTCTATTAAGTGTGAGTTCAAAGCATTTTAAGGGAATGCTATATGACTGTCAAATTTGGAAGTATAATGAGTCTGGTGCAGTAGAGATAATGTTGATAGCTAATTTGAAAAATAAATTAATTTTGGTATGTTACATCGATAGGTCAGTCTCAATACATACTATGAACAGATGTATATTCAAGTGACTGAAGGCCAAAATCCTCTTTACGTGCAGACCTAATGGATCGAGTACTGCTTTGAGCACTGTGTATCTTTCCTGACGCCGCTTGGCCGGCTTCAAGTACTCACAGCGATGGAATGATATTTGTGCATCACGTGACTCTCATTTAAGGTGGCGAAAAGTTGTCTATTTGAATCTAAAGCTTTATATACAGATATTGATAGTAAGTAATCCATTGAGCCTCAGCGTGTTCCTGCAACTGATTCAGTGTCTTGGGTGTAGTCAGAGGCTAGCAATTGAGAGCTACAGTGTGATCATTATGTTCAGAAATAACTACGACGGAGATACCGTGACTTTTTCGCCTACAGGTAGGCTGTTCCAAGTGGAATACGCCTTAGAAGCAATCAAACAGGGTTCCGCCACGGTAGGGTTGAGATCATCGAAATATGCCGTAGTGGTTGCATTGAAGCGTAACGCAGACGAGCTTTCGTCGTATCAGAAGAAAATAATCAAGTGTGATGAGCATATGGGCGTGTCGCTAGCAGGGTTGGCGCCTGACGCAAGAGTGTTGTCTAACTATTTGAGACAGCAGTGCAATTACTCCTCGTTAGTGTACAACAGGAAACTGGCATTAGAGAAGGCAGGATACTTGCTGAGTGACAAGGCGCAGAAGAATACACAGTCATATGGTGGAAGACCGTACGGTGTCGGCCTCTTGATGATCGGATACGACAACACGGGAGCCCATCTACTGGAGTTCCAGCCTTCGGGAAACACACTGGAATTGTACGGTGCAGCCATCGGAGCCAGATCACAGGGTGCTAAGACCTACTTGGAAAGAGTGCTGGACGAATTTCGTGAGGTGGAAGAGGCAGACGAATTGATCAGACACGGCGTCGAGGCCTTGAAACATTCTTTGAAAGACGAGACTTTGAACACCAAGAACCTGTCCATAGCCATTGTCGGACACGACATACCTTTCACTATCTACGACGGAGATGACGTGCAGCCTTACCTATGAAGGAGCGTTTTCAATTCCGTCAGACCAACTACAGAATGCCCCGTATAATCGTGTAGACTTCTTCATGTAGTACGCATATATCAAGATACAAATCGATTCAAGTGCAGGTAAAACTTAAACCGCTATATCCGCGTCAAACCGCTAAGGAGGGCTTACCGTTGTGCTGCAATGGGTCCTGCTTCACCTTGATCCCACCTAAAATCAGCGAATATAGCTCTACTTTTTCGAGTCACATGACTTCTTGATGCCACAGTTAATTCCTCATCGCATCAAGCTCTTATATAACAAGAACCTGACAAAGGCACCAATCCCTCCAAGAGTGAGAAATGGAATCAGCTGAGTTGGATGTCATCTCCCAGCGAGGCCGGTCAATTGGCAGAACTCACCCTGAAATTACTCGGTGATATGACGTTCTTGCGGTCTTCAGGTATAGTTCCCATCATAAGGACAGTTTCAAGACAACCTCGGCATTCGGCTGTGGTCAGCACTGCGTCATTTACGATAAGACGAGACCTATCGAGACATAAAGAAAGAAACACTTTGAACAATGTTAGGGCATTGAATACCAGGGCCCTCCGGAATGTTGATTCGCCCTTATTACTTCATCTTCTACCTTTGAGGCCTGTTGTTGCAAGCAGAAAAGTCCATAACGCTAGTACTCCGGAAGTCAAGAAGATTGTACCCCCAAAAGCAAATTCCGCCGACAAGTCCAAGGCACCAACTATATCGGAGCTACGTATCATGAAGGACTTGCTCAAATATATCTGGCCTAGTGGAGATAATAAAGTAAGGATTAGAGTGTTGATTGCACTAGCACTTTTGGTTGGTGCTAAACTTTTGAACGTTCAAGTACCGTTCTTTTTCAAAGAGACGATTGACTCCATGAATATTGAATGGGGCCCTGATGTGGGAACTGTGCTACCGGTCGCCATTACAATGACCATCTTGTCCTACGGTGCTGCTAGATTTGGTGCAGTTCTTTTCGGAGAATTGAGAAATGCAGTATTCGCCAAGGTAGCCCAGAACGCCATCAGAAAGGTGTCTCTACAAACGTTCCAACATCTCATGAAGCTAGATTTGGGCTGGCATTTGAGTAGGCAGACAGGTGGATTAACTCGTGCGATGGACAGAGGTACGAAGGGTATTTCTTATGTTCTAAGTGCTATGGTATTTCACATGATTCCAATCACTTTTGAGATCTCTGTCGTCTGTGGCATCCTTACGTATCAATTTGGAAGCTCCTTTGCTGCTATGACGTTTACGACAATGTTGCTATACTCTTATTTTACTATCAAAACAACTGCTTGGAGAACCGAGTTCAGAAGAAGTGCTAATGCAGCTGATAATAAGGCTGCATCCGTTGCCTTAGATTCCTTAATCAATTTCGAAGCTGTCAAGTACTTTAACAACGAGGAATATCTTGCCAATAAGTACAACCAATCTCTATCGAAATACCGCGACTCCCAGATAAAAGTTGCTCAATCCTTGTCTTTCCTAAACGCTGGTCAAAACTTCATCTTCACATCGGCCTTGACTGCAATGATGTACATGGGTGCTTCGGGGGTCATGGATGCGAGTTTGACAGTAGGCGACCTCGTTTTGATCAATCAGTTAGTATTCCAATTATCTGTGCCTCTAAATTTCCTGGGTTCTGTATACAGGGAGCTAAAGCAATCTCTCATTGACATGGAGTCGTTGTTCCGTCTTCAAAAGAATCCAGTCTTAATCAAGAACACTGAAAAGCCATTGATGTTACCTGAACACCTTCCATGCGAAATAAAGTTCGAAAATGTCACTTTTGGTTACCAACCGGATCGAAAGATCTTGAAGAATGCTTCTTTCACCCTACCTGCAGGCAAGAAGACCGCCATCGTAGGACCAAGTGGTTCGGGAAAGTCTACGATTTTGAAACTAGTATTCAGATTTTATGATCCTCAAGAAGGAAGAATATTGCTTGACGGCAAGGACATTAGATTACTTGACTTGGAGCAGCTCAGAAGAATCATAGGTGTGGTTCCTCAGGATACACCTTTATTCAACGATACCATTTGGGAGAACGTAAAATTCGGAAGAATCGATGCTACCGACAATGAGATAGTAACGGCTATCGAGAAGGCCCAACTGTCAGAATTAATCCATAAGCTTCCTAAGGGCACTGAAACAATTGTAGGCGAAAGGGGTCTGATGATTAGTGGAGGTGAGAAGCAGAGATTAGCCATCTCGCGAGTTTTATTGAAGGACACTCCTATAATGTTCTTCGATGAGGCAACCAGTGCTCTTGACACGCATACAGAACAGTCTTTGCTCAAAACCATCAAGGAAAACTTCTCTGACGTTGCTAAGACCAGCGTGTACATTGCGCATAGGCTTAGGACCATTGCTGATGCAGACAAGATCATTGTGTTGGAGAATGGTGCTGTCAAGGAGGAAGGTACTCACAGCGGACTCTTGGCCGATCCAAACTCCCTGTATAACGAACTATGGAACATCCAAGAAAATCTTGACTTGTTAGAAGAAGAGATGAAGGATGAAATGAAACAAGAGATCAAGCATGAACTGAAGCTGGAGGATAAGAAAGAGACTCCAAAATGATTCAAACACTTAACTATTCTGTAGTTGCATTACGTACTTACGATATTCGTTCCGAATTTAATTCACGACATTAAGACATACTTTTAAGCGTCATCAAGCGACGGTGATTTACTCAGGACTGGCACAATATGCTGCACCTCATCTCATCGTTTTTGTTACTTTGAAGCTAGTGAAGAGTCAAAAACTGGTTTTCTATTGAAATTTCAAATTAAAAGTCAGGCCCGGAAATCAAACCGAAGTCATCGTACAAGTTCTCGAAAGTGAGAAGAGATGTAAGTTTTCTCCCACATTAAATATCCAAGTTCAAACGACCATCCAACAGCACTCACGAAGTCTGTTTCATTTCGCTCTTTTTGCTGGTAGAAAGTGTTTTCATTAGACTTTTCAAAAGCTACTAAGGTGCTAATTCTTTAATATTGTGACTAAGACATCCATTGTCCACAAGAGGGTTTTAAGTCTGGATCCAAAATCTGATCAAAGAATATTTTCAGCAGGTCAGTGTGAAACAGGTCCAGTGGGAGAGGAAGTGCCTTTTGTTATCCGAGTTTCGTAACTATTTGAATTATAGAGTTTCCGTCTTAATAGAAGAAGTTTGAGAGGCATTATATATCAACACTCGCTACAGACGGTATTTGAGTTCAAAACTAGAGTGGAATCTTGTGAGCCGATTCAGATCATAGACAAAGGACAAGTTCACAGATAAAACTCCTATTCAAGTGACTAGATCAGATCAAGATGTGTGGTGTATTAGGAATCTGTTTGGCAGATCAAACGTCTGCCGTGGCTCCGGAGTTATTCGATGGGTGTTTATTCTTGCAACACAGAGGCCAAGACGCAGCCGGTATCTCCACTTGTGGTCAGCGTGGTAGATTGTATCAGTGCAAGGGTAACGGTATGGCCCGTGACGTTTTCACTCAAAAGAGAATGGCCGGTTTGGTTGGTTCCATGGGTATCGCGCATTTGCGTTACCCAACTGCTGGTTCCAGTGCCAACTCTGAGGCCCAACCATTCTATGTCAACAGTCCTTACGGTATCTGCATGGGTCACAACGGTAATCTGGTCAACACACAAGCTCTCAGACGCTACATGGATGAAGACGTCCACAGGCACATCAACACCGACAGTGATTCCGAGCTGTTATTAAACATCTTCGCTGCCGAGCTAGAAAAGTACAACAAGTACAGAGTTAACAACGATGATATTTTCCATGCCCTAGAAGGAGTGTACCGTCTATGCCGTGGTGGTTATGCTTGTGTCGGGATGGTCGCTGGTTTCGCCATGGTCGGTTTCAGGGATCCAAACGGTATCAGACCTCTTTTGTTTGGTACGAGAACCAATTCCGATGGTACAAAAGACTATATGTTGGCATCAGAAAGTGTTGTTTTAAAAGCCCATAACTTTAACGAGTTCCGTGATGTGAAACCTGGTGAAGCTGTCATTGTTCCAAAGGACTGTTCTAACAAAGAACCAGAGTTCAGACAGGTCGTTCCTGTCAACTCTTACAGACCCGATCTATTTGAGTATGTGTATTTTGCACGTCCAGACAGTGTCTTAGACGGTATTTCAGTGTACCATACTAGATTATCGATGGGAGTCAAACTGGCCGAAAATGTTGTCAAATCCATTAACCCTGATGATATAGACGTCGTCGTCTCAGTACCAGATACCGCCCGTACATGTGCGTTAGAGTGTGCCAACCATCTGAATAAACCTTACCGCGAAGGCTTCGTGAAGAATACATATGTGGGCAGAACATTCATCATGCCAAATCAAAAGCAGCGTGTTTCCAGTGTTAGACGTAAGTTAAATCCGATGGAGTCTGAGTTCAAGGATAAGCGTGTACTGATCGTGGATGATTCCATCGTTAGAGGTACTACATCCAAAGAAATAGTTAACATGGCTAGAGAGTCAGGAGCGTTGAAAGTGTATTTCGCCTCTGCTGCTCCGGCTATACGTTTCAACCACATTTACGGTATCGATTTGGCCGACACCAAACAATTAGTAGCATACAACAAGACAGAAGATGAAATCGAGAAAGTGATCGGCTGTGATAAAGTCATTTATCAATCTTTAGAAGATTTGGTGGATTGTTGTACCACCTCAGAGATCGATAAGTTTGAAGTTGGTGTTTTCACCGGTAATTACGTCACTGGTGTGGAAGATGGATACTTATTGGAGCTAGAAAAAGCCCGTGCCCAAAATATGTTAAAGACGGACACCAAGGCTGACTCAGACATCGGTATATACAACAGTGCCGACTATTAGGGACATCTTCATGTACAAAGAGGTATATCAACAATTATAAACGTGTAACTGATAGATCATAATAGCAGAAAGCTTCAAAAGTAAGAGCTTTCAACCAAGCATATTCAACCAATCGCATACTCAATGGTGGTTAACGAACCGAAGTTTGCAACAGCTTCAAACTGCTAGCCCTTGATTTGTAGCTCAAAATTGTGTACAAAATAAAAGCGTTCTTCGTTACTGGATAATAAGACAAGCACATCTTAAGGGGATCGAGGGAAGCTCTAATGATTAAGTAACGAAATTATTCCTGGAATAGAATTACCGCTGCATTAAAAGCCACCCTTACCGTCCAAGATTATTACATCTGCATAATAGAATGGTTGAAAGCACCAGTCTCAACTCGTTTATTGATGATCTTAAACAACAATGCACTGACAGGGATACAACCAAATACGTCAACATTGATCTATTCTGTGAGAATGAAACAACGCTCGAGAGGTTCTTCAAGTACGTTGATAGTATTGACGAAAGTTCCAGCCCAAAGCTATCTGGTGGAGTGATAGCGCTGTTTCCGATAGGGTATTATTCTAAAGCAATCACTACAGATGAGGGATGGCAAATTGTACTTAACATTACTTGCTTACCGCCGCCATGGAAAAGCACATCGATAGAAATGCTACCAAAGATGAAAACAAATCCAGTAGAGCATCAGAATGTCCATTATTTACTGCTTCTTGATTGGACAGATGAAACTCAATCGTATTGGCTTGACGATATTGAAAGCCTGTTCTCTCAGTTGCAAACTACATTTCCAGAGGCAAATGCCAAAAGAACGATTATGTTTTTGAACAGCGATTATTCTAAACATTTGGTCAATACGCATATCAAATGGTCGCCCAGCGCCATGGATTTTCTGCATCAAAGTGTGCGAACCCTGTCGCTTCACTTGAAACTGAGCCTTTTCTCAGACATGCAGAACAGCTTTCTGAGCACGAGGTGTGCTTTGGGAGTTTCAGACTCCACTGCAGATCTGAAAGAGGTCAGTGATCTAATTAACGTCGAGAATATGAATATACCCTTTGGCTTAGACTCATTCAATAAGATCGCACTAATAAACGAGAATTACAACATCGACCTCTACAAACAAGATTTATCAGCTTTGAAAAATGACTACGATACAGTTGTGCCAATTCTCAAGACTAGAAGGCTAAAAACTCAGGATTCAGGGGAGGTGCCAGGCTTATACAGTCTAATACCAGACGTTCAAGAACAATTAGCTTACCTTTATGAATTACAGAAGAAGAACACTTCCTTTAAGAGCGCTTTGAATCACACCGCAACCCAAAATAGTGTCAGCAACAGTTCTGTACGAGACGAAAGCCTCTCAGTGCAGCAGGAGGAGTCTCATCTATCGTCAGCAGAGGACAATGCTCTTGAATCACTTGTCGAAGGAATCGTACAAAGGCATCAAATCTTGTAAGACACAAATTTTTAGGTAAAATGCCGAACAGATTTGCTGCTGTGCCATTACGTCTGGAGAAGTCATCGACAAAACACTTTGGGAGTGACCTTACTGGGTGCCTTGCAGATGATTGAAATTTGAAATTCGGTGCTAGGTTTCGCATAACCTAGGAAAGCTAACTTTAGCCTCTGTCTTTCGATAGAGCTATTAGTTTGTTTTCGCTAATAGAAAAGAAGTTACTTCATCGCTGAACTTTATAGATAAAAGGGCTGTGATAGTAAAGTTTGATTTAGCCAAAACTCGCTATATTTCCAGAAGAATTGAAGAGCGCGTGGGCGGACCAATTGTGGAAACTTTGAGCTAGAAATTCTGGAATTTTGATACTGAGTCGGATCATTTGTTGGCAGATAATGTCGCAAAATGCTTCCGATTCTCCTAAATCAACTGTTGTAGTACCGTCACACAATGATAACTGCAGTATTGAACCATTGAGCCCAAATCCTCCAAAGTTCAGAATTTCTGAACCGTTTGATCTCCTTTCTCCAATAGTTAACGACAATGCATCGGTGTCTGTACGATCAAGAGTAGCAAGACTAAGCATATGTGAAAGTGCCAATCAGAAGGAAGCGATCATGGAACAGCTTTCCGTTTCTACTAAAAAAAGTAATGGTATTGGTAAAGATGCCCCAGGCATGAATGATGTCGACTTAAATGATGAAAAAGACCAGCTGGCTGAAATCAATAATACTATTTCAGGGTCAAAGAGAAGACGGAGAAGATCCAGTGCTGTTCAGGGATCGTCATTGGGAAATCTAAAGCAGGACAATTCAAGTACATCATCTATTGCTGTTCCGAAGAAGAAAAAGAAAGCATCTAAAGCGTTCCAGTTATCGTTACAAAAAATTTCGAAACCACTATCGATCAAAGACTTGAGAGATCTCATACTCTTCGCTTTCAAAGACACCAATAACTCTCCTAGCTGGTTGCAAATGGACAACCGATCTTCTTTGCGGCAAGTAGTCGTTTTATTCACACCAGGAATACTCCCTCAAGACTTTTCAGACGAAGAAGGGAAGTCCTTGGAAAGTTTCTCTGATAATCTTGAAAAGCTCCTTCAAACTCACCAGCTACCTGATGTGTTATTTGGTGACAAAAACGTATCGTGGTTTAAGATACCTGTGTGTGCTCCAGGATCTAAAAACTCTTTGTTTTCTGCCTATAATTCCTTTGTAAATGTTGGTTTGAACAAGAAAGAAAAGGAACAAAAGAAGCAGCAGCTTTCGAAGAAGAAAGTTGTCATGGATGACCTATTAATGAATGTGGACAGTTTGATAGAAAGTGACTACCCAATCCATTTGGAAATGCCAGGGTTGACCGAGGAGTTCAAAAAGACGCTGGTAGATATATACTCCCGTGAGGAATATGAAGACTGGGTTGATACTCAAGATTTTGACCACGATCCCCCTCATACTTTTGCAATGGATTGTGAAATGTGTATGTCTGAAGATGGTCTCGTTTTGACCAGATGTAGCATCGTTGATTTCGAAGAGAAACTAATTTATGATGAGCTAGTAAAACCTGATGTTCCCATCATCGATTACCTTACCAAATATAGCGGCATTACCGAAGACAAGCTCAAAGGGGTTACAAAAACTTTGAAGAATGTACAGACTGACTTGTTGAAACTAATAAGCAGTAAGGATGTGTTGATCGGCCATTCGCTGCAATCTGACCTCAAAGTATTAAGGTTAAGACATACCAAAATCGTTGACACCGCATTGATATTTGAGCACAAGGCTGGACCTCCATTTAAGCCTGCTTTAAAATATTTGGCCTCTGAGTATTTAAATGTTGACATACAACAAGACACCGGACTGGGGCATGATTCGTTCGAGGATGCCAGGACATGCATGGAACTAACGAAACTGAAGATACAGCATGGTTTAACGTTTGGTGTAAGTATCAACACAGAAAATCTTTTTCATCGGCTTTCAAGGAAAGGAGTTTCTTCCATGATCCTTAATGACTCAGTTTCAAAACAGTCCAATATTTTGAAGACGGACACCGGTGAGGTGCATATACGATGCAAAGACGATCAGGCGCTCACAGATGAAATTAGTGAACATATAGCAGACCACAACTTGTTTGTCGGAAGACTGCGAGAGTTGGAATTTGCCAGGAAATTTGCAGTTAAACCTGGTGATGCGGGGACAGTAAGCGCGAAACAGGCTCTCGAAAACTTGGGAAAACGGATCACCAAAATATACGACAGCTTACCTTCCTCGTCGCTCCTTATTGTATGTTCAGGCACCGGAGAGACCCGAGACTGGATCAAAATCATGGGAGAGTTAAACACTCTTGACAAAAATGAACGCCTTGATGCTAAAGCGAAAAGAGAGACTGAAATTCAAGCATCTGTCAAAACCGCTCGTGATGCAATTTGTTTCATGACAGTTAAGCCAGGTGCCGAAAGTGTAGCTGAGAAAGTTACTCCTTAGTGGTTCCTGAAATAATCGTGTCTATTCGAACCGTAATATTTAAGTAAAATTGATACATATTAAAGCACGGAGAATCGCGTTGAGATGTTTTGCGCACCATTTACTCCATTTGCACGTCACCTTCTGAATCCTTCACCTCAACTGAGCCTGAAGGAGTATCTGCCGGTGTTTGATCGGTCTCATCCACCTGTACCGATGATTCTGCGGGTGTCGCCTCTACCGGAGTATCCTGCGTAGCAGTTTGGAGCTCTGCCTCTTTCTGAGCATCCGAGCCTGAGAAACCAGGAATATCCGAACCACCAACGGCTCCTCTGATATCATTAATCGAAAGGGAATCTGGGCCTGTCTTATCCTGCGTTCGAACTGTTTTCGTCTCGACTCTCGTTCTATCAAAATCAGTTATATTTAAGACATCCGAATCGTCCTCCTTACCATCTTTCCAGGCGGTCCCCTGTTGCACCCATTGTTTATACTTGTATTTCACTTTCTCATCACTTCCATTCTCATTTTGCTTGGCACTTGATGTCCATTCGTATTCCCAATGCTTAACGTCAGTTGGATGTCCCCCAAGACGGTTTGCTTTACTTATAAGAGACATGTTTCTGTCCACAATTCAATAATCGTGGCTATTCGTAGCTCAATGACGCTTTGAAAGCCCAGAATTGAGGCTGAAAGCGACACTCATTCCAATATTCTCCTTTCAAGCATCAGGTTTAGCTTATAAGGTCAATGCTTTAAACTGTTTTTACATAGTAAACCGTTGATTCTCAGATAGAAGGAAACATAGACAAAACCGGTCAGTACTGAATCGTGGTTGTCAATTGTTTCGAACATCCGTTTGGCAACAATATAAGTACATGAATCAAGCGTTGCAGTGCAGATTGGCCTCGTCTGTGATAGGTTGTACTGGTCTATAGTGTATTTTAAGTATTACCCGCACACTCTTTCATATAACAACATTCGAAGCTTAAAGGTTTAAAGCTGTCAAGGCTGATATCATCAATATGATTGACAGATCGGAGCAGTTACTGGTGCTGTAGTCGTGAGATTAACATTATAGAAGTATAGGATTACTTATCTGATTAGAATCGAACATCTAAGGGCAACTGCTGTTGTTTGTACAGATCGAAACAATGCCTAGGGTCGCTGGTTCGAAGAACAAGAAGCAGAGTAAACCCAAGAAGGATTTGACCCATGAAGATGACGCTTATAATGCCTTATTTGGCGGTGAATTCGGAGCCCTTGACATAGGAAACTATACTAGTGGTGGAGGTAGTGGATCTAAGCAAGATGAGACGGAACATCTGCCGAATGCGATAGATTTTGAGGATGAAGACGAATTAGCTGACGAAGAGTTGCCTGATGAGGAGGAGCCAACTAACACCGACAGACAAATGGACGGATCATTTCAGCCCAGTATTTCGAATGAGGATGGTTACATGACGTTGATGGATCATGGGGCCGTGATGCACGATGGCGCAGACCCCAACTTTGATGTTCAGGGAAACAACGCTTTGTTCATGGAAAGCTCGTATCAGACGTTTGGACCCGAGCAGCATCAGTTCAACGAGTACGATGAGCAATATAGGATAAGCATGGAAGAGCAGCGTAGAAAACAAGAGGAAAAAAACGCTAAGGAGGAACAACTGTTTTTCAGATCGTATTTCCCTGAATTAAAACCTGGAAGGATACTCAGAATGATGAAGATTGCTCCAAAACCGGTGGCAAAATATCAATGGCAAAGGGACCTATACCTTCGGAACAGAGTACTCAAGCCTCTGATACCGACAAAGATTAAATTTCAGGTACAAAAGGATACACGGAAAGTTTTGAGAAGCCGAGAAAAGGAATACAAGCCATGGCAATCTGGCTTTAGTGACAAGTCTGAAAAGCTAAGGAAGGATATCATCAAAGTCTCCTTTGATGAATTGTTCCCCGAAGATGATGTTGACAAGAAGAAAGACCATCACGATGACGTCATACCGGATGATCTCTTGATCGTGGCTGATGAATGGGATTATGAGAAGATAATTGATGATACGGAAGACGATGTTTCACAGTCCAAATCCAAGGCTCACTCTATAACTGTCGAAAACACTTTAGAGGAAAGTGGTAAAGATTGGGAGTGGAACGAAGACGATATAATTAGCGGTAAAGTTGTCGCCAAGGAACCTCCAATCGATATGAATGATGAGAAACTACTGATCTTAGTCAACGAAAATAAAAATGAGAATGTTCAGAAAGTACCTGGTCCGTTGATTCCATACAACGAGAAGTCGTTACTGGCGAAATTCAACATTTCCAATGATGACACCTATAAGATTTTGAAGAAAAACTATCAAACCAAGATTCGGTCTACGATTTCCAACCTTAATATCGAACATTCACAACCTGCTGTCAGATTACAATCACCATTTTATAAGGTCATCCTGCCGAAGAATCAGTTAAGACATTTCCATAGAAATCATTTTGGAAAGAGAATCCGTCCAGGAACCAATATCGTGTTCAGTAAGATCAAAACTCGGAAAAGAAAGAGAGATAAGGGTAAAGAAGTGCGTGAAATTTTCCAACACTCCGCAGACTTGACTGTTGGTGATAGTGCCCAAGTATTTTTGATGGAATATAGTGAACAGCAGCCCATTGCTATGTCAAAGTTTGGTATGGCAAATAAGTTAATCAATTACTACAGAAAGACAGATGAGAATGATACATTAAGACCAAAGCTTCCTGTCGGTGAAACGCATGTTCTCGGAGTCCAAGACAAATCGCCATTCTGGAACTTCGGCTTTGTCAGCCCTGGAAGCATCGTTCCCACGCTGTACAACAATATGGTTAGAGCTCCTGTTTTCAAGCATGATGTTTCCAAGACGGACTTCTTGCTGGTCAAAAGTACAGGTAATGGCTCTGGAAATAGGTTCTATTTACGCCAAATCAATCATTTATTCACGGTAGGTCAAACATTTCCTGTTGTAGAAGTTCCTGGTCCAAATTCTAGAAAAGTCACAGCTATGGGTAAGAATCGTTTGCGTATGGTCGTATATCGTATCCTGAACAAATCCCCCGAGAATAGACTGTTAGTCAAACAAGTTGCTCGACATTTCCCGGAACAAAATGATATGCAAAATAGACAAAGACTTAAAGAATTTATGAAATATCAACGTGAAGGAGAGGACCAAGGTTTTTGGAAGCTGAAAGAGGGAGAGGTATTACTTGATAATGAAAACGTCAAAAAAATGATCACACCTGAAGACGTCTCACTTGTCGAATCAATGTTTTTCGGTCAACAATTCCAAGAGGATGTTGAGTTCTACAACTTTGATGAGAAAGCAAAGGAGTTAGAGGAGAACCTGATATTCTGGAATGCCACCAAAAACTTCTTGAACGCCACTCAGATGAGAGCTATGATACAGATTCATGGTGCCGGTGATCCAACAGGATGCGGAGAAGGGTTTTCCTTTTTGAAAACGTCTATGAAAGGTGGTTTTGTCAAATCAGGAAATAAAGATCAGCCACATATAGCTGGTGGACACAGTTATAACGTTGCACAGCAACAAAAAGCTTACGAAGAAGAGATCAGCCGAACTTGGTATACTCAAGCAAAATCTTTAAGTATACAAAATCCATACGAAGAAATGGATGATCCTGATGTTGTTAACGAAAGTAATCGAAATGTTCCTTCAGTCAGGCCGGATGGAAAGGTTTTACGCATCACTCGAAAGAGAAGGGACACGAATGGCATAATTCAGAGACAAACGACCCTAATTCGGGATCCAAGAGTAATTCAGGGATATTTGCATGCGTATCGGAAGAAACGTGAGGAAGCCGAACGCAATCTCGGTCTCGATGAACTAATCAATGATAAGATCAACATAGTTGGAGGCGAAAACGAAGAAGAGCGGCAACTCAAGCAGAAGAAACTGTTGGAAGAGCAATTGGCTAAGCTGGAGAAGTCAAAGGAAAGAAGACAGGCTCGTAAAGCTGCAAGGGAAAAGTCTAACGACGGGAAAGCTTCTAAATCTAAGAATACATCAAGACGATGCGCAACGTGTGGTGAAGTTGGTCATATCAGGACCAACAAGTCATGCCCTATGTACAATGGCGGCGTAACAGCAAACGCAGCTGCGGCGCAAGGCAGCAATGGGTCTTCTGCCAGTGTAGGTGCCACTGAAGCGTCAACTCCAGTAGGCCCTTCTACGCCAGCTGATTCCACGTTTGGCACGCCCAACGAATGAAGAAGTTCGCATCACAACTACGTAATAAATAGATACGGAACATGTAACACTATTCTAATGAACCACTCACCGATTGAAAGCATAGCAAAGTGTCAGATCAATCGTCTTATCAACTAACGACGTTCTTGCATCCACATTCGATTCAAATCACAAATGGAAGACGGTAGCGTGGTATGCAGCGCAGGCCGACTCCACTAAGTCGGCATCACGTTCATATCCGATAACAGATATGTACCCGGCCTCGCCCTTGTCGCCGTTTTCAACTGGATAGTGCACAGGAGCAACTTTCTTGTTCTCCACAATACAGAACCTTACTGGCTCTTCATTTGGCTCATAATCCATCGTAATCCGCTTCATGATGGTCTTCAATTCACCCCTCTTATCACAAGAAGGACCCCCAACTGCCCATATTTTCTGTACTGAGCCCGCATCCGTTTCTGACAGCTGTTCAAACTGCGGAGTGCAATGAAACCATTCGTAGGAGATACGCGTCTTATATTTGAAGTACTCCACTGCGGCGATTAGGACCAACGCCGCTAATACGTATTGAATCAGAACCAGTACCCTATTTCTGGTGTGTTGTGAAGTGGCCATCCTATTGTATGCTGCTGAGTACGGAGCAGTGGTTCGCAATCATGTTTTCCATCGGTTTGAATAAAGGATTGAAAGAACTCTTAACAGACGGCTTTATATCTTTAAATGATTATTCATATCAATCAATGCCTTTATAAATAAACACAACATGGCAAGTTACAAATGAGAGACGTAGATCTTCATGCGAGCAGCAATGAGGTGTGTATCATATGACCTTCGCTGAATGTAGTATCCATATAGGCCAGCTCTGGAGTTCCCTCGATTAATACTGGTAAATGATGTCATTGATTTAGTTTTGTAAGATAATGTATTTAGAACGGAAAGTAGATAAAAGAGTTCTTATAAGAGTCGAGTATTAACCAGTTAGATGCGCTGCTGCTCGAAAATTTGGGACGGTGACTCGAGTGCCTTCCGGCGTTGCAGTGTCTGTAAGCATACAATAACCAAGTTTCTCCATCGAACTACACACTATTTGAACCTGTTTCTTAAGTTTGAACAGCGTGGAACGTATACTAACAGAAGAGCGGCAAAAGCACGGCTAAGGTAGTCGTGCGTTATCCAAAACCCTAGGCTGGCTATCATCTTATTTTGTCGTTTTTGGGACACATCACATTTTTTTATCTGAGTAAAGTAAAGCTATATCAGCAGGCGGTCTGTTAGGAAACTAATGCTTGAGATCGAATTTGCCGTTGACCCAGTCGTTAACCATGTCCAACGCGTTTTCAGGTTGGTCAAATGGAACCATGTGACCAGCACCGTAAATTCTTAGGAAAGTGAACTTGTCGTAATTCTTCACTGTACCAGCATTCTTACCAGAAGAAGTGATCCATTTCTTGACAGGTTGCTTGGCAAATCCATCGGCATCCTTGTATGGTAGCAAGTCGACCCATGCTCTGTTACCCAACCAGTTGCAGATGAAGTCCTTGTCACCAGCGTAGATCAAGACAGGGATGTCCTGTTCCAATAGCTCAATGACGTGCTTGTGGTATGGCTTCATCCAGTCACCAGCAAACAAGAAGTTTCTGTTGATATCAAAGTTACATGACTCGTAGTTGTCAACCTCAGCACCGACAGCTTCCTTGACGTAGTCCAAGTTCAAGTACTCGTCCATGTATTTCATCTCATCGTAGCATAGTTCACCCTTACACTCCTTACGGATATCGTAAACGTTCTTACCAGTGCTTTGGTATGGTCCCATTTGAGCATTGTTACAGTAGATGGATGCTGGAACGCAAGACCAAACAGACTCAAACTCGTAACAGGACTGGATCAAGTTTAGACATCTTGGCAAGGTCTCCAACATGTTGTCACATTGCTCTGGCTCCAAGACAGATGGCTCACCACCTTCACCACAAGCCATTGGCTCGTAGTAAGGGTATTGGCTCAATGGGTCTGTGAGACCGTTTCCGATCAAGACAGAAGTCAAGTTGAACGAACGTTCTTCAACAGGATGAGACAATATTTCCGTGGCAAACACTGGGATGTAATGACCGGCGTAGGATTCACCAGAGATGTGGAAGTCTTGGCCTGAAGCATATTCTGGGAATTGTTGGAAGAACAATTGCAAGAAGGCGTATACATCCTTACCGGCAGCAACGGTGTTGGAGACACCTTCAGAGCCAGAGTAAGAGTAACCGACGTTGACTGGCTGGTCCAAAAAGATCACCGAGGCGTTACTGTTCCAAGAGTATGGATTGTAGATAGGCTTGACCTCTTCACCGATCGAGGAAGGACCCAATTCGAAGAACAAACCGGTCAAAGAGGAGCAGCCTGGACCACCGTTCAACCACAAGATGACAGGGTCGTTCTTTGGGTCGTTTCTGGACTCAAAGAACCAGTAGAAGAAATGCTTGTCCTCGTCCTCCACGTCCAAGTAACCCGAGTACTGCTTCACGTCAGGGTCCACGCCCAACACCTTGGGGTCCTTAATCTTCTTGACACGCAACTGGTAGTTCCCGACGTTGTCGTTGTTCACACTAGCGGTGGAAACGAAGCTCTCTGGTCTCACAATGTGGTCCCAGTTGTCGTGCTTCTTCACCTTGCCCTTTGGCTTGGACAAAAATTGCAATTGCGACGCCTCAGTGGGGAACAGCATCCCCATTTCGTTCCATGCGGTCTTCAAGTGCGAGGGAAGCGAGCTCAAAACGTCAGGAGAGCTCAATCCCAACGCATCAATCGCTTGGTCTAGCAAACTCTTGCCTCTCAATTCAGTCTGGACGCTAAAAGCGGACGCACAGCCCGCCAAAGCGCACAAAACACTCGCAGTTTTCATCTTTGCAAGCTTTTATATTCAATTCACTCCCTATTTCGTTATTATAATTGTAAGAGACTCAAAAAAAGCACAAACAGCACTAAATTTCTCTCTCGTCTCAGACCTGAAGCTTCCCAGTATTCTACCCACTCGGTCAGCTTTTGGTCTACGATTACCTGGCACCAAACCTCTTTCTTTCCACTTATCCCTTAAAGGGTGTCATAAGTACAAAGGAAAGGGCGGCAAAATAATGGTTGCCTTTTATACTCGGATTTCAGAAGCTGCGCTTTATCTTGAAAATGCAGCCGAAACCCGCATTGTGACACAAAAACGCTGGGATTTGCGGTATTTGAAGGGGGGACCCCATGACTTGGACACGGGGCGAAGTCAACTCATGCCGAAGCTTGCGTGTTGGCGGCGAAACTCTGATCTGTATCGCAATCTGCGCTTTAACGCAGCTTTAGGGATCCTATCAGGCTCCAGGGCTGTAGCTGAAGAAGAAACAGTCTGCTCAGGACGGAGATATCAAGAGGTTACCCGGTCGCGCACGTGACTAGTTCTACACCGTCTTATCTTCTTCAATTCAGCCAGCTATAGCGTTGAGGGTGTCAACGTATGTGGTGTGTGGGTGTTAAAGTCGCAAACCATACGTCTTGTACCGCTGTTGAAGTGATGCTTTGCGAGTTCAGCACTCAATGGCTCGCCATTAGGTGTGCTAGCTATGAGCGTGCTTTCAGCACCCATGAGCTCTGCAGCAAGTGCATCTCGTGACTTGTTTCTGTGTTCTGGCTCGACTCAGCATAAGCACGACGAAACTGAAAAGATTGGAAAGTGAACCATTTACATCATTTGAGCAGTAAACAAAGAAGTATCCTGATTAAGGACAGTATAGAACGGTTGTAACCCTTGTTGTAATCTTCTGCTGCGCAATTTCGGTGAGGCATACATATAAGCACAGTAGCGGTGACAATTAGAAGCTTTTAGTGCGGCAGCTACGTGTGGTGTTGGCTGTGAAATCCAAAACCCTTTGTCCATCGTTGAATAAAAGCCAAAAAGGGTTATTGTGTCTGATCCTGTCAACATATTTGGTGATAGAGCAGTTGAGTGTTGAATTGATTGAGTCAAGTCGTGACCACTAGTGTTTTTCGGTGCGATTTAAGCGTTTTAAGAGCAAGAAAAGACGGAGTAACGAGTTCTGCAATGGAAAAAGCGAACGTTCCTGAGGTCTTGCCCAGCAGCATTCCTGTGCCCAGCGCAGTGATCAGCTCGGCGTCATACGTCTGGTTTTATTTCATAACTTTCTTCAAGATGATACCAGGTGCTCACTACGTTATCGATTATATTAAGAAATCTCATCAAGACGATCCGTACCGAACCTTCGTGGAAGTCCTGTTGATACTCTACAGCATCGTGTACTTTTTGAGCAAACCAAGAAAGCAGGGCGCCGTAGAGCAACCAAAATTGAGCGCTAAGGAAATAGACAATTTGATAGAAGAATGGCAACCGGAGCCAATTGTGGTCCCAGACGAGAGAAACGAATGGAGATTGGCCAAGATTCCTGTAGTTTGCGACTCGGGTGCCAACAACATCGTGAATATTATGCGTGATAATGGAAAAGAATCGTATTTTTCCGTGTTGAACCTTTGCTCATTCAATTTCTTGCAGTTGTCTCGTGAGCCACAGATAGTTGAAAAAACCAAGGAAGTCATCAAACACTGCGGTGTTGGGTCTTGTGGTCCAGCAGGCTTTTATGGTAACGAAGACGTTCATTTCAATCTGGAGTACGATTTGGCAGAGTTTTTCGGTACGGAAAGCGCTGTTCTTTACGGCCAAGACTTTTGCGTTGCGGCAAGTGTCATTCCAGCGTTCACCAAGCGTGGTGACGTAATCGTTGCAGACGACAAGGTTTGTGTCAGCTCGCAAAACGCTTTGCAATTGAGCAGATCTACCGTGTATTACTACAAGCACAACGACATGGCATCTTTAGAGAACCTTTTGCATGAAATTGACGAGGCCGAGAAAAAAGAGAAACCGCCTGCAATTCCACGGAAGTTCATCGTTACCGAGGGACTGTTCCATCGTACTGGTGAAATAAGTCCATTGCCCGAACTGGTGCAATTGAAGAGAAAGTACAAATACAGACTGTTCGTTGACGAATCATTTTCGATCGGTGTACTGGGTGCAACCGGCAGAGGTATTGCAGAGTACTTCAACATGGACCGGGCCACAAGCATTGACATCACGGTCGGCTCATTGGCCAACGCGATCGGCTCTTCAGGCGGATTTGTTCTGGGAGACAGCGTGATGGCTCGCCATCAACGAATCGGGTCCAATGCGTACTGTTTCTCCGCCTCGCTTCCTCCATACGCAGTGAAGACCGCCTCCGAAGTGTTACGCGTGATGAATGAGGACAACTCTGCAGTCACAGCGTTACGGAAGCTCTCTAACAGAATGCACGAATGGTTCACCACTGATGAAGAATTACTGAGATACATCGAAGTAACGTCGCATCAAGACTCCAGTGTGCTCCATTTTCAACTAACAGACGAGCAACGTCTGAACAGGTTTGGATCCACGATAGAATCGATCTTCCAGGAGTCCCAGTACCTGCAACATCATTGTGTCTCGGATCACTACGTAGAAGCATGGGAAAGGGAAGAGCAGTTCTTGCAGCAGATCGTGGACACTGTGCTATCCGCTGCCACGGTCCTCATCTCCAGAGACTCCATTGTCCTAAAACAAGAAACTCTTCCTGTAACGCCCAACATCAGCATATGTTGCAATTCTCTTTTAGACGAAACCCAACTGCATGACGCATACAACGCCATCAGAGACGTCGTTATAAACGCCTGCTCTTCCACTGCATAAGACTACATCTCGCACTCACTACCCTATACCTATTATTATATTCCATTATACAGTACATACGCCTTTTGTCAACCAGAACATCCATTGCTGCTGCGCATGAAGCCGGTGAAAGCATTTTATTTACCACCTGTTACATTCTTGCACTGTAGACTGTCAGATACGTCAGCCATACTAGAGCATTCTGTTTTCATTGATACCTTTAAAAGTTATACAGCTTCGCCTCGTATTACAATCGAGAACTATCAGAAAAGCTCGTTATATTAAAAGAAACATGATTTTAATATAAACTTGGTTCTTGACACAAATCAAAATGTTAGCTGGGGTAAAGGGAAGGAATATGTCTCATTTGCGGGTCAAGACAGCGCTACAAATAATTCAGGAGCTATACTTTCGTTAATCAGTTGAGTTTACAGGTTCTTTTGGTTCCAGTATAAGCAAAAGAGAATAAGGATGGGTGTTTTCAACAGACATAGCCGTGGTGACTCCAACAGCAACAAGTCCGTTGAGGCTGGAGAAATGAAGATAACGAGAGAAGAGCGTCAAAATTTGAAGGTGCGTACGGCCTCAGTGCATGATCCAATTCTAGTGGCTGTGCAAGAAGCACAGCCCTTTGAACAGGCAGCCGACACTTTCCAGTCGAATATGAACAGACAGTCGTACGTTCCTTCTGGTCAGATGAAAGACGTCTTCGGACAGCCCATAACGCAGCCAGACATATCTAATCCCACCAGAGCGAGAGATGAGCGTCCGATGGACACGATACGGAGCTTCGAGTACGCCATTTCTGGGGACCCTACGTGGTCGCAGCAGCTTGAAACGCCCCAGTTGGGTTTCCAGGTGCGGCCTGGTTTCCAGAACTTTGCTGGAACGGCTCCCGGCAATGGCTATCAGAACCAGAACGGCATGACCCAGGACGTGTATCAGAACTCCTATCAGCAGCAAGGCGTGTACCAGGCGCCTGCTGCTAGTGCGAACACGGAAGAGAAAAAGAAAAAGAAAAGAGGCTTTTTCGGCAGAAAGAAGAAGGACTGATTTGTGTGCGGAGGTTTCCTCTTGTACTGCTTTCCTACTTTTACTATACCCTTTTATTTCAATTCTGTGTCAATTTCAGCCATAAACATATATGATTACCTTACAACTCCCTGGGATCCGCCTGTTATGACATCTTTTGCATATCCACCATCATTCAAGGAACTTATGCCACTCTTAATTGGAATCTCGGCTCTCGTACGACCGGAAAACTGCTTTCAATCGACTAAATTGAAAGTTTTATCTCTTTCCCTCCATACTTGGTCTAGAAATCAGCCTTTTTGAATGCGTAATAACTACATGCCACAAACTACGGAACTGTGATATGAATAATGGGCGGAGCGCTAACTTGAAGGAATTCTTATTCCTTCCATTGGTTTTTTAACGATATATACTTTATACTTGATAGTCCGAATGAATATGACATTCGGAAAACAGTTGCCAGCGGCTTACCTGTCTCCGAAACTCTCCCTACTAGTGACCTAGCCAACCTGTTACCCATGAGCCACTAGGGTGTCATTAGGAAACAGGTTGAACTCCTCATGTTCTCTCTGCTACCAGCCGAAGGCTCTGTGAAGAAAAAGAAATCTGCACAGTAACAAAATCTGCAGTAATGAAATCTTGATTGAGATGAGATGAGATGAGTTGAGATGACATTTAGAAAGAAGTAGAACGCGCGGATTGAGAAGCGTTGTACAGGGTCGTAGTACATTCGAGATATCACGAGGGCAATTTAGAAAGCTATGAGCGGTACCCAAAGACGATCCAGGCAGAAATACGATTCTTCTTTGCAATTAGCGAACGCTATCGGCGCAGGAGCGAACAAGATCAAGAAACAGATCCGGAATGTGGAGCGCTTGCTGCAGAAGAGAAGGGATACGCTGCCTGATACAGTGATAATAGAGAAAGAACGTATGCTTGAAGGTCTGAAACATGAACTGAAAGGGGCCGAGTTGAGACAGCTCGGGCGTAAAAATGCCAGAAAGTACCATATGGTCAGGTTCTTTGAACACAAGAAGGCATTGAGAAGGTATAAACAGGTGTTAAAGAAGGTGGACGCGGAGCCAAATAACAAGGAGTTGAAGAAGCAGCTGTATGAAGCTAGCATAGATCTGTGTTACGTGGTTAACTTTCCGCGCATCAAGAAATATATTGCATTATATCCAGTAACAGACGAATCAAACAAAGACTCAGAGAAAGGGTTCGAGGCCACCAATGCCAAGAGAGCTGAGTTCCGTGCTCTTATCGCCAAACAGCTAGTAGAGGGCTCTTTACCGGTGTCACTAGAACAAATTCTGGAAGGAAAGAGATTGAATAAAGACAGCAATGGTGTCATGTTAGAAGAGGAGCAAGCCCAGGAGGAAGCGGCCGAAAGCAAACTTGATGAAGATGAGGACGATTTCTTCGAGTAACATTATTGAGTTAGTGATGTCATTAGATTCAAGATCGTTAGGCAAAACTCTTCATATTGCACCGTGTAACTATTATATTGTATAATCTGCGTAATAAATGGCATTCTACGCATTACAAGATGTGATAAAAGCTTACGTCAAAATGAATTATCTATAAAGACCGAACAGAGTAACTATTGCATTAGCATATGCGATAGTTCATACTTGATATCAAGAGAGTCAGATATTAATGTTATGTTGACTTCCTTACCTCGAAGTTCTTCAGGAATGATAAAGTCAAACGATATCGTACTTCTTCCACCCGATTCCATTCTCGGCTGAGCACGCTTCAACATGAGAAGTTCCAGGCCCTTGTGAGCAAGGGCAAACCAAGACTCTCTCTGAGGCTTTGGAAATTTTGCACAATAGACGTTAAATTCCTTTGGAACGTTGTTATGGTGAACAGCTTTAATTACTAGCGAATCATTGCTCTTCTGAGGTAGCACCTCAATTTTGTCGAGAATAGGTAGTCTGGAGATTTCTTTCAACAGCTTTTTTTCAAGATCTTTTCGCACGTTATACCTACTGCTCATAATACTTTTGATCTTGTTGTCCTTATTTGCTGGGTGCTTCAGTCTGGCGAGTTTATCAAGATTCATATGGTACCCTTCGGATATAGGCCAACCGCCTTCTGTAAATTCAATTCTGCTATCACGTTTGAGACCAACACCTGGTAGCAGAGAAATCGGATCGTCTTCGTACCAACAACCTTGCTTGATACAATGCATTACTTTGATTAAAGTCATGACAGTTTTAAAATAACCCATTTCTGCAGCAACATCAACATAAGCTTGGAGAATACGGAGCGACTGGTCAAGTACTGAAACCGTATCCTGATGGTAATCTACGATAGGCAATTCGGCCCTGCAAAAGTAAGCTTGCAGCAGCAGAAACGCCTTTACATGTGGATCCCACATTGGTAACTCGAGATCATCCGTAAATGTAGACTCAACGGAATATCTCGACTGCGCGGACATTTCGACATTCATAATAACTTCTCCATTTCTGACAGGTAATTCATTATACTCAACAGCGGACGATAGCCATCTGAGACATTCTTGAAAAGATGCGTTGTTCTTAATCTGTTTAAGCAAGGCTCTAATAGTTTTATGCGAAATATAGTAATAGGATGCAATACTCAAATATGGAGTCGGATAAACGTTTGTCCCATATATTTCAACACAGGAAGACTCCTCTAAGTTCCGAAGCGTATCGTTGACCAGGGTGCTTAAGTACTTATCAACCCCAGCAGTACTAGTGTCCTCGGTTATGCCATAGTAAGTGGGATTGTGGTGTGCTCTTCTAAACAAAAAGGTCCAGTTCAAGAAGTCTAGGGCTTCTTGTTTGGTACTAATAGTGCCAGCAACTATTTCTGCACCCATATGATCATCGAGGACTTTATGCAACGAGGATTCTACTGGGAATCCGACATTCAAAAAGTGCTTATAAAACATCTTCTTCGATTCTTTCGTATAAACGATAGCTGTACCTGATGTATCGTATGCAGGTCTACCTGCCCTCCCCATCATTTGTAATATATCGGTCAAGTCCATGTCTCGATACCCTTCTATCTTTGCATCGAAAAATTGTGTACCTTTAATGATCACAAGATGTGCGGGGAGATTGACACCCCAAGCCAGAGTGGAGGTGGCAACTAGGATTTGAATTTTGCTTGCTTGAAACAATTCGTGGGAGATTTTACGATCACTTTCAACTAGACCAGCATGATGTAAGCCAATTCCAAACTGAAGAGATAATTTCAGGGTTTCATCAGACACTTTAGAGATGTAATACTGAAGCTCTTCTTCATCATCGATGTGCAAGAATCTTCGAGGATCATCTTCCATTCCGCACAGATGAATCAGGTCCAAAGCAGTTAACCTTGTTTGACGACGAGAAGCGACAAAAATCAATGCGGGCTTAGTAGGAGAATGCTGTTTTATTGCCATGAATGCAGGTTTGTTCATGGTTTTCATCAGTGGACAAAAGTTCAGATTATCTGGGAATCCATCGATGTACATTTTTAGAGGCACAGGACGGACACTGGATGGAAAATTGTATAATCCATTTTCTTTAACCCCTAACCAACTTGCCATATCAAATGCATTAGATACTGCGGTTGACATTCCTAATAAACGTACAGGTTTTTTGGTACGCTCAGAAATGTAGTTCATACGACTAACAATCATTTCCAAAATTGGCCCACGATCGCTAGCCAAGAGATGAATTTCATCCATTATGACCAATGAGACGTCTAGCACAAACTTACGAGTAGCCCAATTACGTGAAATACCGTCAAATTTTTCTGGTGTAGTAATTACTATAGTTGCATCTCGGACATCCTGTGGGTCAGGAACAGAGTCACCTGTTAACTCAACAATCTTGTCTCCAGTCACCGGGGTGATCCTTTTTCTCCAATCATCAACTCTTTCCCTGACTAACGCTTTCATAGGAGCAATGTAGACAACTTTACTTCTTGGGTATTCTCTGAACGCGTGCCATATAGCTAATTCGGCAACCACTGTTTTACCAGATCCAGTAGGCGAACCAACAAATGAACTAACATTCGAGTGATACAAAGAATGAAATACCATTGTTTGCATTGGGTTGAAGTATTTGAACGGGTAAATCGATTCTATTAGCGGATTGTTGAGGGCTGACACAGGAAGTGGATTAAGTTTCAATAGTCTAGTTTGAAGGGTCTCGTTATGTGGTCTAATCAAATGCTGGAACGATATAGTATGGGCAGACTCGCATCCAATCCATGAATCTGAGATTACCTTTACAACCACCTGAGGAGGCAAAGGGTCCGAAAGGGGAATCATGAAGTCCATCTCATGAGGATTGCTCAATTGTCTCTTGTTTAAAATGAATTTCTCGAAGTGAAGAATCCCTGATTGATTAGACTCCTCAACAAAGACCCAAAAGAATTGAGCATCCCCATGAACCCTAAAGTCCCATTGAAAGTTTGCGAGTAATGAAACGTGAATTCTCATAACATTTGTAGTTATTGGAAAGATCTCAGCATCGATTTCGATTCTTGGAAAACGTGATATGATTCCATAAAGTTTGTTGCCCATTTTCTGATTGTGAACTAAGTCGGATAATTCAGATGGTTCCATTTCGAATAGAAGTTCCATGCTGGGATTTTTTTCTCTAATCCTGCGAACGATCATATCTGGTAAGTCAAACTGGCACAGCGGATGCTCATCAGCCCACATCCTTTTTTCAATTGATTTGCAAATGTCCAACATGACTTTAGCGAAAGTGCCCCACCTTCGATTTACTCCAATCAAAAATAATGCCCTGCATATTCTTGAGGAATTTTGCGCAATGTAATTAGCGTCAGAGTTGAGAGCAGAGTCGTTAATTCTGCTTTGAGAAACATAAGATTGAAGTAAAATATTAGTTTTTCCTGCAGAACTATCAACATCGCCAGAGATCTGGCACTCAACTGCATTATCCAACAACTTCTTTAGTTCACCAGATTCTTCCTCTCTAAACTTAATTGAATCAAATTCTGAGCTCATGCTAATCATAGATAAAACATCTGCCTCAGTAGCTCTTGGGTTTGACATCTGATTAAAAATCTCAACAGATTCGTTGAGGAGATAAAACTCAGAGGAAATTCTACCAAGATCTTTGGGAATGAAATGCATTGATACTTCGTCAAATACAATCATTTGTAGAGAGTGTAGTCTACGAGCTGCAGATATTATAATTTGTCTACGCTTTTCGTATAGCAATGGATCATTTCTTATTTCTTCCCAATCAATACCGTAGGTAAAAGGGTTCTGTCTCATCCTGACAAACATGTATGTGTAGCCGAGCCACTTGACTCCCTCATCTAAGTTGGTAACTGTTCCTAAAGATATTTCAGCATTCAAATTGTCGACAATTTTTGCACCTAACCGAGACTCGATCGGATGCTGTTGAGTGATCAAGTCCACATAATGATCTAAACGGTCATTAGAGGTACACAAATATGCAATACCATAATCCGAACCAAATCCTGGTCTACCTGCTCTCCCAAAGATCTGGATAACGTCAGATATTCCAAGGTCACTATAACCTCCCTTCTTTGAATCATACACCTGAGTTCCCTTAATGATTACACAGTCAGCAGGTAAATTAACACCCCAAGCCAAAGTGGCTGTACAGACAAGTACATTCAATGCTCCACTTTTGAACATTTTCTCAGTTATATTACGATCTGAACGAGACATACCTGCATGATGTACACCAAATCCAGACTGAAACAGCTCTTTCACGTCTATATCCTTGTGTTTGGATAGTTCCTTCTGGTAGAAGGAAATAGAAGGGTCGCTACTGGTGAACAAGTCTGCCTCATGGTTATCTCTTGCCATAGTTATCAGCGTTCTAGCTGTTCTCACAGTGTCCTTTCTAGAATGAACAAATATCATTACCTGATTTCCTTGTCTCATCATTTCCACACATTTCTCGTATGCGACTTTATCCGTATTTTCTCGACATTGTCTGCTTCCGGCTTTTCCTCTACAACCTATCAAATGTTGCTCAAGAGCTTTCGGTCTGAACGATTGGTCAAAATAGAACATTCCGACATTTCTATTCACACCTAAGAAATCGGCTACATCAACGAAATTAGGAAGAGTCGCTGATAAACCAAGAATTCGAATCATCGATTGGGAGCTTTCAACTTGTCTTAAAGTACGTGCGACCAAACTTTCAATGACAGATCCTCTATCTTCGTGGAGAAGATGCACTTCATCCAGGATCAGAAGTTTGACTTTCGAAGTAAGATCATTGTCACCACTAGATTTCCGTGTTACTACATCCCATTTTTCTGGGGTTGTGACAATCACCTGTGTATCCACTATTTCCTTTTTGGTAAGTTGCATGTCACCAGTAAGCTCACGAACGTTGATATCAAAGACGGATAGCTTACCTGCAAATTTGTCCGTGATCTCGGCAGCTAAAGCCTTCAATGGAGCGACATAAATAATTTTAAAATCATCGTACTGGATATCAAAATCTCCCTCGTCGTTTAAAACTGAAAACTGCTTTATGGTATTCAAAATTGTTAACAATGCAATATCTGTTTTACCTGCACCTGTCGGGGCACATATAAGCATGTTACCGTTTGTGTTGTATGCAACTGGGTAAACCAAAGATTGAACCTTATTCAGATACTCATACTCAAAAACTTTTCGACAGTAGTCGTCAAGATCACTGACCTTCACCAACGAAATGTTGAAATCTCTCTTGGGCTGGGAGCAAGGGATAGTGATTTCTTCGTGTGTTTGATAAGTGAATCTCTCACTTCCTGCTGGTAGCGCGAATTTCTGTCCAGAAAATGAAAGAATTGATGAACCACCATCTTCATATTGTCTAAAAACATGTGGATAACGAACCCGTTTCTGTGCTGGATCTAATTTGACGTTTCTTCCTTTCTCTATGTTCATCTGGACCTGTTTTCTCATATCTTCTTCTGTCATAAATATTGGACCATTGTTCAAAGCGGATGGGTTCATTGATTCAACTGGAGTACGTTTCAGCATATCTTGATGCTGTATGAGAAAAGAGATCAGCTCGATATTCTCTGCACCTAAATAATCAAATAAGTCTTCATCGACAGATCCGCTGTCCTCTGCATTTCGCAGAATATCAATCAACTGTTGCAGTAGCTGGTCTCTAGGGAAGTCAGAATTAACATTGTCAAGCAATTCGAAAAGCTCCTTATAAATCTGAGATTCTGAGTCAATGGGGGAGCCATTCAATGAGATCAGATCTTGCAGTTTCGTTGGGGAAAGATGAACAAACTCCTCAAAAATGTCATCCCATTCATTTCTATCCTGAGAAGTAACCAACAAATCATCAGCTTTTGAGTCACTATCGTCAGATTTAGCCTCCCTATCGATTTCTGGTATCATTGATTTCCTCAGGTCTGGAAAAGACTGTGCGGAAGAGATCATACCTTCCATAGCCTTCATGTAAGAACTCACTGAGTTCATTGAATAGGCCAAACTCATTGTATGAATGATTTTATACTCTCAAAAGATGGAGCTTTCCCTTCCTGTACACACTCTAGATTCTGTGAATGGATTGGGTTCGTATAAACAGTAACTCCTGCAGGATGGTATCGAACATACAGCTGGCCTTATCTCCCCTCAAATTGCTGTCGAGCGAGGTATGTGATGAGATGAGATACTAATAAGGTTTCATGAAAAATGATGAAAATGCTGATTAGACGGGAGTACATACAAGTAATTAAGGGCAGAACAGTCAATTCTTCGTCAGACTGCTCACCCTTGCTTCGAGATCATCTAGTGTGGCCTCAATTTTACACTTTGACTCTTGAAATTCTTGTTCTCTCGTAGATAGCTGGGAATTTGCAGAGCGAATTGCCTGATCCCATTTATCCATCTGGCTGTGCACAGACGACAGATGTTCGTCAATATCTGTTACCACTGAATTCATGGTGTTAACCGAGATATGCAAACTATTCAATGACGTTACTCGTTCCGAAAGTAGAGGAATGATGGTAGAGTATTTATTGAGAATGTTGTATTGGCCATAAATGTCATCGACTTTGGATTCAAACGATTTCAGCTTTTTATGAATATCCAGCTGTAGACTCGGATCCTTTTGTGCCCTTCTACCCATAATCGACTTATCGTATTGATCACTGATGTGTTGCATCTTTTGCTCGAACTTTTCCAGTGATTCTTGGTCCATTTTTATCACGTTTATTTCTCTGTACAGATCGTTGATCATCGTAATGACAGATTTGGCTGCTGTTGAACTCCCGACAGATTCTTCTAGTGCGGATAGTTTGCTCTCAGCTTTCTCAAACTTCTGTAAAAGCTCTGGATTCAATTTGATATTAGGCAGTTCTACTTCCGGTATCGATGGTACGTCAGAGCGCGTTAAAAGATCACTTCGTATTTTAGTCATTTTACCGGTTGTTTCCACGGAGAGCTTCTGCAGCATGCTTTTCAGCTCCTCTATATCTGCAGTTTCTGATTCGTCAGTGCCTTCGTCCTGCAACTCTGCTAGCTCTCTACGGAGTCTGGCTAGTTTCTGTTTCCGTGTCTCATTTAAGACCCTTCCCCCATACGTCGCCAAACCATTCAAAGTTCCTGAGAAATCGGTCTTTTCGGAATCCAATTCATATTGATCGAATTTGCTTTTGCTATGGTCCAATCCAGTCACTGCATCTTCTATTATATCCTCGTTCTTAGTGTAAGTTAAGACTTGCTCTTCATCTTCTTCCACATCGCTCGTTTCATAAAGCTCTTTTACATCACGGTCAGTAGGGCTTAACCCGTGATCCGTCTCAGATAAGTCAATTACCTCAATGGACATTACTCAATTCTCACATCACAGAGATACTAACGAGAATGGCGTGTGAAAACCCCTCATTCATATTTCAGTTCTATGTTGAGCTTCTTGATCTTCAATATAACAAATCTGGCTTTATCAATATATGAAGGTTGCAGTTAGACACTTTTAAGCATTGGATAAAAGATACACAATCTGTTCGTAACCTGCTCAAACCGTAATCCGTGAAGTCTGTTGGAAGACCTGGTGCGTGTTTGAAACCACAATGTCTCTGAAAGCTGCGCTAACTAAATTACAGAGGATACCTGAAGTTCAAAGTCGATATAACGTCTTCACATATGTAAATGAGGATGCAGCATCTCAGCTAAGGGCTGAAGTGAATAATAACGGTGAGCAGAGACCACTAACGGGAAAAATTGTGGGGATCAAAGATACTTTTGCAACGAAGACTATGCCAACCACTTGCGCTTCCAAAATATTAGAAGGTTACAGACCACCCTTTGATGCTACTGTAGTTTCATTGCTACTGGAAGCTGGGGCCATCATCGCTGGGAAAACCAACCTGGATGAATTTGCCATGGGATCGTTGGGTATCTACTCCCATTACGGCCCGACGCTGAATCCATTGTTTGATCACAAGGAAAGAGTCGTGACTGGAGGATCGTCGTCTGGATCTGCAGCAGCTGTGGCAGCAGACGTGGTAGATTTTTCTTTGGGAACTGATACAGGTGGTTCTGTAAGACTACCGGCGGCTTATACGTCTACATTTGGTTTCAAACCATCTTACGGTAGACTTTCAAGGTATGGATGCATTGCACATGCCCAGAGTTTGGATACTGTCGGAATTATGTCTAAAGATCTGGCGACTATTCGGACTGTGTATGAACTACTTGATAAACATGATGAGAAGGATCCTACATCGCTTAGCGATAAAATGAGGCAAAGGTTCATGGACTTTAGCACGGAAAGAACTTCACTGCGGATAGGTATACCAGAAGAGTTTTCTCAGGAACATGTACCAACAGAATTTCGGAAGATGATGGCTACAGTGATCAAAAAGTTAATAAAGCAAGGCCATGATGTCTATCCTGTTTCAATTCCATCCGTTAAAAATTCGCTGTCCATTTATTATACTTTGTCGCCAGCCGAGGCCGTATCAAACCTTTCCAGATATGATGGAATAAGGTATGGGTACAGAGCAGAAACGGATATGGAAGACGGCGTGCTATTCAGCCCTACCAGGCGATTTTTTGGTCCTGAAGTACAAAACAGAATACTTTTAGGCAACTATAACCTATGCTCTGAATCCTTCAAAAACAATTATATAAAAGCTCAAAGATTAAGGGTTCAATTGATCAACGACTTTGATTCCGTGTTCAGGTTCCCTAACGTTTTATCAGCCAATTCACCAAACGAGCATGGAATCGATATTATGTTGACTTTAACCTCAACAAACTTGCCGAGCACCATAGAGGATGCCAAGGATAAAGAAAAAGCTAATCCGTTGAATTCATACATCAATGACATTTTCACAATGCCAATGTCGCTTTGCGGACTACCAACTATGGCAATCCCAACTGGAAAAGGCTTTGGAATTCAAGTCTTTTCCCAGCATGGAAATGATTTGGAGCTGCTGAACGCATGTACCAAAATCAACAACGTTGTAAATAGTTGAAATGAGCCTGTCTATAATCAATGCAATCTTATAAAGTCTTTACAAAACGTTCTATTTCATTTACTGCGTCGGTCTTGTCCCATGTAAATCTATTGTCCCAAATGATGTTACTGATGGACGAATACAACTGTTCAAGATCTCCCACCATGAAACCTTGCGTCTTTGCTTTCAGCGTAGAAACAATGGAGTTAACTCTAGGTGTATCCAGAATAAAGGTCGGTTCAGCATCATCCTCTTCCTCCGATTCAGACTCAGAGGTTGAATCCTGAGGATCTTTTTCCTTTTTACCTTCCGCACCTGCATTATTGTCAGTCTCTTTCCCATCACTAGCTTGTGAAGCATCAAACATTTCAATGGGCTGCTCCTTAGCAACAGAAAATTGGGAATTTGAATTCGAATCTTCAGGGGCTATACCTTCATTGGATGTCGAAACGGTGAAGGGTTGAATGGGTGTATCGTGAGATGTAAAGCTGACATTGGCATCCATCTGAGCTTGAGATTGTAGCTGATTACCAGAAGCAGTAGTCAATTCAACATTAACATTACTGTCAACTTGCGTTGGTTCTTCATTTTGCATGATTTGTTGCTGCTCTTTCTGTACTCTTTCCTTTTCGTCTCTCAGGAAAAGCTCTTGCCTGAGTAATTCCCGTCTACGAGTTTCCTTGCATTCGGCGACAAATTCTGGCTGAGAAATTTCTTCGATGCCGACTTGGGCGTTTGCAAACATCTCAGAAGCTTTGATTACTCTTTCTCTGTCGGCAGATGTTGCTGCGTCAATGTAAATTAGTTCGATATCTTTCAAGAACTGTTTCGGCTCAGAGTAAAACCCATTCCACAATCTCTCTTCAATAATGTCCAAGTCCATATTGAAGAACTTCCTACCAGTAGCGACCTCCAGGATCATGTCTGCATCTTTGACGTACGCTGGAGTCCAATCTTGGTTTGCAGCAAAAGTTTGCGGCTCGAATAAATGCACTAAAAACGCATCGTCGATTGGAGGCTTTCTGAAGCGTTTATAACGATTTTTAAACAAGTCCATTAATCCTGAAAGTTTGATCTTCAACGTGTTTTTAAGCTTCATGTCTTGATGTTGAAATTTTTTGAGTTCTAGCCTGAGCTTTTCATCTTCTGATAACAATTTCCCAGTTTCATTATCTTCGTCTACCGGGTCTGCTATAGGGAGCTTTTTAATGGGTTTTCTTCTTTTTCTTGATTCGACATATTCCGTGGGCTTCACTTCGAGTAATTTTTCGATACTCTTGAAGTATTCATCCCTTTGCTTTTCTGAAGGTGGACGTATCTCTACGACGTTCGGTCCGAAAGAAAACATCGATAAGGCTCCATCCTCCAGATCGGAACGTGCAATGCCATCGGCTAATGCTAACAACACCACTTGTTCAGTACTTTGTAATGAGCTGAAAAGAGTGGTTAAAGTGATAAGACAACTCTGAGGTACGGCCTGTATCCATAATTCCAGGTTAGGAATGCAAATAACTGACGGCTGACGCTTCTTTGCTTCAGTAAATGTCTGTACCAGAGCTGCTTCCATGGTTCTAGAGCTTTCAGATACTAAAGTCGGAATGTCCAACATCTGAACGTTAAAGTCCTCCAAGAAGTGCATAGTTGCCGAAGTTATATATTGTAACCCGTTACCAGACGGACCTGTGATTAATAACTTAGGCTTGCAAACGCGAGACTTTTTGATTCGTTCAAGAAATTCATGCTTTTCAAAGCCCAAGCCATCCTCGTCATCAGAATTTTCGAGATCCTCATTCTCCAAATAGAATTGAATAATAGAGGATCCATACTTCAGTCTTTCGTTTTGTTTAGGTAACAAAATGCTTAGCTGCTTCTTAACATTTTCAAACTGGTCACCAATTAAAGGTACTATTGATTTCGGTAGCGGTTGAGCCGTTGAACCCGTTGCCCTCGCCGAGGATGGTATGATCTTATCTAACGCAATCATGAAATCTCTAGCCTTGACTCTTACTGCTTTTGGATCAATCTTGAGTTTTTCATCACTTTTATAGATTTGTGGGTACTTTCTTTGTATGCTGATGAGAGATGCTTCTGTGCATAACGCCCTTAAATCTGCACCACCATAACCTTTTGTCAGACTAGCCAGTTTTGAGACAAACTGATCTGACATTGGAGGGTTCCATTTCTTAGTATGAATATGCAATATCTTTTCTCTAGCTTTTAAATCGGGTAGAGGGAAGAAAAATTCACGATCAAATCTCCCAGGTCTTCTTAAAGCCGGGTCCACAGCATCTGGTCTGTTAGTAGCACCAATTATAATGATCTGTCCCCTATTATCCATACCGTCCATCAGGGCTAGCATTGTGGATACGATACTCGCATGGATCTGCTCTTGCTTTGAGGATCTTACTGGAGCCAACCCGTCAATTTCATCAAAGAATATGATTGCTGGTTGATGCTTTTTAGCCTCCTCAAACAGTAAACGTAATTGTCTTTCGGCTTCACCAACCCATTTGGATAAAATGTCGGCACCTTTTCTCATGTAGAACGTAATTTTACGTTTCTCATTGGAACAACTTGCAGCTAATGCTCTTGCCATTAATGTTTTACCTGTCCCTGGTGGACCATGAAAAAGTACACCACGCGGTGGAGTAATGTTGAAGTTTTGATAGAGTTCAGGATACAACAACGGGAGTGCCACCATTTCTTTCAGTTGATCGATGTAATTATCCAAACCTCCCACATCATCAAAATTGATGTTCATGTCTACTCCTAGCGGATCCAAATCAGCAATTTCTGGCTTCTTTTTCTTCTTCTTTTGGTCAGCTGGATTCTTTGGCTTAGGTTTCATTCCCAAAGGTAGTATCTCATCATCAGACGAGTCAGAGTCCAAGAACTTATTAGATTGTTCGTTGTTCAGTGCATTAGGATTAGAGTTGTAGAATTGAACGTTTTTCCCAAAGATGGCTGTCACGTCATTACCGCCGAATGGACCTCCTGTGGGAAACAGGCGTCTAATTGGGCCAAAACTTTGACCAGAATGGAGCCCACGTTTACCTCGCGGCGATTGATACACGGAGGGCTGATATGGCAGACCAGGAGGGCCCACCGGCGGCACAGCATTCGAGTCCAGTGCATTTATTTGATTCTCCGACAGCGGTGGCGGTATAGTGTAATTTACAGGCTTGGTACGTTCTCTGAGAGATCTTTTCTCCCTGATAGGACTGTCTTCTTGGAGCTCTCTGATCTCATCCTCAAGCGTTATAGCCTCTTGGTGACGACGGCGGGTTCTCGCTCCTACGCCCTCGTCTTCGTCATCATCGTCATCATTATATCTCACGGCAGCACGCGCTGACCGGGTTCTTGTTCTGAGTTTTCTTGGAGGCTGTTCCCAGCGTGTGGTTCTATTTCCTGACCGTTTTCGTCTTCTGCCACGCGCTACAGCATCATCTTCATCTACATCGTCGTCATCTTCATCGCCATCATCATCCACCATATCCTCGTCTTTCGCGGTGTATTCTTCGCTTTCGTCAGACGCATCCTCGTCGTCCTTCACAATAAAATTCCGATCTCTCCTTCTCGCTATCCGCTTGCGATTCTCGGAGGGATCCACATACTCGTCTTCATCCAGATCTTCGTCCTCATCTTCATCATCCGGCTCTTCTGCGTCGTCTTCGTGGAACGAAACGTCGTCATCATCCTCATCATCTTGCACTCTTCTTCTTCCGCTAGATCGTTTGCTCTTCCCGAGCCCATTACCGCTGTTCCATTCTTCCTCATGCGAAGCAGAATGCTCCGCAGGAGCATTTTGCGTCGCCTGCTCATCAGGCCCCTCTATGTAGTCATATCCGTTCTCAATCTCGGCGTAATTCACTTTCTTCAAAGAGCGCGGCGTCGTGTGCGCTATCCCATTCTCGTCGTAAATCTCGCCGCCAATTGATTCAGCACTTTCTTCACCATGCTTGCTATGCCGCGTCATTTGTATGCTCCGCTGAAACAGCCCTTACTCGCCGCTATGTGTTTGCCGCCGAACCCCCTTCCTTGCCCCTTCTTTCCTTATTATGGCCAGAAATGATTTTATCAATTGTCACTTTTCTTATATACGCTGAAAGTCAACGATCCAATTCCTTTGTTGACAGAAAAGCGAAAGGCGCCAAACTGTAAGAGAGGAAGGAAAGCCGGGTAACATTTTCATTTTTTATTTTTCACAAAAAGGTTTGTAACGTCCGGGTAATGATAATAATAGACCTGTACTCTTGAGTCTTTTGTGTTGTATAGCATGAGTAGATGCAGTGCTGGGGATGGTAGGGGAATTCTGTTAGTGGTAGTAGTGGTGGTAGTGGTGAAAGTGCTGACAGAGGGCAACAATGGCCGGAATTCATGATAGATCATAGTCCGTATATATGGAGTGAGATTTGATACCGGAGGCTGATTATGAGATGTACAAAGCCTCGGTAGAGTCTCAATGGCTTATGTAACAGAGAGATGCTAGTTTTATGTGATGAGAACGAACCCTGGTCTTACACAGGAAGTACTGAGACTCCGGCTATGCGGTCTAGCACTGGTGCGATGGCAGGGTGAGAGAGTATGGGGCCAATGACTGGTATGGATCTGAGAAGCTGCAAGATGACGCCGAAAAAGTCACCGAATAGACCGATGATCCCAACAGACTCGATGATGAACCCCACAAAAGTCCATTTGCACAAGATCATGAAGATGCCAAGACCCAGCAGGATGGTTCCGCGTCTCTTTGTGGGCCTGGTGAAAAACTTCACCGTCTTGTGCGGTCCTATCATCAGCAGCACGCCGATGAGGAAAAGAATGTTGCCAACGGCTAGCAGCGCTCTATCGAAAAACGTGAGCACTCCGAATAGAAAGAACAGACATCCTCCGAAAGTAAACACAGCACCGAATTCTGAACGAGGAAAGAAGCGATGGAGTCGCATGTAGCTCGCAGTTTGTTAGTAAATTGACGTTCAAAATGTCATTGTAGTTTGAAAAACAAAACACGTACGCTGTGACTCAGATAACCATCTCATACTCGAGAGTGTATCCAGACGACTGTTGGATTAGTGCTTCCAATGGCTTAGAAAATTGGACTCACCTTGGAAAGGCCCCTCCTGCTTGCGTTTTTACAGCTGATGACTTGTTTCTTGTTATTATCTTGTAGACTCTGAATCAATGTAACACGTACTGCAAAATCAAGAGTCCGGGTAATTCTTAGTATTTCAACCGGTTCATGCTGCTAAGGGAGTCTATAGTCGTTTATTCGCCGCACTGCTGCCACAGTTCGTTAAACACCGGATTGAGATCGATGTACCCCATGAATATCACTGTTGAAGCCATCTAATCTTTTTCGCTTTTATGTCACGTGATGTCTTTCTTTGGCTCACCGTTACAGTAACCACTTGTTCTTACTACTATGATCAGTACTTAAAAGCTAAGACGGCTGAGGAGCAATATTGATCCGTTGCGGCTCTGCTATCCCAGTTTGGCGACAGCAATACTTCACATTGTACAACAGATATCATAGTGTCCTCCGCTCCTAAACTGGACTCTCGCTTTCATTGCATTATCGGTCACCTTGAACATGGTTACGGATAAACCAACTATAACCATAAAGGCGGAAGAGAACCCGAACAATGAGAACATAACTCTGCTTTCGTCAGAACAATTCGTCTACATTAAAGATGAGAAATACCACTCAGGTACTGGAATTGCTGGAATCTTTACGAAGCCGGCCTCGTCACAATATTCGACGTTAGCAGAACAAGTTAAGAATGAAGCGAAATACGCTTTACCGAGTCGAAAATTAGTTCTCTTGTTGCATGGCCATCAGGCACACAAGAATTGCACCTACCAGCCAATGCTCGCTGCCAAATTGAGTGAAATTGGATATCATGTATTGCGAATCGATTTTCGAGGGTTAGGTGACTCTGAAGATAATCGTGATCCAAAAGTAGGCCGAATTATTGCGCAAGATGTGGAAGATATAACGACAGTTTACGAATTTGTGTCGAGTGACGCATGCAAAGAGTTTTTGGGCTACACACTCACATTAGACTCCATCATAGCTCACTCTCGTGGGGTGATCTCCATGTTTGAGTTTGCGAGGTTGTTCTACGTGCCAAACTTGATTAATTGTTGTGGACGGTTCGAGTCTAAAGGACTACTACTGAAGGCGAAAAAGAGAAACCCAACATGGGATCAAGACGGTGGATTTTCATGTAACACGTTGCGTTTTGGAAGATGGCAAGACATATGGATCCCTCAGAAAGAAACAATAAGTGCTGCGACACTCGATACAACCAAGTTTTCGGAGATCGACCTCAATACATTCGTTCTGTCAGTGTACGCATCACTGGATTCCGTGATCCCGATAACCGCTGCCGCAGAATACAGCCACGTCTTTGAAGGAAGGCATAACCTCGAAATCATACCAAATTGTGACCACAATTTTTATGGTTTACCGGACGATCCCAACAAGCTGGGCCTACCGACCCGTAAGGGAAAAGTCAATTACGGAATATGTCTCATAGATCTTTTGTTGAATCATTTAAGTGAGAAAAATCAACTCAAGAGATTCAAACAGAGGCGTGAGTTAATAGCCTCTAGAAGGAATCCGGGCCACATTAGGAGTAGATGGCCCTTGCCATATACATTTTCCCATATTTCAAACTTCCGTGACGTTGGCGGCTATTACACGAAAGACGGCCTTCAGGTGAAGTCCGGAATAATGTTTCGTTGTGCCAATCCTTCCGAGGTGACTCCTGACGCTTCAGAGCATATGAAGTCCACTCTGGGCATCAACAAGATCTTTGATCTGAGAGCCGTACAGGAAGCTATCGAAGGAAAGATTATTGGTGGTTTTGACGTCCAAAATCTAGGTTTTAACAATAACATGACTCTGAGTCCTGAAGAGATGGCGAAACACTACCACGGTATGTTCTTGTCCCCCCACAACTTCCCGCTAGCGTACGAGACTGTCTTAGCCAACAGTTCATCTGTCATCCGTGAATTTTTTAAGTACATCGTTGCAGGAAATGTCGACGAGACCCACGCTATTGTATTTCACTGCACTGCAGGAAAGGACAGAACTGGTTTGCTGGCAATGCTAGTGCTTGGTATCGCTGGGGTAGACGTAGACACAATTTGTCGGGATTACGAACTAACCACCATAGGCTTGTCAACTGAGAAAGGGTTGATCGACAAGATAAATCATCGCGGAGATAAATTCTACTCGATGCTGGGCCCAAATGGGCATGAGATTGCAGCAAAGTACGGAATCACTCCAAAACACATGGCAGCAAACGTCTTGTCATCAAAATACGATGCGATGCGTCTGTTCTTGGATGTATTCTTCAGGAAGTACGGTTCGTTTAATTGCTTCTTCTCAGAACAATTGAACTTCTCCAACAAAGAGATAGAAATTATTAAGTCACATATCACAGAGTAGAATACGCGCTGTCTTGAATGCCATGTCTCAATCGATTGTACAATCTCAGCATACAGCATGGCATCATGCAGGGGAGAACAGTCAGAGAATGCTTTATCAATATCTCCCGGGTAACCCACTTTCTCTCGCCATTATCACAGTAATGAAAATAATGCAAGCTAGTACGTATGTGTATAATGTGAACAAAATACCTTATGAATGATGAATTTATGCAATGGAGCATGCTCGGCAGCTCGCAGCCAAACAGTTTTCCTTCGTCTTTGCGGTTCTACCAGTCTCGGTGGGATATCTGAACAGCTAGGCGAAATTATTGCCAGGAGTTTTGGCAGGGAAGGCCGTTGTTAGCCAATTGAGTTAAGGCTTTGTTTCTTTACTTGTTATATGGAATTCCTTGACACAATAGTGAGAAACTAGTAAGCATTGGCGGTGCTAGTTCTATATTTGTGCTTTCGGATAAAGCTGTAATTGTGCTTTAAGCAACAACAATTGTATTATTATCATAAGATCCAGTCAAGGTGCTTCACCCTTTGTCGTAAAGAAGATGTCTTCCACACAAATATATTCGGCAAGGTACTCGGGAGTGGACGTATACGAGTTCATTCACCCTACAGGGTCCATCATGAAGAGACGCTCCGACAATTGGGTTAATGCGACTCACATTTTAAAAGCAGCCAAGTTCCCTAAGGCGAAAAGAACCAGGATATTGGAAAAAGAAGTCATAACGGATACCCATGAAAAGGTTCAAGGTGGGTTTGGTAAATACCAGGGAACTTGGATACCACTGGATTTGGCCCGAAAATTAGCGGCAAAGTTCGAGGTTCTGGAGGAACTAAAACCACTGTTCGATTTTGAGCAACAAGAGGGTTCAGCTTCACCGCCTCAAGCACCTAAACATCACCATGCATCTAGAAGTGATTCAGCCAGGAAGGCAACAAAGAGCGCTTCAACGACTACAAGTAGAGTACCTGAAAAATCTACCTCGGTACAAACTCGGCAGCAACAAGCGACTGCTGCAGCCGCCGCTGCAGCGGCCGCTGCCCCACCTAAAAGACGAGGAAGACCTCCTAGAAATAAGCCTACTGTAGCGTTGCAACGATCTCAGAGTGAAATGGTGTTTCCCAAACCCTCTATACCATCATCATCCATTCAAGGTACCAAACTTCCGAGTCTACAACCGAGATTTGGTGCCAACAATAACAATAGCATGTCTCCAGTCATGGATATCAAATCACCCTTGGATCAGGCATCACCTCAGTTCAAAGAATTGGACATTGAGGATGGTTTATCCAGTGATGTTGAACCAAACTCTATAATGAACACAAAAGACGACGATGAGACTCATGTGATGCACAGCAAGGAAGAACCGGTTTCTTCCTCTTCATCACTTCCATCATCTCCTAGTGAATTCTCCCAAAGTGTTACATTTGGGTCAAGATCTAACATTCAGACTCCACTACAGCTCAATGGGACTGCATCAATGAATATGATACTTCCCAGATTCAATAGTTCACAACCATCTCAATCAGATACAAATCAAAGGGCAAATGACTATCTCTCCAAACTTGTCAACTATTTCATTTCTACTGATGCTTTAAACGAGTCTGATATTCCTATCGAACTTCTAAATCCTCCGTTGCATAGCTCTCCATTCATTGATACATGGATTGACCCAGAACACCACACTGCTTTCCATTGGGCATGCGCAATGGGAAATCTTCCCATAGTAGAAGCTTTGCTCAAAGCTGGAAGTTCCATTAGAGCACTCAATAATGTAGGTGAGACGCCTTTAATAAGATCGTCAATATTTCACAATTGCTATACCAAAAGAACATATCCTCAAATATTTGAGATACTGAAGGATACAGTGTTTGACCTTGATGCCAGATCTAGGAACGTGATACATCGAATTGTGAACAGGAAGTCTCAGACACCGTCAGCCGTGTACTATTTGGATGTTGTACTTTCGAAAATCAGAGATTTTATACCACAGTACAGAATTGATGTATTGATAAATCAGCAAGATAATGATGGAAACACACCACTGCACTACGCCGCGATGAACAAAGATGATCAATTTTACCAGCAATTGGTGAAAAACGGAGCTTTGACAACAGTCCAAAATAACAACAATATGACGCCAAGCGGAATAATAAGCGGAAAGTATCACATGGAGGAGGCTCTGAAGAGCCAAAAATTGGATGACCCCTATGATTTCAACAGAATGTTTCCCTCTCAAGCTGCAACTAGGACAAATAGAGTCATACCTGAGGTGATAAACATGTTGAAAGAAATGGCTAATTCTTATCAGACTCTCTTTCAAAAGAGACAAAGCGAAACTATTGAATTGGAACGGACTGTCAAAAGCATGAAGAAAACAATTACATCTGTAGAAACTAAGCTGTTTGAGGTTTTGAATCTGAAAAAACTTGATGATGTTGACAAGGTTTTGAAGGAAAGAAAGGAAAAGATCAAAACCCTGCAACAAGAGATCACAACCAATAAACGTACATTAATAAACAGACTGGAGAAGGGTCAAGTGAATCTAATACGAAAACTTGTCGACGAAGAAGTGCAGTTCTCCCATAATGATTATGATGGCAAAAAAGAAGTAGACACAGAGAATGTTGAGGAATTGATCAAAGATCTCGTGCTTGTTCAAATGAAACGAAAGCGAAAGATCAACCAAATGATTGATGTCATAACGGATAACTCAAAGGTATACAAATATCGAAAGATGATATCACAAGGAACGGATATTGATGTTTCGGATGTTGACAATTGTCTTGACGTAATATATGACACGTTAAGTAAGGAAACATGACAAGTATATACATAAGGTAGTAGCTTCTTAGACGGAAAAAGCAAATGCATAGAAATTAAGCTCAGTATTCTTCTGGATGTTTCGTCTTTTGCCTTAAAGAAGATGGTTCGTCCGTATATTTCTACACACATTATCCAGTAATGTAAAAACAAAGAAAGATTAACTTGCAATGTTGACGTATATGTGATTATGATATGATTATTTGAAGTTTCCCATGAATTGTCGCTTTCCATATCTTGTGGTAATTGGCATCGATTCATCATTGCCTAATATCAGCAGGAGGTTGGTTGTGCATCAGAGTCAAAGAACATTGAATGGATCAATTTTTTTTTCCGATTTGAGCTGACATGATGGTCGACCTGAAGGAAGCCTTTGAGGCATTTCAAATATAGATACATTACGGCGAGAGGAGAAACGAAGAGTTGGAGAGCAATCGTTAAGAGAAAACAGGGTCTGCGGTGATAATGTGTGTAAACGGTTTTTAGACCGAGCGACCGACTTCAGCCTCAATCTTTGCTTAGACTTCTTGAAAGGCTAACGGCAGATTATATTGCAATAACAGGGTAAAAGAAGCAAATAATAAGCAGTTTATAAAGAGGCACGGTAACACACACGAGAAGTTGATTTTAATTGATGTTGGAGGATGCAGGAGCTAAGATTGAAAGAAAACACGGGTAATTCTTCATTCTTCAATTACATAATAATAGCCTCCTTTGGAACGTTCGAGGAGATGGACTTGTGAGGCAAGACCTTACCACCGTTGATGTAAATTTCATCCTTGACCTCGACGTCATCACCTAGAACAGTAACACCTTCTAGACGAGCCCACTTACCGACAGTAGAGTTCCATCCGATAATAGTAGACTTGACCAAGGCATGGTCCTTGATCTTAGAGTCAGCTAGAACCACAGATCTGGTGATTCTGACACCGTCGCCAATAACTACGTTTGGACCAATGACTACATCTGGGCCGACCTTGGCGGTAGCAGAGATCTTGGCAGTAGGATCCACCAAAACATTTCCATGAATGTTGTCACCCTTAGCCAACTTAGCGTTGTCTCTCTTGGACAAAGAGTTCAAGTATAGCACGGTTCCTGACAAGAAGTCCTTTGGTTGACCGACATCCATCCAGTAGCCTTCTAGATCGAAGGAGTATAGGGATTTGTCTTCAACCAAGATTGGGAAGGTTTCCTTTTCGATGGAAGTTGGCTTCAAGTCAATCAAGTCGATGACTTCTGGGTTCAAAATGTACAAACCGGCGTTGATTCTGTTACCAACAAACTCGACTGGCTTCTCGACGAATCTGTCGATCAAGTTAGGAGTAGCAATGTCATGCACAATGACACCGTACTTCGATGGTTCGTCGACTTTTGTGGCGACAATGGTACCCTTTCCACCGTGAGCCTGATGGAACTCGGCCAGTTCCTTGAATGGATAGTCGCAGATGACGTCAGAGTTCAACACAAAAAATGGCGAGTTGTCCTTCTTCAAGACGTCCTCAGCCAATTTTAAAGGACCTGCAGTACCCAAAGGCTCGGTTTCTACCGAAAAAGTGATAGAAACGCCGTACTCTTCTTCGTATTTCTTCAGGGTCTCTACCATCACCTCAGGTCTGTAGTTCACTGCCAACACAATGTCAGTGACACCTGCTGCAGCCAAGGCCTCGATCTGGTGCAAAATCATAGGTCTGTTACCAAACTCCACCAAAGGCTTTGGCACGGTCAACGTCAAAGGTCTCAATCTGGTACCGTAACCACCAACTAAAATTAAACCCTTCATTATGTCTTGTTATCTCGTGAATGTGGGTAGCCCTGTCTGTATTTTCTGTCTCAAAAACACAACTCTATAGCGAAACAAATCTGATCTAGATCTATAGCCAAAGGTCCTTAATGTGAGGTTACGCAAAGCAATTGAACGTAAGCTGAAACGAATGGAACTTAATGCAACTGTACTACAACAGAAGATCTTTTAACCCAAAATCAACTCGTGAACAAAATGAAATGACACCCTGGCAGTTATGCTAATTATCATCAGATATATATATACGAAGCTGGGCTTTGACTTTTGGGCTTTTACCGTGTTTTTTCTATATATATTGGCCGCTTTTATCTGGCGAGAAAAAGAAAAATCAACACAAAAAAGACGCCAGAAACGGGACTTTGCCCAGCACGCGCTCGTGCGCACGAGTGAAGGTTAACGCGTGTATGAGCAGTCCCATAAAGAGGTAGTGCCCGGCTTATCTGGGTGCACCAAGTGCAGAGGCCGAGCGAATTGACTGGTTAACTGAGCGTAGATCTCTGGGCTGTGTACCCCGGGGTAACCAGGGTACATAACGCCCAATGCGAAACGCAACGTATCAAGCAAAACGCATGCGCTGGCCGGATGTGCGTCGACGAATCGTCTGGACACACCCAACGTGTTGACATTACCCGGAAGTGTCAACACGGAAAAAGCATGGTTTTTCCGATGTTAACGAGAGGTTCTGGGTCGGAAAAACCAGCTTGAAAAAGTTATGCTTGTATTAATGCTGAAGACTTGATTAAATATAGTACAGAGTAGACACAGGCTGTTTGATCCGAGACAGCTTGAGCTAATGAAATTATAGATGAGTATGTGAGACGGAGCGTCATGATATCTAGTTACAGAGACAATGCTGTAGTCTTTGAAGGGTCTGACTTGTCCGAGAACGAGCATTCGTGAATTTCGAGCGCAGAGCTTTTACCTTCGACTGAGTCCAGGTTGTAGTTACTGTCTTCGAGGTCCTTACGCTCCTCGTTGAAGTGTTCCACTTCGACCCATCTTTCGAGCCATACCCACTCGAGCAGCTTTACACCCTTTGGCATCCCTGCGACAGGGAAAAAGTGGCATAGCGCACAGTAGACCAAGAATGAGATGAGCCAGCCGATAAAATAGTTTAAATAGTAGACTCTCATGGCACCCTCAGAAACGCGGGGCCCGATTGATCCGACAAAGCCTGGGAAGTTAGGCACCATACTGAGCAGGTAGGCCACAACGGCACGCCAGTTGGTCCCATACTTGTTGTACATGTACCAAGTACCGAGTCTATTGGTGTAGCAGTGCTGGATATTAATGTAGCCTTTTCTGACCACGTAGTAGTCGGCTGCAATGACACCCGAGATACTGGAGAGAAACACTGCATATGCTGAAAGCGCAGTGGTGAACTTTGAGGATGTGGCCATTAAGTCCCAGGGACAAATAGCAATCGAGATAGCGGCACATATATATGAACCCCTCCTGATGTTGATGAATTTGGGTAGTAGAGCAGTCAAGTCCATGCCTGCACAAATCGAGTTGGATGCAACATTGGTGCCAAGCTGAGCTAGCGCAAATGAAATTCCAATGAGGAACACCCCGGCTCTGTTACCTGCCGTGTAGTGGTCCAAAAATCTGTTCAAGATGTCCAATGGGTTCCAATAATTGACATGGTACATGTGGAAGGCAGCCGAGATGATAAGGATACCGATGATACTCAGAATGGAGTAAACGACAGGGATAAAAATCAGTTGGGAATAGATGGAGGACCTTCTTGTCTTGGCAAATCTTGAAAAATCAGGGGCATTCAAGATAACAGTAGAAAAGTTGCCTAACGAAGTCATCATCGATCTGACGTACGCCCATCCCACGACCGCCCTTGAGGGAGGTTCAGAGGTCAACGAGCCGAGCTCGAGGTTCCCATGTGCTTTCAAGATAGTCCATACCAAGAAAGCAATTAGCGCGATAGGTGTAATAATAGTTTTAGTGACAAACAAATGTCTCAAAGAATGCGGTGAAAACCATAAAGCTGGTAGCTGCACCGCCCAGAAGATCATGAAGCACATGAACTGAAAGGTGCTCAAATTAGGGTTGTTGAAAGTGTCGTTTATTCTGGTTTCCAAATCTGTTCCGAAGATGGCCTTCAACATAACTTGGACAGCTTGAGAACCGATATAGGTTTGGATTCCATACCAGACAACTGCCATCACAACACGATTGATAATGATCCAACTGGAAAAGTAGACTCCAAATGATATTCTAGAGGCGATTGGGAAAGGAATGTGGTACAAGTTGCCAACTCTCGAAGATAGCACGACGTAGATACCAACAAAAACGTATCCTAAAGACGACATGATCCACGTCTGGTACCACGTTAATCCCAATTGCAGACCTAGCACACACGTTTCCAAAGTGTTACAGTTCAAGGCACCAGAAACGATATAACTGAAAAACTGCTTCCAGTCCCAGACTCTTCTTTTGCTTTCCACTGGTCGCAAATCATCGTTATAGACAAAAGACTCAATGAAGGATTCGGCGCGACGTTGAGAAGAGATGTTCGTGTACTGCTTCACTTCTACAAACCTCACACATCTGTTAAACACAGACTTCGGCTTTTCAGATGGGGTCCTCGATGGCGCCTCTGCGATCTCTGATTCCACAATCACAGGTTTCTTGTCCTCCAAATCTTCCTCAAAACCTTCAAAGTCCGGTGAATTAACAGAGCTCATATTCACCTGGGCTCTGGCTCTTTATTTTGATCCTCTGATCAATCGCTTCGTAGCAGATCCTGTGTGAGAGCACGAATGGGCTAGATTTATAGACGAAGACCACAAAGTCTGCTTTTCTGTCACCTGCTGTGATTTCCGAAGAAAGAACTTACATCAAATGTTAAGCAAACAGCGGTAATAACATTCCCTGTGACGCAGCGCTATTACAGAGACAGACTCTGTTTAACTTCAAGCTTTATATACCATCTCATCGTGAGGCATCGAGTCTACAATCGACATGGTGTCAAAAATGCAGCAAATGCCCATCCTTATCTCATCGCATCACCTTTTCGTAGATGCTTCAAAACTTTTCACTTTTGTTTCGCTGCCATGGCTACAAAACTTCTCTTGGTAAAAAAATGATACAGTTTCGGGGCGTGAGTTGCCGGCAAAAGATAACGCCTTTCAGGGCACACTCGGAGGTGCCCGAGGCCATATCACAGAAGAAAATAAAGTAGGACACGGAAAAAGTCCCAGTACTTTCATGCTGCATTTGTCGGATTACCGGTACTTATTGTCAGTGCCCAGACATTCTCGGGGAAACGCATAGAAAAGCTGCTTGCGCGTCGGCAGCTTTTCTATGAGGATTATCCGTGGTAAAGCCCAGGCTACGGCAACGTAGAAAGATACTTATCAATGATTGGCACGTGACTGCATACTTTAGCGCTTCTGGCATTACACTATCTTGACTCCTACGACTTTGCCCTGGTCCTTGAGTAAAGTGGCTCGGTGACGCTCAACCAAGCGCTGTAGCACAAGCAGACAGAAAGAGCTGGGCATGCCGTAGAATTTGCAGCTGGAATTTTCGTCGCTCTCGCAAATCTCGTAGATAGTAATCACTTGGTTCAACTTACCGTTTGTTTCGCACCATTCGAGTACGGTTGAACTCCACGAGTCCAGAGATTCCCAGAAGATAGCCATCAGTGTAGCGTCCTCTTGTTGCTTCAGTTGCAGCGCTGTGCCATTTTGCAGCATGTAGTCCCAAATTTCTTGCTGGAACTCGGCGCTGCATGAGCGGTGGAGATCTCCGTTATCAAAGATAGAGAAGATCAATTGGCGGGAGGCCTGGTCGTAGATTTTACCATTCCTAGGAATGCACCATCTTGGGATCTGAGCACATATCTTCAAGATAATAGACTCCCAGGTCTGCAGCTGCTGCTTTCGAATCAGCTTGTTTGTTTGCGGCGTGTACAGCGGAGGGAACTTGTAAATCTGAGGAGTTTCAAGGGTCATTCTGTGCAAGAGAAGATATGATGCCAAAGTCCTTGATATGTTGTGATAGGGTCTTGCAGTGGAACGAAAATATCGCTATGTAAGACAAGCTTATCCGCCCTTTTGCTTGTTCGAGTGACTGGTCTTCAGACGGCAGAGTATCACTTTTCAGTTATATCGAAAATAAGGGCAGTAACAGTGTTTACTATGTAAACAATACACATAATGTCCCAAGACATTACGCTATTTCCAGGACTCCGTCCCTGGCGTAATCATGTCAGAGGATACAGATGAGTTAGAACAACAGTACGTACAGCTTTACAAAGAGCTGCTGTTCTATCTAGATAAGCTTTTTTTACTCCAAAACAATAGTCTAACGAACAGTGAACTGGAATGGAAGTCGAGACTGCGAGCTAAGCACCAACTGAACGTTGCTGAAACTGCGGCTCTGCTGAACATGAGAGACTCCACAAACAATACGCATGAACAGGTCCAAGAGATGTTACAGTACAAGTACGCAAGAGACGGCGAATTACGCCGCACCATCGAAACACACTGGAACCTGATCCAAGACTGGTTGGAAGAGACGAAGGAATCACGTAGGCTGCAGACCATGCTCCAAGACGTCTCCTCAAAGTTTCCGGACTCACCCAAGGACCGACAACCGGATCCAAAACTCGGACAGACGATAGAAATGCTGGAGTCCATCTACAGTGTTCTAGTTGTGCAAGGAGGATATCAAGAAAACCTCTACAGCAGACAGTCAGACCCTTGAAACGAGAACGTGCTACTACTCAGTTCTGCAGGCCACAAATTGGCCGTTGCTTAAGCTGTATAGCTGTTATATGTACCGCGTTAGCCATTTCGTGATGTTGTAGTGAAAAAGAAATGTGAAGCGATGAGATGAGATGAGCATAAAATTTTCAAGAAACAGGTAAAAGCTCGAACTTTACCACTGAACAAAGGGGGAGCAAGAGGATAGCGGAGGGCCGTTTGACTACCTTTTGGACGTTTGTGCTTTTCGGCTTAAATTTTGTGTTCTCCTTCCTTCACCAAATTGAGTCTGGGAGTTTGTGTCACTGTGTTTGCGAGTTTAGAGCTTTTTCTGCTAGAGCCATTCTGCATCGCATCACTGTATTCATCAATTCATTGCTAGATAATTCAAGCAACATCGTCTATTGCCAGCTTGAATAGAATTTGACGTTTTAGACTTCCTAAAGAAGTTCATCGCACAATATGAAGTACGTTGTTGTTTCTGGTGGTGTCATCTCAGGTATCGGAAAGGGTGTGTTGGCATCCAGCACTGGTATGCTTTTGAAAACACTGGGCTTGAAGGTAACTTCGATCAAAATCGACCCTTACATGAACATAGATGCTGGAACCATGTCTCCCCTGGAGCACGGTGAGTGTTTTGTGTTGAACGATGGCGGCGAAACCGATTTGGACTTGGGTAACTACGAACGTTACTTGAATGTGACTTTAACCAAGGACCACAATATCACCACAGGTAAAATTTACTCTCATGTCATTGCTAAGGAGCGTAGAGGCGACTATTTGGGTAAAACGGTGCAAGTTGTCCCTCATCTAACGAACGCTATCCAGGATTGGATCGAGCGTGTTTCCAGAATCCCTGTTGACGATACTGGGATGGAGCCAGACGTCTGTATCATCGAATTAGGTGGTACAGTAGGTGACATTGAATCTGCTCCATTCGTAGAAGCTTTGAGACAGTTTCAGTTTAGAGTCGGAAGGGAGAATTTCGCTTTGATCCACGTGTCTTTGGTGCCAGTCATTCACGGTGAACAGAAGACCAAGCCAACCCAGGCAGCTATCAAAGATTTGAGATCGTTAGGTTTGACTCCTGACATGATTGCTTGTCGTTGCAGCGAAACGTTGGACTTGCCAACTATTGAGAAGATAGCTATGTTCTGTCACGTCGGCCATGAACAAGTTGTCAACGTTCACGATGTCAACTCCACTTATCACGTTCCATTACTGTTATTGGAACAGAACATGATTGCCAACTTGGCTGAAAGGTTGAATCTTTCTAAGATTGATCTATCTGTCGAAGATAAGCAAAGGGGTGAGAATCTGTTGCATAGATGGAAGAAGCTCACATCCAACATTGACGAGTCCTTTGAAACCGTGAAGATCGCTCTAGTTGGTAAATACACAAACTTGAAGGATTCGTACCTATCGACTATCAAGGCGTTGGAACATTCGGCTATGAGATGCAAGCGTAAGCTAGAGATCATCTGGGTGGAGGCTTCCGATCTTGAGCCTGAGACCAACGAAAACCCAGAGACCAAGGCCAACTTCCATCAAGCATGGAATCATATTTCTTTGGCCGATGGTATCTTGATTCCAGGTGGATTCGGGAGCAGAGGTACCGAGGGTATGGTTCTAGCAGCTAAGTGGGCAAGAGAGAACAGCATTCCTTACTTGGGTGTCTGTCTCGGTCTACAGATTGCAACCATCGAGTTCGTCAGAAACGTGTTGGGTAACAAGACCGGTACGTCTGCGGAATTCTATCCGGACTCCAAGGAGGAAGACCACGTCGTCGTTTACATGCCAGAAATAGACAAGGAGAACATGGGCGGTACCATGAGACTTGGATTGAGACCTACCATTTTCCAACAGAACACGGAAAATAGCATTATCAGAAAGCTGTACGGCAACGTTGCCCAGGTGGAAGAAAGACATCGTCACCGTTACGAGATTAACCCAGCGCTGGTCCCAGCTCTGGAAGAAAAGGGTTTGAGGTTCGTTGGCAGAGACGAATCCGGCCAAAGATGCGAGATTCTCGAGCTTGAAAACCATCCATACTTTGTCGCTACACAATACCATCCCGAATACATGTCCAAGGTCTTGGATCCATCGACTCCATTCTTGGGTCTAGTGGCAGCATCCGCCAACATTTTGGACGAAGTGATGGACGACAAGCTATCTCAAAACGACAAGGCCGACTTCTGAAGCTGTGAAACCGCTTCCCATCACTTTCTATTTCAGACGTATCTAACGAAACCCAAAACCCAACTTCTAATCAGTTATCTCAAATTGAATTTGTTGACAGTAAAATACACCGACTGTTAGCAGGCATAGTCTTATAAATTGGTAACGAGCTAAATAATAAATAATAGCATGTTCTAGATAGAGATACACTAAACCAGGAACAACAAACGATAAACATCAACATTCAAACGGAAACAGGTACAAACATAACATGGGCCATAGGAAACAGAAAAGGGACGTGCTGCTCGCACTCTCCTAGCGTTTTCCCTAAAATTCAGGCGCTGGTGATACCAATGACACCGCACGCGTTTCTGGCACCGGCGTTACCCGTCTTCAAAGACTCGGCGTTGCCACCTTTACCCAAATCGTCCTGTCCGGCGTGCACGACCACGGTTCTGCCGATCACGGATAGCGGACCCAACAACTTGACCTGTCTGTCGGTCATGCTGCCTCTGGCGATACCCTTACCGTCCGTTGGGATGTTTCCCAAGTCTCCGACGTGTCTGTCCTCGTCTTCTGGAGCACCGTGGTTCTTGTTGAAAGGGTTGAAATGTGGGCCGGCAGACGTGCAACCGTTGGTGTTGTCACCAAACTCGTGGATGTGGAATCCCCTCAAGGCCTCAGGGTCATTACCAGTAATTTCCCATGTGATCTTGGTGTGCTGGTCTTCGGTCTCTTGTTCGAACTTGACAATACCAGAGACAGCGGAATCTCCCTTCAATACAGCAACTGCTTTAACCATCGTGATTATGTTATACCTTATATCTTCTCAGCTATAGCCTTGGTTTTAGTCTGAAAACAAATTGACTCAATCTTCTCACCAAGATTCAACTATAAGCCCACCCACTAAATTAGCTCAAGTGTACAATAAACTACCAAAGATAAAGGGTATATAAATGGCAAACGGAAACCTTTGAAACAACCACGCAAATTCGACAAACTTTTCTCGAAACGACTATTGCTGACGGATGAGCGCATTTTGCTATCCTTTTAATAGTTCAGCGGAAGGCAGGGCAACCACTTATGTAAAAGGTCATGATGAGTAAGTGTTTCGTTGCCAACTGGCGTCGAGCAGTAGAGACCGGGACACGGTGCAGTGCGTACTGTGGCGGTGTATTTGTAAGTATGTACAAACGTCTAGAGACAGTGATCTAACAGTGACGAGCTTGAAAGGTTAAATTCGCCGGCATGGCCGAGCTTGTTCCGTTGGCTTGGTTTCCCTGATACCAACCGTGGGGCCGAGATACGAGCTGTGGTCACGTGGCAAACGAGACGGGGAGTCACGTGATCCAAAGCGAGATCACGTGAACGCAGTTGCTCGGAGTCTCGTTTACAGGGGTGATGGAAGCTTCGGTGTCCAGTGGCTGCGTGGTAGGACCGTGGTCTGCCAGGGGGTTGTCAATCAGGGCCGTGAGCTGCGTCTGTCCTGTTTCTTCTGAGGTGGCACCGCGGGGAGCGACCACACCGTGGCCAGCGTGCTCGCGACGATGAGACCTGTGAAGATCCACATGACTATGGAACTCGGTCTGCGTGTGATACGGTGAAAAAACTCGATCACTGGGTTGCGCTCGAAGAATGGCATGGGGCGTGTCTGTTGTACTGCTGCTAACACTGTATGGCGTTGGGTGGTCGAGTCCTGTAGAGTAGACTTAAGGCTCTATGGGTTCTTGTTGTAGGCTCTGTTATAAATGGGATTTGAAAAACGTCTAATGCCAAGACATCGATGAGGTGAAGCGAGGAAGGGTGTGAGGCCTGCTGCTGGATTCTGGGCAGTGCAGGAGTCGAATAGCGAGCAATGTTTTCGTTTCAGTGGCTCTGGTTGAGCGTGCTGAGTCTGGGGTTCGCCAGGGGTGTTCTGGCAGGCCAAAGCTCTAGATTTGTCGAATTAGACAATAGCGACCAACTGTACTGCGACGTGTTTGATAGCGATGCGAACACGCTTGTGTACGTCTACAAACCAGGCTGCAAGTACTGTGCGGAGCTCGAACCGAAACTCGAGTATCTGATGGACGTTTTTCCCGATGAGGACTCGGTACGGTTCGTCAAGATCAACGGGATGCTCTCGAACACGCTGCTCAAAGATCTGCAGATACGAAGCTTCCCGCAGCTGTTTGTGTTCAGAAGCAATCCCGGAAAGGATGCAGCTACGACAGATGTTTTGAAACGAGACTGCAGGAAAATTGTCAGGGAGACCTTCTTTCTGTCCAAGTTCTATGGCGAAAGATCTATCAAGAACCTGGCACAGTGGATCTCGGACAACGCCGGTGTTTTACCACGCTGGCCGGACTCCAATGTAAACTACGAGATCAGGAATTTGACACATTTCCAGAAGCACATGCCAGCATCCGTGGAACTGCTGATGCAGGGCGAGACTTTGCAGGAAACTGCAACCGATAGCGAGCCGGTGTGTCTTGCGTTTGTGAACTCTTGGATCGATATACAGTACCAGGACTTGTTCAACGGGGATCTAGATACTCTAATATTGGAAAAACTAAGCAAAAGGTGGCCTCAAATCAAGTTTCACGTTATAGACTCGTCGCTGCCAGAACTGTCTCACCTTTCCAATTCTTTTCAGATCTCCTACACTCCTACCTTGAGCTTCATTTACAGGGATAAGATTATCAAGGCCGCTCTTTTGCCTGCTGATCCGAACTCATTAGATAAAGAATTGGAATATTTCGAAAGCATCATTTCGAACTGTGTGGTACCCAGTTCAGATGACGGTGAAGAGGTCTGTACTCAACTCATTAACAGTTTGCCCTTGGCGGAGTTTTATTCCATTGAAAAGAGTAAACTGGCTGAATCATTTGCTGCTGAAACCATTTCAAACGAAGACGAGGATGACGAGGATGACCTCACCTATGATATGTACGATTTGTAGATATACCTACGACCTAATGACACGTATTTTGAACTTGTTGCATATGCCAGTTTATCACGTGACGTAAACTCTACATTTCGTTATATTCCAAAGACTAAAGCTTTAAAGGCTTGATGGAAAACTGTATAAGATTCAACACTAAGAACAGGATACACATAGTATTTCATTATTGGCTTGCATTTTGAGTTGTATTCAAATTTGACTATATATTGTTTGCTGATCTTAAAATTGCATCAGACCTCACCTCAATTGGTACTCCTGATCACACATTTAGCCTGTTCGTGACAACAATGTTGAATATTTTTAGGATTGCAGGTATGTTTGACACTTTCAGTGACGATGTAGAAGCTACATTGATCAATTCGGGTTGGATTTTGTTACTAACAAAGCTTAATACTTGATGAGAACAATGACCGAATATCAGGCCATTTGTGTTCTCGTTTTTTGAGGGTTTTTGCAGGCGATTTATCTCATTTGGCTAGTATCGGGATACTAATACAGTCCATTAGGACATCAAATTCTGTCGATGGTATCTCTTTGAAGACTCAATTTCTATACACCCTGGTGTTCATTACACGGTATTTGAATATATTCACCAAATGGACGTCACTGTACAACTTTCTGATGAAAATCGTGTTTGTTTCATCCTCCGCATACGTGATTGTCCTGATGAGACAACAGAAGTTTAAAAATCCTGTGGCCTATCAGGATATGATCACCAAAGATCAATTCAAAATTAAATTTTTGATTTGGCCTTGTGTTGTTTTAGGGCTGCTCTTCAATTATCGTTTTAATTTGATTCAGATTTGCTGGTCATTCTCTCTCTGGCTTGAAAGTGTGGCCATTCTTCCACAGTTGTTCATGTTAACCAAGACCGGTAAAGCTAAGCAATTGACTTCGCACTACATCTTTGCGCTAGGCTTGTATCGGGCTTTGTACATCCCAAATTGGATATGGAGATATTACACTGAAGACAGATTTGATAAGTTGTCAATCTTTACAGGAATTATTCAGACGGTCATCTACTCTGATTTCTTCTATATTTACTATCAGAAAGTTATCAAACTTGGTGGAGACCTCGAACTTCCTCATTAATTTCCAACGCTGCAGAGAAACACTTCGGAAACAATTGCTAGTGTAGGGAAACCGCATCATCGCAGGTTACAATGGGTAACTTGACGGGTATTAAGTCGAAGCTTGTTCAAGAAAGAAGTACTCTCTTATATCAGATTATATATTGTACAATAACTTCTAGGATCCCCTATATTGAGAGTGAACTCCAGACTTGTTGACGTTCCGAATGCATGACGGCATCAATCTTTCTTTAAATCATGATATTCCCTTCTGACACCTTCTTTAGTGACAATGAAAATCTCCAACCCATCACCAACGTTGATGTGTCTTTCGGTGGCAGAAGTGAACGCGTCTCTTACCAATTTGATAACTTCATCGACGCTTAAATACGTCACTTCTCTACGCTTTGTACCATTAGAGTCCGGTTCGTACTGGTTCTTGAAGTTCACTTGGTTATCCAAGAACGGCATGATCAAGGAGGCGGCTGAACCACCAGCCCTACACTGCTCTCTTTCGTATGATCCCACTGGGTCAAAAGAATAGACAGCACCCTTACCTTCTTCATCAAGACCTGCAATGATGGTGTGAACATAGTATGGGAACATTCTTTTTCCGTACAATAGATGCTGGATATTTCTAGCCGCGCTCTTGAGCGATAGCTTTTTGTTGTGATTGAAGTGATACCACTTCAAACTGTTCTTGAATCTTTTCACTAAGGCTTCACCGTCGGCAGCAAAACCATTGGCACTGATAAGTATGTTATCTTCGCACTCAAAAACTTTGTGCTCGTATCTGGAGTTAATGGAATAGTCTGTCGTATGTCTTGTGTCTCCTGCTAACACAGCGAAATCCTCCCCTGCAATACCTAAAATTGTACCACCATTATCTGAATATGGGTTGAACTGGTGTTGAATTGGTTGTTTGGAAACCTCGTTTCCATACTCCGATGATATTGTGGACATTTCTTGATTAGTTCTTGATAGTGCAAGTGGCCTATCAAGAGTCTTTGATTCACAGTTATCTGAATTGATTTTACCGTATTTAGGTGGCAAAGGTTGCATCAGTTAAAGCTTTCAATATATTAAGTACTTCTACAGAAAAGATATACAGCAGTTTCCGGTCACGTGAAATAAAACAGCAAAATTATGATACTACATGGATCGAGTGGGACCGGAAGGTCATGCAAGCGCATTTGCGAATGGCGTCATGCTTGGATATCGACGTTTAAGGTTTAACACTGAGTAGTTCCAAACTTTTTGAGCATTATTAAATCATTCCTTTTACATATTGTCCTAGTATTTACTATGACACTACATATTACGATGCCATTCTATTGAACAGCATGAATGTAATGGTAAATAAACGCGAGAGTGTTCATGATTGTGTCAAAGTCAATATGTTCGTTGACAGAGTGGATTGTCCCAAGGGTATCAGGGTCGTGGAAACCTGGCTGGAATCTGTAAATATTTTTTGTTAAAGAGAGATAACTCATACAATCGGTGTTACCGCTCATGATGGTTGGTGAGATCACTAGCTGATCAGGAGCATCATCTCCAAATTTAGCTGGGAATACGACGTCTTCGTACAGAGACTTCATGGCACCCGCAAATAATTCCCATACTTCGTTCTTTGGGGAAGGAGACACAGGTTCCTTCGTAAGTGCCAATTCGATAGAGAATGTACCGTTGGCAGTTGGTTCTATTAGTTGTACACCATCATATTCCAAACCTAAAGAATACTCATGGCAAACTTCTTTAACGAAATTTAAGAATTCCTCCATTGTCTGATTGACCGATGATTCAAGGGAGACTCTTGAGTTAACCAGGACTGAAACAGTTTCAGGAAGGGCGTTAGCCTTGATTCCACCGTTGATGATGTCGACAGCTTGCGACGTACGCAATAGATATTCGATCTTTCTGCCACCGGTCTCTAGGAGGTATTCGATGACACGTTCATTTGACTTCTTGTCGTTCATGGCATTGAGGAAATGAAATTGAATATCCTTGTCGATCTCGGTGGAGTACTGGGCGGCACATTGATACCATTCTGTGACCGGATTCTTTTCAGTAAACGTGATAGGGAATTTTCTACTCTCTATTTTGTGAATCAAATCAGCGACAATACCAATACCAGTATGTGGAGGTGGCACGGAAGAGTGACCACCTGGTGTATTTAAGTGAGCCCAAAAGTTAATGAAACCTTTTTCTGCGGTTCCTGGAGAAGCAATGTAGACACCTTCTTGACGTTTTATACCGTTTAAGCCTTCGTCAACGATGGAATAGATCCCGTTCTCACCATATCTTTCGATCAAAAATTCGTTAATTTTGGTTGCTCCGTATTGCCCTCCCACTTCTTCATCACAGCCGAATGCCATGATGATGGTTCTGTTAGGTTGGAATCCCTGCGATAACAACAATTCTAAGGCTTGTAGCTCGGACACCAAGAAGTTTTTGTCGTCAAACGACCCACGGCCCCAGATAACACTTTTCAAGACTTCTTCAGAGTTGTATTCAATCTGTCCACTGAAAGGAGGAAACTTCCAGCTATTCCAAGTATTCCTGTCTACTGGAACAACATCCTGATGTGCTGCAAACATCGCTGGCTTCAAAGATTTATCGGAGCCTTCCCAGGTAACAACTAAAGCTAAGTTATTCACCTTTTCAACTTTCAGTTTGGACCAAACAAGCGGAAACTCCTTTTCGATCTGCTCATGCAGGGCGATGAATGGCTTGTACAAGTCGATGTCCAAATGGGTGCCAGGGTCAGGATGATCATCCGTAATTTCTGTTGGTATACGGACTAATCTCTGCAATTTCCCCACAGTCTCATTGATGAATTTGACGTCATTGAATATATAGTCCAAAGCCTCGTGTGAAGCACCTTCAACCTTCTCATAAGTTTGACATTGGAACAATTTTCCACTGCTTTTTACGTCTGAACGTGCTGTCCAGCCGTAAAAGGCACGTAGGGATACGAAGCAGCTGAAGACTTGAATGGCAATGAATGCCATCAACAACTTTTTTCTAGAGAAGGGCACTGACGCATGTTTACTGCTCTCCGGTTTCTCGACGATCTTTGCAGAAACCATTTTTGTTGCGCTGTATCTTCAATCCACCGCTCAATAATTGCTGCAAACTTTAGTGTGGACTTAATGTAAACCAGCTGTCCGTGTCGTCCCTTATTCTGCAAAGAATTACCTTGTTTGATGTATGTTCAAGAACTTAAATCCTTGATAAACGCTTCAAGAGTCATTTTGACATATTTGAAAGGTTAAAACTCTCAATTGTCATCTGTGATTCCAAAACCTGTTAAGTACTTCATCTTATATATCTGAGTCGTATGAACGATATGGTTGCAACCTTTACACTGATGTCTCACAGAGCTTATCAATTACTGTGGAAGGATAATTGCCTGTTTGGGAACTGTGGTTTCTGTCATTTTATAGCAGGGAATATGTGAAAGTTAAGGTTTCTTACGTACAAATGGGATTAACAGCAGGGATATCTTGCCAAGAACTCCGGGTCACCATTGTACAACTTTATGAATAATACAGAGTGAGGTTATTAAACAATTAGAAAACGCTATGTAAGCCAATGTAAGAATCGTGAAGTCATTTGCGTGAAACAAGATCCGTGAAAGGATCTTTTGGGAAGGATGACAGGTTTTATTATTTACATGGGGGACCTGCCATGGTCATAATAGTTTGTAAGGTCGTAACGGTCGTGAAAAAGGTCGGCAAAGTTTTCGGAGCTCCTGAAAAGCCATGCAATTGAGACGAAAGTCCGTCACAGTACGTAAACCGGCGTCATGGTGGCACCTAGGTCTTCTTCCTGTTCTTCCGCTTGGAGATAAAGCTCATCGTCAGATTCTTCATCTGACAAAAGCATCGTTGTGATATGTGCCTGCAGCAGTCTTTCCTCGTCTATTGCTACAGGCGGAGAAGCGTCACGTTTCGACAAGGACGCTGTCGAAAGCGTCAGGTTCTGAGAGGGACATTTGTAAAGAGCCGGTCCTGCGGACAGGGTGTACTCCGAGTCCAGGTCCTCTTGTAGATCCTGCATGTTAGCAATGTATTTGGAGCGCACGTCGGCTTCGTCGTAGTCTGACTCTACGTCTGAGGAACTCGAAGAGTTCGAATCTGACGTCAGGTCCGAGTCACTCTCGGAGTCCGATCCTGTGTCCTTAGAGTATGAATATTGAATATGTGTGTATCTTGGCGCTTGCAAATCCGGAGCCGTGCCATGGGCCTGTTCTGGCCGCACGTCAAGCTCTTGTTGTTCTTCTTCGTATTCGTTGTCGCTTTCACTGTCGCTGTCACTGAAGTCCTCGTCATCATAGTCGTGTTGTACGGTTCGTCTAGCTACTATCTCATCGAATTTGGCGACAGAGTCCGAGAGTCTATCGAGCAGATTCGCGTGGCCCACCAGCACTCTCAAATCGTGGTCCTTGCCCGAACTCTTGTCCGCGGCGGCCATGAGCTTTGTCCGTGCGCGGGAAGCTAGAATGTATTGTTGTGATAAGCTGAGCATCGATGTCATTTCAAGTCACGTGTGTATGTTCCAATGAGTCACTTCGAACTCCTGCTCTACTTAGTACTGCCAAGGCTTAACAGAAAGTATATACTACCTTCGACCTGGCTAGGAGCGTCCACGTCTAGATGGCTTTAGTTCTTCCCACCTCTTGTATATATACCACGAATCTACATTCTCTGACACATCGCAGTCGGTCATAACCGATTAGCAGTGTTCTATACAACATATTCACGCATACATGCGTCAACACATACACCCCTCCTTGCTCCCTCACTGCCTGCAGCGGCGACCTGCTGATCAATGCGGCATTAGAATTACAAATGCTAGTCACCTTGCCGGCTTGTCCTTGCCCAATGTCCGAAACCAACCGGCAATGGAAAGCTATTCCGAAATACCAGCCGGCTACGCTCAGAGCTCTTTTTTTTGCTTGTCAAAAACTTACATATCGATATGACAAATATTAAATTACAAATGGAAATAACGAACAATTTGCCAGCGACAAGGACGGACTCATAAAGCGTTGATAACACGTTGCACTGGGTGTTCCGTGGTGTAGTTACGGACTGACCGATAGCAAAGCTTATGGTCCAGTTAAGCAAAGGTCTTGAACTGAGCGGTTTTAACTCTGTTTGTGCCGCGGGCGTAAATACGACTTCCTCTTTCCAGTAAATTACTTCCGTGGCATCTCCTGATGGGGCAGATCATCCTGCAGGTTCCGAGCCATTATCTCCGACTCCGGACAATTTCCGGACTTCCGAAAACATCCACGTGATAGTCACGTTCTGATTCATTTTTTATCACTTTAGACGAACCAATGAGATAGGTACTTCTTTTCCTCCCCGGTTCCTTATTACGGATCGGAGGTATCGGCAGAACTGCAGGAAGCTGAATTCGAAAGAGAAAACACGGCTCTGGGAACCTCATGTTTTGGGGCCAAGTCGGCTCCCCAAAAACAACAACTCCCATATTCAACAGCAAGTTTAGGGGCCCTTTTTCCCCCAAAAGTATACTAACTTTCAGGTCCCATAGGGGTCCCCCTTTGGCTAATGATCACGGAAGCGTTAAAGTAGCCGATGGGAGACAATGTATGTCACGTGACCCACACGTCCTGTCCCGCCAGCCAATAATTACGCTGGAAAGGCTCGAGAGGATACCATAACATAGATGAACTACAGAACACAGAGTACGTTCGAAAAGAGCCAGAAATACCACTGTCCGACTGGAAAAACAGCACCTGCGCGGACAAGCTGAAGGTCAGTCGGACCTTTGAAAGGATTCGCTCTGCGAGGCCTCAATCATTGTTCTTTAGTTTGTTGAAACTCTTTTTATCGGCTTGATCATAATTTTTTCATTGTATGGAAACATTGAAATATTATAGACTTTATCTGTTCAACAATACTTGGAAGAGAAAGTACCATCATAAATATATACGTTGTAGAGATCATAGGATTCTCTTAACCTTATTGTTGATTGATTTTACCTTGAAATTTGATTTGCATCATCGCACTACAGGTTTAGGCAGACGGGAAACTCTTCATATCTTTAGAGCTTTGCTGAAATTTTTTTCAAATCCTTTGGACAAGATCTTTATACCAGGAAGAACGCAGTACGTTAACCACTGCTCCAGTAAGCTTTTCGAATTGTTCATTAGCTGTTGCCCTTCGAATTGAAAGAATTGGTTTCATACTGCTAAACATACACATCACGATACAAAATGTTGAGAACTGTTGCTAGGTCTTCTATCTTGAAGAGATCTATTGCTACCCAGGTGACTCCAAAGCCTATTGTTACCGAGCTTTCCAACGGTATAGTTGTGGCCACCGAGCCAAACCCAAGCTCTGCTACCGCAGCAGTCGGTGTTGTGTTTGGTTCCGGTGTCACCGCCGAAAACCCATACAACAACGGTGTCTCTAACTTGTACGCCAACGCTTTCGTTGCCGGCTCTGTCAAAGATGCGCAAAAGTCGGGTTTCTCCTTGGAAACCAAGATCGGCAGAGACCACCAGTCCTACATCGTGAACTCCCAGCCAGGCCAATTCGGTAAGGCCTTGGACTTCTTGCAGTCTAAGCTTTTGGCTCCAGTCAGCGACTCCACCTTCGAAGCCTCCAAGGCCTCCACCTTGGCCTCCGTTGCTAAGTTTGAAGAAACTGAACACGAACAGCGTGTGTTTGAACATTTGCACGCTACCGCTTTCCAAAACACACCATTGTCCTTGCCTGTCAGAGGTACCGTGGAATCCTTGGAAACCTTGGAAAACACCGACCTTGCCAACTTTGTCGAAAGCCACTTCAAGGCTAGTAACGCTGTTATCGTTGGTACCGGTAACGTCAGCCACGAAGAATTGGTTAAGGCCGTTGAATCTAAAATCTCTTTGCTATCCGGTGAGAAGCCAATCCAGAAGAAGAAATCGTCTTTCTTGGGTTCTGAAGTCAGACTAAGAGATGACACTTTGCCAAAGGCTTGGGTTTCTATCGCTGCTGAGGGTGAAAAGCTATCTTCTCCAAACTACTACGTTGCACAAGTTGCTGCTCAAGTCTTCGGCTCATTCCTAGCTGCTGAGCCATCTTCCAACTTGCAAGGTGTCAAGTTAATCGACGAACTTAACGAATACCACTTGTGTGAGTCCTTCGATCACTTCTCTGTGTCATACAAGGACAGTGGTTTGTGGGGTTTCAGAACTACTATTGCTGACCCTCATAACATTGATGAAACCGTGCACTTCACCTTGAAGCAATGGAACAGATTGTCGATTTCTGTCACTGAAACCGAAGTCGCCCGTGCTAAATCGTTGTTGAAGTTGAAATTGGCTTCTGAAGCTTCCACCAACGCTGCTGCTGCCAACTTGTTGGGTGCTCAAACTTTGGTCTTGGGTGCTAAGCCAGCTTTGGCTGAAGCCTTCGTCAAGATTGACAAGATCTCTCCTAAGGACATCAAGGCTTGGGCTTCCGATAAATTATGGGATCAAGACATTGCTGTTGCCGGTACCGGTCAAATCGAAGACTTGTTAGACTACGTCAGAATGAGAAACGACATGAGTATGATGAGATGGTAATCAATTAACTTATTTAAGAAGGATTTGAGAGTATATGACAGTTAATTAGAACAGATTGAAACTGTCTTCTATTTTTCAAATACTTTCTGAACAACTATATTCCACTTTTTCATTTTCTTCTACAATTTCGGTGGAGGATTCTATCTCTTTATCTCCTAATGGACGTTGCTCTAGATGTTGCTCTGGATGTGCGTCATCCAAAGGTATCGCAACACAGTCTTTTCATGTATGTATATTTCCAAAAAGAAATTTGTCCATTCAATCGATTCAAAACGGTATTATATTGTTTGATGCGACGTGACCAAAGTGTCCGGTGAGATACCTGAAGGTGACTTTTTGTCGAACGCATAACAATTGATCCATTTAATGAACATAACGTATCTAAACTTCTCAGTTAAATCAGGAAACTGAGGCTAAATCGAAATAAACAAACTCAATATTTATTAAAGTACAAATCTGAATCTTGTTACGGGTATCTATCATTTATATGTAGGTCCACCTCTCCCTTTCACTTGGCAACTTATCGACGAATTTCAAACATCAAGTCCAAGATTCCCTTTAACCGCGTAGATTACTCGGCTCATGAGGAATGAGTACTTTGACAATGGCATCCTTTCCTATCACTCAAGAACAACACTTCGACTACAGAAGACGTAGAAAGAGAGGTTTCTCGAACAGTACATATTTGTTGGTATTATGGAAAGAACTAAAGGATTACTGCCCTTTTTCATGTAGTGATCTATAATGAAAGTTTCAAGCGCGATGGTATATGGACACTGACTCGGACTGGCGGCATGAGACTTGACAATCGTACCTTTGTTTTAATGCTCAGCATTTTATTTACTACGACCTCTTTTTATCCTGCAAGGGGCTTGTAGACAAATCCTCTGTACCGGATTGAGTAACACAGACGGTCAAATCTGGAGAAACGAATTCGTTCACCTTTGTTCCATCCTTTTTCGGATCCTCTTCCTCTTTTGCCGAGAGTACAGGGGATCCTTCGACGGTGTCAAACTCACCAAACAACATCTTGCTCTTCTTCGGCGTCGTGCTGATGTTCTTGTCGTGTTTGACTTCTTTATACTGATAGTCGTCCAATTCCGTGACGTTCCTTTTTCTAGACGAGACGCTATCAGTATCATCATCTGTATAAGTCCCCTCAGAGGTTGATGTTAAAAAGGTATCAGAAGAGGCCATCATGACTCCATTGTGACTATCTAGTGACAATTTGGTTTGGTTTTCGGAGTCCATGTTTACATCATTTTTCTCGCTGTTGCGAAATGAGAGATGAGTTTCCCTATCGGAAACGTCGCTACTGGTACTGTCTTCTTCCTCATGTCTCATAGTCAATTCTATCTGACTCCGATGTTTAGTATCGTGTTGCTCGTCTTCCTCTTGTTCGTCATCTTCTTCATCATCGTCATCTTCTCCGTCTCCGTGATCTTCGTAGTCCTCATCCTCATATTCCTCATCGACTTCCTCATACTCTTCTATCAGTACATTTCCACTACCATTGATAGCATTATAACCTAAAGGGACATCGTCATCTCTATTTTCCTCGGTGTCGTCATCGTAGTCATCGTATCCGAAATTGACGGCTACTATCGCCTCTATCTTCGCTATGAAGGCCTGTAAGGACTTGTCATTCTCTACATCAGCTTCCTGTTCAAGATTCTTGTCCGAATCTGCCCAATCGATGGGCACCAATGAAACGTCTTCCGTTGGGTCTGAGTCTGAGCACTCGTCTCCCAAATTCGTCGTCCAGTCCGTGCTTACCAGGCAGCACTTCTGAAGCGACGACACAAACTTTGACAAGTCATTCACAGAAAAATAATGCAGTGGGTGGTAAGATAGCTCGCAAATTCGTTGTATCGTGAACGGATAAGTATTCCTTTTGGTGAATTTTTCTTTAAGGTGATCTGAGCATTCTTCTAACGTTTTTAGCAGATCTCTGTCTGATTTCTCGCTATAGTTGAAAATCTCTTTCGGTATCGTATCACTGAAATGTGTGCATATTTGTGGAAGCAATTCTGAAGACGGCACTCTGTTGAAAATGCCAAGCTCCTTGTCAATGACTATCGTGGTCAAAACATCGTAAAGCTGTTGGGATTTAATTCCCATCATCTTTGCCAGTAATTCTGATTTCAGCTTTACTCACGACCTATTCTTTTATGATTCCGCGATCTCAATTTACCGCAAGATATGATTACAGCTAAACTTCCGTGCTTATTCCCTGGATATGACGTCTGCTAACTGCTACCACTCTTGACGAATAGCTCTTATGTGCACAGCACGAAAATCTTCTTTACCGGCTTCTGACGGTTTTTTTCAATGACGCCTATCTTTGACCTCAGCTCGCAGCCTGTTGACCGAGGAACCCCACTAGAACTTGATTTCCGTTATTTTCTCATCGTCAGAAGTAATCAAAGGCTGCAACACGCCTTAGCTTAAGAAAACCTTGATATTTACATCATCTTTTCATATAATAAACCTATATTAAAGATCAACAAAACGTTAAGCGAGGAAAAACAGTGACTACCGGTGGATGTCGGTGGATGTTAGGCCCCTATCGAAATGCCATGGATGCTCTACTACCTCGTAATACCAGTGTTTGATACAGAGATGTGATTACTCAGGACTTCAAAAGTCACGTGCAAATATTGATATGTCTGGTTAGGTAATCGTAATCTTTGTATCCGGGTAATATTCAAAGTAGGCCTCTATCAAAAAATTTGAGAGCTGTAAGCCTATATGATGAGAAGATGAGAAGAGCATGAATTGGCTGTTCGGTATTTCATGATTGTATCTATCTCTCGCTGAGCGTAGTGCTGCACTGTGGTGTGTTGATTGTACAGAATGTTGAGAAGTGGCGGAGCCAGTTTGAGAACCGTTAAAAGTGGACTTACAGTTCAAAAGCTGGCGATTCGTGTTGCCAATGCTTCGGTCGTACAGCATACCAGGTTCCAGAGTAATGTTGCTGGCGGACTAGGCAAGAGCGACAAACTTCCCAGTCTTTCCGATGAACAAGTAGACGAATGGCTTCAGGGGCTGAGAACGCTGGAAGAAGAGTTTTCGCAGCAGGAATACAACCCTGCGACGTCGCTTGCGCCAGGAAATCAATCCAGAATCAATATACTAGAGAAAGCCATGGAGTTAAACAAGCCCAAGTTTGAGCCCACTGAGGAGCAAGTAGCGGAATGGGAGCGTTTGAAGAGCATTCCTATCCCCAAAAGAAACGACGAAGTCTTGAAGCACGTAACGAATATGATAATGAGACACGGGAAGAAAGAAAGAGCTGAGAAGATTCTATCCAGGGCATTGTACATTGTGTTCTGTCAGACGAGAAAAGACCCTGTAAAAGTTTTGAAGGAGTCGCTTGACACCCTTGCGCCACTTATGGTGGTCAAGACTTTCAAGACCGGTGTTGCAAAGGCTACTGTGGTTCCCGTGCCTTTGAATCAGAGGCAAAGGTTCAGACTCGCCTGGAAATGGATCGTCGAAAGCTCTGCCAAGAGAACCTCGAGCGATTTTGCAGTGAGACTGGGTGAAGAGCTCTGCGCAGTGTTCAGTGGTAACAGCTCCGGGTTCGAAAAGAGAGACTCCATCCACAAGACCGCGATCGCTCACAGAGCTTACATCAACCTAAAATGAGCGTTTCGATGAATATATCTTCAACCTAGACCTGTACATACTACATAAGCAGAAGCATTTCAGCAGTGATTCACCTTTCTCTCGCGTAGGCGGCACCCAGCCCTGTCAGACTGCCACCAAAATTGCAAACGATGTCCCAAGGATCAAAACTTCTTCTGCCGCTTGACAAAATTCGCTGCACAAACTCACTGGAAATGCTGGCTCCGACACAGCACACCGCAAACGCTACCCAGTACTTATTTATCGATATAGGCTCGTCGACGTTCGACAGGAATCTCTCTCGTACTCTTCCCGGAACGCACGAATCCACCGTAACGTATCTATCGACAAAGATCCTAACGAAAAGGAAAGTCTCCACGCAAAACACGACAAAATGACTGACCTTATCGTGTTTTGAAGTGAGTATCCCGAACCTAACATCAGACGTTATGCCAAGAAACAGCACCAATGCAGAGATAACTGCAAAACTTATAACGTACTTTCGCCTATACATTGTGGCAATAGCTTCCTTTCCTATACGACCGAATACTTGACCCCTGTCTAATCTAATTCAACAGCTCATCATCAAGCGTCAATTAGACGTACTGAGCTGGTCGGGTCATCTGGTCATCGGATAGCTGGAAATCTTGAGCGTCACTTCTGACGAAACACCTTCACACTTGTCCCAACTTGCTCCGCTATAGAGCATCAATAAGGAAACCATTAACTTAACTTAAAAATAAGAATAATCCCCCTTTTCTGGATTCGTTAATGTGTCATAAAATTGAGGATAGACAGGCCATAAGCTCTATTTAACCCAATCAGAAGCTGTCAGGGAACCATGTCGGGAATTTCCTTCCGTGTGCCTCTTTCTAGCGAGGAAAAAGCGGCTTATTCACAACATTTTAACCGATTGGACAAAGAGCAATTGGGAATTGTCACAGGCGAGACCTTGAAACCTTTATTTGAACAATCGGGCATCTCACCTAAGCAGTTGTCTCAGATATGGGCGATTTGCGATGTCGATAATACCGGTTTTTTGACCGAGGATCAGTTTTATGCGGCACTTAGAATGATTGCGCATCTTCAACTAAATCCCAATGAGCCTATAACTCTGGAATTGTACCAGAGTCCTGCGAAAAGAATTGCGTCGTTCGATCAGAGCAACAGAATTGATGCAGCTCGCACACAGAGTACAGATTTCGGTGCTGCACAACAGCAGGGCCTGCAGAGAGCCGGTTCTACCACGAACAGGCTGCCAAGCAGAAACAGCACAGGTGCGTCTCCATCTTACTCTGTGATCCCTGTGTGCACTCCTACAGACTACGCGAAGTTTGCGCAACTGTTTGATAGGTCCACGGATGGGAACGGTGTCCTTCCCGGTAATAAGGCCAGAGAGATCTTCCTCAAGGCTAAGTTACCTAATCAAACCTTGGGTGCCATTTGGGCCCTATGTGACAAAAATAACAGCGGCAGTTTGGACAAAGTGGAATTCGTCATGGCTATGCATTTGATTCAATTGACTCTGCAGCAGAATCCCTCTGTGCAACAATTGCCATCAACCTTGCCCAATTACTTGTGGAACTCTTTGAACAGCACCGCATCGTCTACCGTAACCCCTCTGAGCGCCAACAGCACAGGGTTTTCTTTCACATCGGGCAACAGTTCTGTGGTCAGGCATCCCTCGGTCGTCAGAAAGCCATCCTTGTCTAGACTGCCTTCAAGTACATTTTCCAACGCTGCTGTCGATTGGACTTTGACGCCAGAAAAGAAACAACAGTTTGATGGTATCTTTGATGCCTTGGATAAGGAGAAAAAAGGATCTTTAGGATCTAACGTTTTGGTTCCATTCTTTTTGACGTCAAAACTAGGTCAGGATGTCTTGGCTACTGTTTGGGATTTGGCGGACATTCATAACAGCCCTGTTTTCACCAAAGTAGAGTTCGCAATTGCGATGTTTTTGATCCAGAAGAAAAATGCAGGCATCGATCTACCTGATGTAGTGCCTGATCAACTACTTTCTTCACCCGCTTTGGGTCTTTACCAACAACCTAGTCAAACCAACAATAATCGCGCTGCTTCATCATCCGAGGAAGCCCACCATTATCAACCATTCCAACCACAAGTACAAGCGCAAAAGACAAGCAATAGTGCATTGGACGATTTATTAGGTCTAAACGAGTCATTTACTCCTCCGCCGGTATCTGCTGCCCCATCTCAAATTCAACCCTCCACTCAATCATCTACAGCTTCGGTCCCAACTGCTAGGAAATTCCGTCCAACGTCTACTTTCGGACAGACAATGATTCCGGAAGAGAGCTCCCAGGTTCAAACACAACAACCGCAACAACAACAACAACAACAACAACAACAACCTTCCTCGTATACTCAAACTCGTGCAGCTCCCCCACCACCTCCAGTTGCTCGCAATTCTGCCTTACCTGCTGTTCCTAACTTTTCTGGGATATCTAATCGTGCTTCCACTATAACCAATATCGATTCGGCTCCTCCGGCCTCACTTTCCCAGGCCACAACAGAGCTAGCCAATTTATCCACTCAGGTAAGTTCTCTAACTACACAGGCTACTAAGGTTCATGAAGAAAAGACGGCTGCTCAAAATGAACTCTCGCGTATAAGCAACATGAAAGCTTCAATTGAGAAGAAGTTAGTTGCTCTTCGTTCGTCATATGATGCAGAAGTACATCAAACTGAGGAGATTCAACAACAGTTAAACAGTATTCGGAAAGAGAATGAAGCCATAAGTCAGCAAGCTGCTGTTGCTGAAGCAAACTACCATGCCGTCCAGTCACAGCTTGAAGATCTCCAAAGGCAATTACAAGAAGCTCAAGAAGAAGATAGACAATTGAAGGAAAAACTGACTCAGTTTAACACCTTGTCGTCGCAACTTCAACAACAGCTTGCCGAAGTGCAGGAAAATGTCAAAGCTGAGAAATCTAGAGTTGATGTGCATTCCAAACAGCTTGAAGTTTCCGAAGTCACTGCCACTAATCTACAAAATGAAATTCAAGGCCTCGAGCATACACTAGGGATTTACCTATCCAAGCACCAAGAGTTAGATGATTACAAAAAGACTATTGAGACCCAGCATGCTGAGTTGGACAATAGACACAAAGAGTACGTTGCTAAAGCAGAAGATATTACCACCAGAGAGGCTGAAGTTAATGCCAGAACAACCGAACTTGAGAAGCAGGAACAGATATATCGTGAACAGGTTTCTAGATTGCAAGCTATGTTCGATGATTTAGAGAATAAAAAGAAACAATTTGAGGCAGTCAACGCTGAGTTTGAGAAGCAACAAATAGACTATGCCGATAGAATACAGAAGTTCTCTGAGAATCAAATGAAGCTAGCGATGGGCGAAATTCCTGATGATGATTACACCAATGATCTGATCAACAAAGCGAATGATCTGCACCGGACTCAACACACGGAAGAAGAAGAAAAAACGGAAAGCGTTTTTGACAAGGATGTCCCAAGCCCTGTTTCCCAAACGGAGCCTGACGATGAGCAAAATCAACAATTGGACGACCAACACGTCAACGGGCAAGTTTCTGAACAACGAGGCACAGAGGATGAGGTCGCCGCTGAGGCCATGGCAGATTCATTTGAGGGCAGCTTAAATGAATATGGTATTCCAAGAACTGAATCAGTTACCTCTTCCACTGCCAACAACCCACCTCAGTCAGTGCGGGATGAAGTGGATAGTGAACCAAAAGAAGGTACCCTGCCCGACATCGACCAGCAGCTAGAGGACGATATACACCATGATATCATTCCAGAAGAAAAAGAGACTGAAAATGATGCCATAGAAAAACCAGCTGCGACCGTTACCACCGGTACAAATGAACCATTGCCAGGTGGGTGGTCTACCGGCTCAACTCTGGAAAAGGCACATGGTTCTGAGTCAGATGGTGATTCCATAAAGAGAACACCTATCTTAGCTCCTCAAGACAAACAGCTACAAGGATCCGAAGTATCTCTAGAGACTCCGCCTATCCAGCAATTGAGGCTTGATGACAAAGAAGAAAACTCCTCTGATGATGAATCGATCGAAAATGCTACGCCAGAGAGGGATAGCCAGACCGCGCAGACTACGGCGGATCTTTCTGATGACTTTGAGCAAATAAGCCATAACGATGTCGAAGGAAACATTTTCCATGACGCAAGTTCCACCCAGAACTTTGGCGACGAAGCTTCCCCCGCTGCTCCTGTCGGGAATGATGAATGGGATGAAATCTTTTCTGGACTGGGAAACACGTCGGTAGCAGGTCAAGAACTGGACGCCGCTATCCCCACTAAGACCGAACCTATTCAACATCCTATTCCTACTGCTGGTTCACTTCCAGTTTCAAGCACTTCACAACCTCCGATTGATAGAGGAATTGCTGTTACACCCAAGTCATTGGCAATAGAGGAACTAAGTAGTATGGGATTCTCAAAGGAAGAGGCTACAAAAGCGCTAGAGAAATGTGACTGGGATCTAGACGATGCCACAAACCTGTTACTGGATGGTTCGTAGATGGCTGAGCCTTCCATCCCTACTCATTCTCCACGAATGCCTTTTTCAAAATTAAATAGAATCTTGTCGTTCTGACGTTCTCCTTTGTTATATTACTGATGTAAATAAAACATATGTATCCTTTACCAAAAACTGTCCACCACTTACGAATCCTGTCTTGATTCTATTATCATATCATTGACTGCTTGTTGTATTGTGTCGTCGACAACCGTAGTATTCTCATCCAGAACGTCTTCGTACGCTTTTTGCAACAGATCCAATTCTTGAAACACGCTATCATTGAGCTGTTTTAACTCTTTCTCTAGTATTTTATTCATACCAGTTACCTTTTTCAATCTATCATCCAGTTCTTTTATCGTTGAGACCTTCGCGCCTTCCAGATTTCCTCCTATCAGCTCTGTGGGCCTCAATTCATCGATTCTTCGCGGCTTTTCATTTTCTGAAGGAATATGACGGAGCTTGGCCTGTTCTATCAGATCATCCAGCTGGTTAAGTTTCTCTCTTATCTCTCTCTCATGGAATATGGCGTCAAACTCAACCCGTGACAGATTCGACCAAAGCTTGATCACTTGCTGTTGACATACAGCTAGATTACTAGTTCCGTCTCCTGTCTGTGCATAGTTGGGGAAGCAATCCTGGATTCTTTCCCATGAGCTAAGTTTCCGTATGCTCTCTTCTAAAGCCTTATTGCACACCTGTACCAGCCTTTGGTACCTGATGTGATCAGTTTCACCATTATCTTGAACCCTAGGTCCTGCCATTCCAGACATTATCAAATAGATTTCAAAAACAGCTAATCCGAAACCTCTGCTTTCAAATTGTTATGCTAGCTGTTGCAGTATAGATCAGAACCAAGGTACAGTTGATTATCTCGTAAACAAGTGTTTCTTCTTGCTGACTTGTTATGTTTATCTATTATAATGCTGATTCAAATTGTATCTTATAACTAACAGAAAGCACCAAGCAAGTGAAATCTTCACACTACAAAACGGTATACTTGTGGGTCGTTCAACGGATCCAGAGAGCAGTTAGGAGATACACAGTTACAAAGGATGCCAATCATTGAGGAGATAGATGACATCGATGATATCGATAACTTAGACATGGATCTTGCGGAACTGGATGCCACTTTAAAGACACCTGTGGCACCCAAGATCGTTCCTACCGTGGTAAGATCACAGGACCAAGAGGATCAGCGCCAGCAGCGAGTAGGACTTGGAGAAAACCATACGGCGAGCCAAGCGGAGAAAATTCATTCGTTGACAAAAGAAGAACTGGAAGAGATTAAAGAGTTTCAGATGCTGTATCCATGTTATTTCGATGCCAGAAGAAGTCATGACCAGGGTAGAAGAGCCCCACTGGATTTCTGTGTAGAAAACCCCTTGGCCAAGACGATATCGGATGCGGCCAGGTTTTTGGGCATTCCGTCTATTTTTGAGGGATCCAAGACACATCCACAGGATTTTGGTAATCCTGGCAGAGTGCGTGTTCTCATCAAAGAGGACGGTGCTCCATACGTGAAGGACATCCCAAACAAAAGGGTACTGATCAAACGCATTGGGCAGTATTTAAAGAGCCACCCAACCACCTTAGCCAGTGTCAAACAGCTCCCTTACGGCCCGGACTTCGATAACGTCGAGCCAACGAGAATTCCTTTGGTAAAAGGAACTCCAATGAACGACATCATTCCATTACACAGTCCATACTTGATGAAGCATCCGATGACCAAATCGTTGTACGATGCTCCACCACCAGCTCAGCAGATTTCCCAACCTGAAAAGCCTGTGAAGATGCCGAAGAACAAATTCCGTGTAGTAAGACGCTAGTTAATACATCTGATTATAATTTAATGGACTACTTAATCGGAAGAAAGACTGTATAATAGTTTTAACAGTTGAGGAGAATGTGATACAACATTGACATTCTTGAACATATATGTGTAGTGATGGTTTTTGCAGAGTCAACAAAGCTGACTCTTTCACTAAGTAGAAGCGCCATAAGTCATACGGTATTGTTCCATCTTTTCTCTTTCCTCAAGTGAGATTCTGCCGTCCAAGTAGTTGATAATGTTGGCCAAATTCACAATACTCAAGACAGGGATTTGGTACCTCTTGGAGACTGATTGAGTGGCACTCAAAGGTTCTGGGTCACTGGTGTTGACCACTTCTTGTCTGTCCAACGCGATGATCGAACCTACAACCTTACCTTCCTCTTTAGCGATGATTTCGAAGGCTTCGTTGATGGCAGTGCCCGCAGTCATGACATCATCGATAATCAAGATTCTCTGATCTTTCAAAGCGGCACCGACGATGTTACCGCCCTCGCCGTGATCCTTAGCCTCCTTTCTATTAAACGCGTATCTGACATCCTGGAACTTGGAGCCACCAATCTCGGCAAGTTTGACACACACAATTGAGGCCAATGGGATACCTTTGTAAGCTGGACCGAAGATCACGTCAAATTTCAAATCCGATTGGATGATGGCAATGGCGTAAGCGGTAGCCAAGTTGGAAAGCAACTTACCGGTGTTGAAAAGACCCAAGTTGAAGAAGTATGGGGATACTCTGCCGGACTTCAAAGTGAACTCACCGAATCTCAAAGCCTTGGACTCAATGGCGAGTTCCAAGAAGTTTTTCTGATAATCCTCTAAAACGGTTGGCATTTCTAAATCGGTCCTATCTCAGTAATACGCAATACCGGGTCGTCTGACAAAGCGGGCTTCTATAGTCTATCAAAAATTTGTCAAACACAGTGAGCTGAGCCAAGAAACCACTCGGCTGATAAGCTTCAAACAATGAAGGGCGAAATAGTATCCAGGACTAGTTTATCACAGGTACCGTATAAAGAAAATCTCCTCAATTAGTACAACGTTTGACGCCAGAATAATTCAAACTTGCACACACAAAGTTTATTTGAAGTCAGCACAATTTCTGTAGTCTTCAAGCGTAAGACACTTCAACAGAAAGGAACGGATAAGAATCTGAGAAAAATAAGGTTGGCTACCACTCTGCTCCAGCAAGAAATCCGACGGAAACTTCAGAGTCTCTTGACAGCACTGTAATTAGTCACTGACTGGGTCCCAACTAGGATTAAACACCAGCAGACGTTCAATACTCTTGAATTGGCCAAGAGTTGATCCATGTGTAAAGATTTAACTGGTGCAACTTTTCATTTTGGAAAGGAATCCATGGTCAAGAGATGGATAAATGTATGTGGTGTACGGGTGTGTTGATACTTCAAATAAGCACTATTCGGCCCGGTACTGCAGTAATCGAGCGGCCAGGCGCCGTGGTAGGAATGATGGAACGTATCTGCAGTAGTCAGGGTGGGAACTGCCTCGATTTGCGTCAGTTTGTGTTGTCTCTTCCTTTCTTGAGCAGTTCCTGTTGAAAAAGCTTCTTCTATATCAGTAGCCACAGTCTTGGCAAACGGGAAGAGGCATCTTCTCGAATCAGGTTCCCACGCGATACTACTGGGACAGGAACTGGGTACAGCGAAGTCTTGAGTATGGATGCACAGCTGAAAGAGCGAGTGGACCGGCTGGGTCGTATCTTTAACGGGGACGATAATGGAAAGAGTGCCGATTTTATTGCCCAGTGGGAAGAGAAGCTGGCTAGAGGTGCTTCAAGGATCAACAAGTACCGTTACAGGGCGAAGAATACACGGCTAGACGCCAGCAGGTATATGGTAACGCCGTATGAGCGGGTTCTGGACACTTTGGGGCCCGGATTTCAGGAGATTGCTGCGTTCAGCAGAGCGAGTTTTATAAAGGTCTTGGAACAGGTGGTAGAGGCGACCAAATCGTCGCCTGTGTGTTGGGACTCCAGGTACGTTAACCCAGTCACTGTCGCTGCTCACGGGTTGAGAGTCGAGTGCTGTGACGGCGCTGTGGTCACTTTTATCTGCGACGTTTGCAAAGAAACCTTGTCGCTCAATCTCTCGGATTCCCAGTTTAACGAGCAATACAGTCCGTATTTGACCTCAATGCATAAAACGGACTGCTACTGGTACACTAACAGTGTGCAGCTGGATCTGGTTTACTACATCAATTGCAACACAATCGGTTTTGAGATTGAGAGGATGAATTTGTACCTGGATCAGAACGGAAAGAATTCGAGGTTCAAATCGTGGGAACTGAAGTTCCCTGTAAGCCCGAAGGTCAAACTGCTGAGGGAGTGGTTTGGTAAACAGTACAATCTTGCTCTAATTTATGTGCTTCTCCGCGGGTACGTTCCGCTCGAGAACGAGCAAGGACAAGAAGATGGACCGCAGTTTCTGAAATGTGCCGGATCTTACCTTACCTCCGAGCTGAGCCCGGTCTTAGAAGACCCAACTTACAACGGGCACCCTAGTTGGAGCTCACACTATGATCAGGACCGGATCCTGGATCTAATCTACGAGACGTTGATCGGCAATGGGTATGACTCCGTTCAGGACAGAATTCATCGTCTGAAGAAGATAGTATCGACATGGTAAACCCTTGCTTACACCAGCGCTTAGATAGGTATCTAATGTATTCTGTTTATATACACTGCATACAGCTCAACAGGATGACTAGAAGTGCCGAACTATTTCTGTCTCAAACGTCACCGTTGAGTAAAGCGTCTACGGCACCTTGAACAGATCCACCAGAACGTCTTAATGCGGCCACATTTCTATCGAATTCGAAGAAACCCATGTCGTTCAACTGTCTTAATTGAGACTCGTACCGTTCTTCTGGAGGTCTATTGTCCACTGGCTGAGCAGCAGGCGCTCCGCCACCCGGGGCGCCGAAAATATTGGCTAGCAGCTCTGGGTTCAGTTGAGGCTGCTGCCCCTGAGGAAATAATCCAGCAAATGGGTTACCAGCGGCACCGCCAGCACCTGCATTCCCAAACAAACTAGCAAATGGGTTGGCAGCGGCTGCACCAGAGGACGCAGCGTCTGAAGTCGTGGATGCTGAGTTTTGATTGTCTGCGCCGGTAGTAGCAGATCCTGGGGCTGGGAACCCGGAGTCCCCAGCAGGCGTACCGTCTGGGGACATTCCCATCGACCTGGCCATTTGCATGGACTGTCTGATCATCTGAGGGTCAGTCATCATCTGTCTGAAGAAAGGACTCTGTAGCATCTCTCTAGCTCTTGGCCCCATGGCCTGTAACTGAGGGTTCTGTTGGATCAAGAAATCGACCATTTGCGGGTTGCTCAACATTTCGTTCATCTGCGACTGGAATATCGGGTTATCTAACATGTTGAGCATAGACTCCGAGCTTGCAGCATCGCCGCTGGTCAATCCGCCGTCTGGACCAAACATATCTGCGGAAGGCAGGTTTGCCAACCCTGCGTAACGAGCGCCGGTCAAATCGGCCAGCGGGTTGAACCCTCCTGTCTGACCTGCAGAAAAGTTGGATGGCACTGCACTCTCAGCGCTATTATTGCCGCTTGCTTCGGACGTAGCGCCGGCGGCTGCGGCACCGCTTGTAGGTGCCCTCGCAGCGCCAGACTTCACCATATGTACCGAATGCCCATCCTGGATCTTGTACGACTCTACGGTCTCTGCGTCCTTCAAAATCTTCCCAGAGTAAATCAAACGCTGGTTTTCGGCTGGAACATCACTCACTTCGCTGATTGCCTGTTTAAAACCGCTGATTGTAGCATCTTTCTCGATTGAAACGGTCCAATTGTTCTGTCCAGACTTCACATGGACATTGATCTTCTCACTCATCTTGTCTTAACGGCTAGATTTGCAACAAAGTCTCTCAGATCCTGTCAAACGTAAAATTTCTGTACTAGATTCACTTCTATAGCGCCAGATCGGCAACTCTACACATATTCGAAGCACTAGAGACACCCTGCTTAAAACCAAGTTGCCTTCATATCAAATTGCATATATAATTCATGCTGTCAAAACGCACTAATTTGTCAAGAATTGGTTGAAGCAAAGGAATCAGACTATAAAAGCGCAGCTACTCTGTGCCATAGGACTCTTATACAGTGTGAGTCCAAAAGGTGTATATGAGCCTTAGAGTACCTGCTTCAAGGTCTTGCCTCACACCAGAACAGACCCTTTTCCAGCTACTGAGCATCAAATCTTCAAGCCTCCCCTTTTGGTCACGTGACCATTATGTCAAACCTGAATTTTTCAGCCATGTATGCGAAAGAAGCATCAGTTCAGTACTATTGAAAACTATTGAAGCATTATGGATGACAGATTTGAGAGATGCAAACAGCCAGCGAAGGAGCTGCTCAATGGGTAGTTGCAGTCAATAGGTGTGATAAGAGTATTTTAGCAGTTTGCCACTTTTTTTCTCATTTTCAGCTCGGTTCGTCAGGCGTTTTTTAAATGGCAAAGAAACTCAGCGATGGCAGGAAGCCTGGCAGTGGACGAAAACCTGGGCGTGCGAAGACTTTGGCCGAGGGCAGGAAGCCTGGAAGTGGGAGGAAGAAGGGATCTAAGAATGTTTCGGCTGGCGGAGTGTTAAAAGTGAAAAATGGCCCCAACAGCGTAGCGAGTGGTTCAATGGGCACTCACAAGATGGTTGGAGCTGCGCCTGTACTGTCTCTTTGCAATGCAGCGGTATTGCAACAGCCCCAGCCGTACGGAGACGTGGGTAATAGGGACGGCGTAGGCAGAAAAATTTTGGACAGCTCTATTTTTGATCAGAAAATGTCGAATGGAGATAGAGAACTGATCGAAGCGTTGAGCCGACTCAGCAAGCGTCAGACTGTGCCGAATGCCCAGACGCTCGAGATCGACCATAGTCGCGCTCAGAAGCTGCCAATTTTGACTTCGGTTTGGGGCTCTGTAGAAGCTGTGCCTCTGCGACAAAGTCAGGACCCACAGATGCAATCTCAGAGTCAGTTTTTGCATCAAGCCCATTCCCAGTCTGACGCGAGATGGCTGAAGGCCTCTTTTTCGCCTATCCCCAATACTAGCACGATAAATGTTCCAAGTTCTGTCCCGGGACTCCCATCAGACAAACTGCACCCGTCTAATTGACCTTTTGGCCCTAGTCATAATACCTCTGCCAATCCTGCATATAGAATGAAATATCCTGTTCTTGCACCTGTTCATAGAAGTGGTATCTTATGTATATATCATTAGTGTAACTTTAATCGTCATTCACCAACAATTTTGGAATAAACCGCACTGAGTTCGTGTATGGAAAATATTGAGACTCTTTTCTTTCGAGTTTTGTTCATTGATGTTGAAATTGCATCATTAAATCTTAAAGTGTCAAATCCTTTCTATATGATGTATAGATGCAAGCATCAAAGGACCACGGCCTTCAACGTATTGGGTTCGTGAAAGGATTGAACCACAGGAAGTAATATCCGGCAGCTCAGCAGACTGGCGGTTCTGGTTGAAATGGATGCATTTGAAGCTAGATTGCAGTTTGTGCAAGTGATCAAAAACCTGCATAAGACTCTTCATAAGAAAAGAGACACCTCCCCGAGCGCGGCCTCATCTGCCACAGCGAGTTTAACAGATCCCGTACAGTTTTACTTGAAACACTTTGAGCACCATTACGAGGATTTTCATCAATGTTTCTTCGAGACAACTCAGAATATGGATTCTTTGGACAGGCTTAACGTACTGATATATTGGAGCCGAATCATCTCATCGCTGTGGCCAAGATGTTTGAAAAACGTAGACGGACAGTGGAATATACAGGGCAAAGTGATGTTTGAATTTCTCCTTCAGGATTTGAACCGTATGGTGGATCTTGTGCTACCTAAAGAGGACTGGAAATCGCTAACCAACTTTACTGTTTCCATCGAGATCATGGAGTTTATCATTTCGTTGATCAGAAGCGACACCAGCGTCGTGCATTTGAACCACAATCACGATGCGGAAGAAGCCTGGAGACAGTTACGCATGGATCGCGACCGAACCGTGGCCGCTTTGCCAGAATCTGTCATAGAGAAGATCAAAAATAAAGAACTCAACTTCGAATGGCTTGAACACACAAAACAGAGCTCTACGGATGCCTCGTTGCTTCAATGTTTGCAGATCTTGGTAGATAGAAGAATCAAAACTGTCATACTACAAGAGGCCTATAGAATGCACCTAGCACTCGATTTACCGTCGTCGTCACAACTACCGACTGTGCTGCACAGAATGGAAAACGATAGAGAGCGGCATAAAAAGTCAAAAGAACACGTATGGTTTATAGAGCGCGAGCATATGACTGATACCTCCGAGTTTGATACCGTATGGAACTCTTTCGCACTAGGAATGACAAGAAACGATTATCAAAACATCAAGACTATTCAAGAGATTGCCAAGGACAGCTACATGTATCTGGATAGCTAATCCTAGCCGAAGCGCTTTGTAACAATTACCACGCAGGAGTTAGGTCTATAAAGTAATTAACAAAAGAAGCTATACACCCGTAGAATATGAATGTAACTGGAATGGCAGCTTGGGCTGTAATCAAGTTTGTGTCCTCGTCACTCTTTGTTTAAATCATTTCCTTAGTGTAAAAGACGGGAAATCGTTCTACCGGTTCTAGATCTTTATCAAACCGATAAGAGTAACAAAGAAGAAAGACTAGAGCGTACCAAAGGTCAGCGCAGCAGTTTTTTACCCTCGAAAAGTGTCGGAACAGGTATACTGTGGTCTTAGATCTCAGTGAAGAACTGGAGGTTGTTTTGAAACCTTTTAGTGGCCATCTTGACAGGCTATAGAGACTATTTCTTTGTGTCTAGTCAGGAGACATCTGAAAGATCGGGCATTGATCTCAGCTTGGAAACAATATACTGCGCCATATGACTAGTGATACGCGACCTGAGCTCAAGAAACAACAGTCGGTGGATACTGGTTCTTTGCGAACCAGTACTCCGCACTCAGGCCGTCATTCTAACAGTTCGAACCTTTTCTTCAAGAGCTCTTCTACATCGAATTTATTCCGGCTCCGAAATGCTATGACGAGCAACGGCACAGCAGGTAATTCGTCTAATCAAAGACCTGGCAAGAATACGGCGGAGGTTGCGAATGAAGAAGAAAATGCTGAGCCAGCCGGTAGTCATCATATGGTGGATGTTCTACCCTCGTTCGAGATGTATAACGCTCTACATCGCAACATTCCAAGAGGAAACGTCAATCCAGATCAGCATGATCTACCACCATCGTATCAGGAAGTTCAATCACAGTGCGAACAAGTTAACTTATCGGACGGAACGACGGTATCGCGGCTTGAAGAGCCCTCAACGAGATCGAGCTTTTCTCTTTTAGACACACAGGGTTCTTCAAACAGCTTACAGAGCTTAAACACCGGATCATCTGGAATTATACAAAATAGTTTGCAAGCTCTAAGCACAAGATATGAGGCTATAATAGACGACCTTGATGACTCGGATAATATCAATATTGAGAAGTTGTACTCATTGCCCAAGGTGTCTACTCCTGTCGAGGTCAGCATCAGGATTCTAAAGAAGGCAACCAAGCCAAACGAGAGCAAACCAGAAGAGGAGTCCATTTTGAAGGAATACACGTCTGGTGATATAATAAACGGGTTCGCCATCATCGAAAATAGATCCCAAAACCCACTTCGATTTGAGATGTTTTACGTTACTTTAGAAGGATGCGCGTGTGTCGTCGACCGAAAGCAAGGAAAGCGTACAGTGAAAAGATTTCTACGGATGGTTGATCTTTCTGCAAGTTGGTCCTACTCAAATATAGATCTTGCGACAGGATTTCAGTACACTCCTGGTGAAATTGATCACGATGGCTGTGTCATTGGGTTAAAGAACGATAGACTTTTACAGCCTGGGGTTCGTTACAAAAAGTTCTTTACATTTAAGTTTCCTAATCAGCTTTTGGATATTTCTTGCAAGCACGAAATCTTCTCCCACTGCCTTGTGCCTCCGAGTTTCGGCGTAGACAAATATAAAGACCACTCGCGGTATTCTAATATAAAGCTGAATTCAATGCTAGGTTATGGTCATCTGGGAACAAAAGGCTCTCCAATTCTTACCAATGACTTGTGCAGTGAAAATCTATCAATAAGTTATACAATCGACGCCAGGGTGGTTGGAAAAGACCCCAAATCTCACGAGCTCACAATAATGAAAGAACGGGAGTACAACCTAAGGTTTATTCCATTTGGCTTTTGTCAGCCGTTGGTCGGAGAAGGCGATCCTATTATTCAGGTTCAAGACTTACAAAAGTTGGTGGAAGAAAGATTGCTCGCATTGGAAAGGGTTTTCAAAAGACTAGAGAAAGATGAAGCCATAACCGCAAGTGACATACACAACTCGGACATCAGTGGTACTATTGATAATGACACAACAGTTGACTCTGCAGAGATAATAAATCGAAAGCTGAACCAACTCCACGTTGCAAACAGAATAGATCCGGATACTGCTACTTTTCCCGTACGAAATATCAAAAGTTCGAAGTCACATTCCAAGACAATAGGAGCAGAGTTTCCTTATACCATAAAGTCGAAATCAAAGTCTCGTAATAAGCTGAAGAAAGGTATTTTCAGCAGCATTTATGGCGGATCTGCTTCTACTCACTCGACACCCGTGGTCTCTGACTCTCTAAAATCGGGTATCATAATGATTGAGTGCGAAATCCCTGAAGATGGTTTACCTTACTTAAGACCTTCCTTGTTGAAAAAGACAAATCAGCTTAAGAACAAGAATAAACACGACCAAAATAATTGGCAAAGCTTACAATCTTCTCTATCGGATCAAGAGAGGGGAGTATTGGATCACTTGAATATTCAACTTAGATGCCTACAGGCCAATAACAGTGACGCACACTTACCGCCTGAAATTACAGGCGTTTCAACACAGCTAATATGCCTAACAACCAAAGCTGTGAGCTCTTTTCCTCTCAAGCTTACCGCGGAATTGTTACTGAACACAGATAAGATGAAGAGCATCATGACAACATTTCATGAATACCTACATCGGGCTAGAGATTTTAAGGCAAAATTCAACGAGAACATTTCCAAACTCACCGAGCTCTACAATAAATCAAGATCAGGGGGTTCTCAGCAAGATATCAGGTTTTCAGACTTTATCACATCTCAGCTCATGAGTGACATTGAGAGTTTAGCCACGCTAATCATCGATATACGCAGTCTCAGCTATTTATTCAGAAAGCAGGAGCATACGGTAGCTCAAGCGAATGACAAAATATCGTCCAGCAATGGGTCTCACATTGAAGCAGCAGTATCAGCGCTACATCATTCTCACTCTCATGGCCAAACTTTAACGCCAGCTCAGCTAATGAAACAGGAGCTACTACACGAATGGATGCAAAGTGGTGAAAAAGAATTTGATCGGCAAATCAGAGTCAACCTCGAATTGAGCAACGAGGTTAAGGAGACACTGATACCAACTTTCGAAAGCTGCCTATGTTCAAGAATGTATTGTATTCGAGTCAACATAAAGTTTGAAAATAGCATCGGAGTAGCCTCAATTGATGTTCCAGTTCGAATCAGGAATCTAGAGTGTTAACTGACTACCGTCTGTGATGAGTATATTTCTAGATATTCTTGATTCTTCAGCAATTAACATAACGACCTTTTATAGACAAACTCTCATTCGTATTTATAGTTAATGATCTTTTATATGAAGGAGCATGGTCTGAAACCGAGTGGTCCGCCGTCTTGCATTTTATATGTACGTATTATTGGGTCATCTCGTGTTGTATTTACTTGTTTATCTTCAGTGTTGAAAAGCAATTATACTCAAGTCTTGATACCCCAATGGATGGCACAGGTACCGAAGGTCAAGTTTTCGTATCCACATGACTGGAAGCCGGCCTTCTCAATCATGGACTTGAAATGTTCTTGGTTGGGGAATCTTTCGATAGATTCAACTAAGTACTGATAAGAATCGTAGTCATTGGCGACAACAGACCCCATAACTGGCAATATTTTAGACCATTGCTGGTAAGCAAGGTTGACCAATGGGTTTTCGATTTTGGAGAACTCCAAACAGAAAAAGATTCCGCCTGGTTTCAACACTCTGTAGGCTGTGTTCAAGCCAGCCTGAATGTCCGTGAAATTTCTGATACCGAAGGAAATGGTATAGATATCTTTTGAATTTGACTCAATTTCATCCAACGTTTCACCGTTTTGTACTAGGAATGTCACACGAGGGTCGTTGTAATATTTCCCTTGATCCATGGCCCTTTTCTCACCCTCTTTCAACATGTCTGCATTGATATCAACGATATGCATCGTTGATTCGGTGTCATGGAACTTCTGTTCTGCGTGGTCCAAAAGACCAAACGCAATGTCTCCCGATCCACCTGCCACATCGATGAAATGTAGTGGTTGTGTGGAATTCGGTCTTTTTCCGGCGTCCAGTTTGTTAATAAAATGGTCTTTCCACAGTCTGTGAATTCCCAGTGACATGACATCGTTCATAATGTCATAATTAGACGCAACGCTCGAGAAGACGTTACCAACCAGCTTTTCCTTCTCCTCTTTCAAAACTGTCTTTGACCCAAAATGAGTAGTAGAGTCCGTACCAGAGTCCGTACCAGAACCTGCGCTAGAGTTCGAATTCTTGCTCAATGCCACTTTACCGTTCGAAATACACCTTATCCCGTTCACAGCTGTTGCATTCCATACTTTGCTGATATTTCTCATGCCTGCCAGACACCCTGCGCTGGATCTAACCGATATCATACTGCTTTCTCAATGCCAGTATCACAAATTCCGATGTATTATGCAATTCCTAAGATTAAACAGCTTGAAACAAATGCAATTCTTGAAATAATAAACGTACTTATTCTACAACACGCTTCGATGCTTATATTACCAGGTAATACCGTACTGTACCCGCCTAAACCTCTTGTTTCACCATTGCAGACCTTTTACTTCACTCTGTACATATTAGCATATTAGTATTATACTGTAAAACGATCGCAAGGGAACTTCCAAAATTTTCGTACAGAATTCCAATTGCAGCTTCCTGGTGGGAAAGGTAAACGAGGGCACGTGACTAGTGTAAAAAACAAGAAGAAAAAGGTAGGGGCGAGCTGGGAATTGAACCCAGGGCCTCTCGCATGCTTTGCAGTAGTAAAACTTCGTTTGTCGAAGCTTCGCCAGGCTGTTAACCCAAAGCGAGAATCATACCACTAGACCACACGCCCATACAAATTTGATGTATTTCCCAATGCGGTGGCTAGTCTACAGTACCAACTACCGCTATCACGTGAAGGATATCTTGTGTGGGATCTGTTCAGCCTGGTCCGTAGATACGCACTTGTAAGGGTGCACGTCTACACGCTAAGCGCAGCGCACAGAAATGTACTTGCTACTAGCTGAACAACATAATTTCAAGCTTTAAATAAAGTGACACATTCCTACACTTATGCGCTGAAAGTACTGACACTTTGCGGCACCGTCCTTCGAGAACAGTGAAAGGCACGGCAATACAATGAGACTAGCAACAACACTAGTGTGGTTGGTTTACAGCGTCTCAGCAGCACCAGTTGCATCATGCAATACTAGCTCAGAGAGCCCACAGGAAGCGATCAACATTAAAGAGTCTCGAATTGAGTCTCTAATTGAGACGGTTCTTGTGGCTATAGAGAATGAGGCTAACAGTCACAGAAATGAGAGCATTCCATCTTTAGAGTCTCCATGTGACGAAGTTACGTGGTACAACATCATTTACCATGGCCTCTTTGGCGAGAAAAGGTTTTGCACAGATCAGTAAAAGTTACGATGTCGATTTGTATCTAATATATGCAGTTTCAATTAAGTACATGCAGATTTAAGGTACACGATGAGTCTGGGCAAAACGCACCAAAAAAGGTCCACGATACCTGGTTTGGTACGAACATTCGCAAAATGTACAGACTAGCAGATATACTGGCAGTGTACATCTCGTTGTCGTACGTTGTTGCCGTTCATTCGATTTCGAAGGATGTTAACGAACACAAGATCAGAAGAGACGATCCTCGGGTGATCAAGGCCAGGATGAAGGCCGTTCTCTCACTGACTATATTTCATTTGGCCACGGTGCCCATGTTTCTGACGTATGTCAATGGGGACAGATTTGGAACAAACCTTCTGCGGCTTGGAATCATTCCAGGGTTTCTGAACGATTCTGAATCGGGTCTTCCTGTTTGGACCCCAATTAGTTACCTTATGGACACATTGCAGCACATGTCACTTGCCATTGTTCTATACACAAGCTTGTTAATTGATTCGTTATTGCACTATTTGCTAATGCCGGAGCACTCCTGGCTAGATATCTTCACCGATATCGCATCAGAAATCTCTTCAATATGGGGGCTTCGGGACTACATCTTTGGTCCAATTACCGAAGAATTGTTCTACACTTCGATGGTTCTGATGATATATCTAAGAATAGGAGAGACACAGGTCTACGATGGTAACTACCTGAGATTTGTGGTTCCAAATTTATTCGGAATCGCTCATTTACACCACGCCTTGGAACAGTACTCGCTCGGACTGATGAATCTGATTAGCATAATATTTGTCACTTTGTTGCAGATGTCCTACACATGGCTCTTTGGATCTTTTACGAACCACTTGTTCCTCAACAGCGCAGGAAATTTATGGTCCTGTATCTTGATTCATGCGTTCTGCAATTACATGGGGCTTCCACAAGGCAACTCTTTCTCCAAAGCTTACGAACTTCTGCCAAATAACAAAAAGTCTAGTATTGGGACCTTAACAGCAACTGTTTGGAAGTACTTGTACTTCCCTATTCTGTTAATGAGCGTGCTACTCTTCAAGAACAACTTTAACCTTCTCAAATCAACCACATACGAGCCCTTAGTATAAACGCATAGACACAGTAACTATGACAGTTATAGTAGTTGCATCAATACCGTGCGTAATAATCTCGCCAACGTCACATGTATGGCTAGACCTGGCTCATTACGGTCAGCCTCACTGCTAGTTCTGCCGTATATTTCTGTAATACGCAGGCAATCAAGTCATGTGACATTGTAAGGATAGCGTTTCTAAGCAATAACAGAAACAGCATGGCATAAGAAACTAAATAGAAACATAATAGAAACAAGTCTTGAATTATCAGTAAGCTCTTAGTTTCGCGTTTGAACAATCCATACTAACGGTTATGAATGGATAAAAGGTAGAAGACGAATTATGAACATCTCGGGTTCGAAGCTTCAACTTGGCAACCTGCAAGCCAGTACTGATCAAATTTGGGGTCAACCTATTAAACGCTGTTGTAACCACAAAGGTTGCGTCACTTCAGGATATTGGTTCTTTAACATAAAAGATTGAGTGATCTGATCTAGAACACAGTCTCGAAGAGAGAAGTGTATTTAGCGAGGGCACAGCGTGTTCCGGCTTCATAGCAGTCTGGTTTGAATATAAGAGATAAAGCAGTTTGCATTAAAATTCAAATCCGATCGATAAGCCTTTGCGAGGTGGAACAAAGATTGATTTTGTGTTACACTTCAAATTACTACACCAAGTTACAGTATGTCAATGTCTAAGAGGGATAAGAGAAAGTCAGAGGTACTGATTGCTGCACAATCGCTAGATCAAGAGATCAAACATGTCAAAAATTTGAAAAGGCTTTCAATTGGGTCAATGGATCTGCTGATGGATCCTGAAATGGAGTTTCGAGTCTCCATGAGACAGGGTCCAAGTCAAGACAGTGAATACCAGGCTTCTCTTCGGGCGCAGCGGTTAAGCGGTCATAGTGACCAATGGATTAACAACGGTCAGCATGTTGAAAAAGAACACGAATTTATTGACATGTCCAAGAATGATCCCAATGTCTCAGAAGACTTATCTGTCACGCCAGAGGTAGAAGAGGGAGATGATAGTTACTCTTTTACAGATGATAGCATGGACGTCACAAATGCCGAATACTTGGACAAGGAGCTTCAATCAAACATGACGAATAACACGTATCAGAAACAAGCGCTACCGAAAAGGAGAATGTTGAGCGGATCACATTCGACATCTAGTGAATCACTTTCTAGATCTGTTAGTGGAGGGAGCGGGGAATTGAATCCCAATGAATCCCTGGGACAAAACCTACTTTGGGTAAGAGCAGATCAGCACCCTAATGTCAAGCCAGAAAATTATCTCGAGCTGGTGCAAAACACCTTGCAGAACTTGAACATTGATGATCGAGTTTCAACTAGTAATGAAGCCCAAGCACAATCGTTGGCTGATCTGAAAAGAATGCGAAGAAGATCTCTCCAGTCTAAAAACTCACTCTCTAGGAGGCCATCTCGGCTTAGAACTTCGTACACTGAATTGTCTGAAGATGAGGAAAATTTCGAAGAAAATAATCATCAGAGCCCGAGTGTTCCGTTTACACAACCGCGGCGAACGATATCACTAAAGGACATCACAGAGGAACTAACAAAATTATCTAATCAAGCTGGGCTGACAGATACAGATGCCGTTACGTTGGCAAGGACTCTTGGCGTTCCGGATGCATCATCTGACGAATCGATTGGACAAGATTCTTCTACCAGTGGTAATATTACAGACGAAGATGAGGAGTTCGCATCCACAATGCTAATTAAAGATGGATTCAAAGTACCAACCAGGCATTCTTTAAGAAGAAGCAAATTTAATACTTACAGAATAGAATCCTCTTCTTCTCAAAAAGAAGATGAGCTAGCCGTCAAACCGAAATCGCCCCCTATAGGACTTCCACATTCTGTTACAAACTCACCAGATTCAATCATAGGAATGTATCATGACGATCCGTATGTGGGAGAGAATAAACCAATCGTTCAAGAGTTCTTTTCAACGCTTCCTGCTAATGACGAGATTGAGAGCGCCTCATCTACCGAGGAAGGTGACTCCAGTACTGATTTCAGCAATGACCATTCACGAGAATCGGATCAGGGGCTACAGTCAAGACGTGTTGACACTGATAAGAGTTGGAAATGGTCCCAGAATCCAAGCATGTCAACCGACTATCAAAAAGCTCAGGTTGTTGCGAAGGAGAACATTTCCCCCAGAAAGATAAATCATTCCCGCAACCGGCATAGTGGAAATATTTCTGAGACGGGACGAACTACGAGTGAGACTAGCATATTCAGTGCTGCTAGTGCAGGCGTTACGAGTACCAAGAGTCCAAACAATTCATCCCTAACTCTAGGAGAGTCGACACAGGGTGATAAAGAAGAATCAACGATTAATGACATCAAAGCCAGTTCCCATGACTATGATAAACCTCTACCGGATATTGACCAAAAGAAGCTGAAGAAGGGTACCTCAAGTCAAAATAAATTCATCAAATTCTTCAAAAAGAGGACTTCGTCCTCTGAGGACCAGCCTTTGAAAGAGAACCAAAATAATGGTAACGCGATACAAGCGCCAATTGTAAAGGAAAGAGACCTCAAGAAAAAGAAATCGTCCAGCGGATTATCTGCAAAGTTCCGCATAAGTCCGAAGAAGCTGCCTAAAAAGGATACCCAGAAGCAAGAACAATTGAAAAAGGCAGATATAATTAAGTTCGAGTACGAAAAAGATCAGCAAAATGCCCAAAGAAGGCCTTCGCTACAGCCTGCCGTCACTGTTGTCAAAAATGCGGGCAATCTCAATGAGCTAGGGGCTGTGACATATGACAGCGCTAACAATGGCCTATCTACTGGCAAATATCCATATTCTAGTACTCCTACAGAACGGGATAATTATGATGATGAAGTTGAAATTACTGAATACTCAGTCAACGATGAATCGTTCAATAGCATGAACTCTGGAGCCAGTGCAGTCTCTGGTAAAGATGTATTCCAGTCAGGAAGGGAACAAGATAATGCAGACAATTCAGCAACACCAACTTCATCTTCGGCATCACCTGGTCGTACTTTGGGAAACTCAAAGACACCTCCACAACAGCAGCGCAATCAGGATGATGCCGTTGGAACAGTGGAAGAAGACTATTCTCTACCACCCCGCAAATTAACTTTTGCAGACGTAAAGAAGCCAGATAGACCTAATGCTCCTATGAAGTTCAAGGATTCTGCCTTTGGATTTCCACTCCCGCCACTGACTATAGCCACAGTCATCATGTTCGACCACAGACTGCCAATTCATGTCGAACGTGCTATTTACAGGTTGTCCCACTTGAAACTTAGCGACCCGAAACGCGTACTCCGTCAACAGGTTCTTTTATCGAATTTCATGTACGCGTACCTGAACCTAGTCAATCATTCCCTGTACCTGCAACAGCTTGAGGAAGAAAAAATTGGGAACAATGGGGATGACCGGACCGGGAATATCATCATGGACATTCCGGATATCTGATTCCTTCTAACAGAGGGTTGCGTGCGTTCGCCATGGTGGTTCGTTACTTATCACCTCTTCCAATCACGTGACAGTAAATCGTAAGTTCTTTTTGCCTTTACAAAAATTTCTTTTAGGCAGGAAGTGATGAGCACCGAGTTTGAACATGCAACAAATGCTTGATTCACAATACGCGGAATTGAATCACCAGCTCTTACCACAGCAAATCTTGTGAAGTTTACCGATTTGCAAGCAAAACAACCTTCAAGATACAAGACCATACCTTCGATCAGGTCTGAATATACCAAAGATGGCTTCAGAAAACGTTTACAGAATGCTGATACTCCTGGAGGAGCCTCTTCCCCAGGAAGACAACGCACCAGAGGACAAGGCTGCGAAGCAGCAGAATGCCACGCATGAGTTTGTTGACGAAGTAGCGCTGCCTATTTTGGTTGATGAGATGGATTTGCTAAACTCGTGGTTTGACAAATTCGACGAAAAGATCTGTATACCAAACGAGGGAAACATCAAGTACGAGATCAGCAGTGACGGTCTGATAGTGCTCATCCTGGACAAAAGCGTAGAGCATCTTGTGGCTGAAGTCAAGGCATTTGTGGACGAAAATATGCCTGAAGATGGTGAAGAGTAGATCTTTGGAGCCGCATACACGACAACTCGCCCTCTGTTCATCAGACTAGTCTGTAATACTTACAAGTCTTTTTCCGTCATTCGAATCACGTTTCGCAGCTTTCAATTGTGTTAAAACAGACATTTATCGGACGATCGAATCATCATACACACCACCTAGCATTCTTTATTTACATTTCTAGAGATACAAATCCTATTTTGTTCACATCGCAACATGCATCAGCTGATCAATAAACCACAGGATCCTTCATATTGTGTCAAAACTCTATTAAATCTTACCGGAAAACTCTGATCAATGGACAGAATTGGCCCGGGTTCCTCTTTTATTCAGTGCTTTTTCTCGTTTAAGACGTTTAACGGTTTTAAACCAGAACATCGCGAAGTGAAAAGTTTCTTGTTTAGTCAAAATCACTTGATATTGAAGTATATGAACGTAGGACCAAATCTGAAGCGTAAACAGCTAGAGAAGACCTGCTACTTAAGCAGACTTTATTCGAGCAGACGAAAGTGCACTGGGAATAGGCCTGAGGATTTGAGCTAGAAGGTGTTTGATCAAGAGTTAGAAGAAATTGACTAATCGTAGTGTGTCATTTTAAGCATCTGTTCGACAGTTAAGAAATTATAGAAAAGCCATCGGGCGAAGTGGACTCAAGCTATTTTTATCATGTTAGGATCGAAGGTTTTACCGTTGGTATCCAAGTCTGATTTCAGCGGACACAACAAGAAGAGCGACTGTTGGGTGTCATTGTACGAAAGAAAAATTTACAACGTTACCAACTTCTTAGACGAGCATCCAGGCGGCGCACATTACATTCTTGAACATGCCGGAAAAGATGTGACAGAATTCATGAAGGATGTGATTGTTCATGAGCACAGTGAGGCCGCATACGAAATCTTGAACGATTCCTACCTTGTGGGCTATTTGGCCACGGAAGAGGAGGAGCAGAAATTGTTGACCAACAACAAACATGTGGTCGAAGTGAATATTGAGGGCGAGAAATTCGACTCGACAACGTTCGTGAAGACCTTGCCTACTGAGGAAAAACTGAGTATCGCCACTGATTATTCAACTGATTACCAGAAGCATAAATTCTTGGATTTGAACAGGCCATTGCTATTGCAAGTCTTGTTTGGAAATTTCACCAAAGATTTCTATTTAGACCAAGTGCACAGGCCGAGGCATTACGGTAAGGGGTCTGCGCCTTTGTTTGGCAACTTCTTAGAACCTCTGTCTAAAACGCCTTGGTGGGTAATTCCAGTTGTATGGTTGCCAGTTGTAATTTATCACATTTATACTGCATTGGTGAACATGAACCAAATTTTGGCCATCTTCTTGTTTGGAGTGGGCCTTTTCGTGTGGACGTTGATCGAATACGGGTTGCACAGATTCCTTTTCCATCTCGATGAACATCTACCTGAGAAACAATGGGCCTACACTCTGCATTTCTTGCTGCATGGTGTCCATCACTACTTGCCAATGGACAAATTTAGGTTGGTCATGCCGCCAACGTTGTTCATTTTGCTTTGTACGCCATTCCACAAGCTAGTTTTCGCGCTCCTACCATACTATTGGGCGTGTGCAGGGTTTGCTGGTGGTATGATGGGGTACGTGTGTTACGATTTGACCCATTACTTTTTGCATCATTCTCGCTTACCACCTTATATGCGTAAGCTGAAGAAATACCATTTGGAGCATCATTACAAGAATTATGAACTTGGATTTGGTGTCACTTCGTGGTTCTGGGACAAAGTATTCGACACATATCTAGGCGACAATGCTCCATTGTCTAGCATGAAGTACGACTGAATTTGACAGACTCGAAGTGTCTTCTTTTTATTGATAGACGAATCATGCGAGTTGTTATGATGTTATAAAGCGTTCTTTTGAAAGTAGATCTGGTGACCAGCTACAAATCCCTTGCTCAATGACAGTGGTCATGCAGGATGTCACACTTCGTATGGAGTTTGTTATTTGAGTGCTCAGCGGAGTTGTACTCTATCGGTTCCTTTCTATTTGTATTTATTATTATGTTTACCACATTCATCTCATTAAAAGCCGTTTCCTATAGCTCAAGCAGCGTGTGGAGACGTTTAATGTCTGTGACAAAGTATATGAGCATACACCAGGAGAGCGAGTCTGTTAACATTGTATGCAGCGTGTAGGACTGACTTAAACTTATAGCCCAAGCTTTAGTTACCCGGCATTTTAATACTGTATCGAATCTAACGAATATCAACATAGAACAGATAGAGCTAGCTACCTATAAACTCTAAGTAATCGAATTGGTACTAGGCGAAGTAACTCTGTCGAGGACCTCTAAATTACCTCATAAAAATTCATTAATCGTTCATTGTAGGGTGCTTACTCAATTTTAGGACCGTTGTTGCAGCCCATAAGACAGGAATGACCAAGACAAATATTCAGCATGAGACCAGACTGAACAGTGATCGCAGAAAAGTACGACTTTCCAAGTTACCGAATCTAGAAGAGGTACCGCACGCTAATCCAATAGAAGAGCTCTTTGCACAAGCAGTCCTATTGCAATTGAAAGCAGTGCGGAAAGATGTGAGTATTTCTCAGCTTGCATTCGATGATTTATGTTTCCTTTCTCTACTCCAACTGGATGATTTCTTGCAGAGCTTGAAGAAGATAACACATGTGCAGCGGAGAACCAAAATTTCAAAGCGTGATTTAGAGCTTTATTTTAGTGGCACTGATATGGATACTGCTGGATTAGCAGAACAGGCACAAATGTCAAATTACATTCATGGGAAATACACGGAAGAAACGAAACAGCTGAATGAGAAAGTTGCGAAGGTACAAGAACAATTTATGAAGGAACTAAACGAATCAGAACTTCTGAGTTCGGAACACTCAGAATTTTTTGTGCAGGATGTCGATATACTGAATTTACTCCCCTCGAGTAACAGAACAACAAAGTATCTCTTGGATTGGTTGCCAGAATTGCCCCCAGACCACACTTACAGGTTCACCTCGCTGTACAAAAAGCCTATAACCGATGAGCGGCTGTTGAAAAAGAAACTCGCAGAAGAAGGAAGGCTTTCTGAAAAGGCGCTTTTGAACATGCTGAACAAGGGCGGTACTAACGACAGCTCTCAAGATGGCAAAGAAGATGCGCAAACGATTTCAGATCAAATAAAGGAAGCCCAATTCGAATCGGACCTCATTTTTGGTACCAAAAACGGGCATCGGTCAACTGACACGGACAGTTCTGACCCATACGAGGCATTTAAACCATTGCCGGTGAAAAACTTCGATGTCGCTGAGTATTGTAAAAGAAGATCCGACGTCATGAAACGTCGGGCCGAGCAAAGAGAGAATAAAATCATGGCTCAGAAACGTAATCCATTCGTCAAGGGTGCCCTTCTGTGCTCCCCCTACGGGCAAGGAAACTCAAGGTCTCGTAAATCTATCGAGAACCAACTGAAAACCATGCTCAAACGCAGTTACTTAGGAATGATGGATTACATACCGAAAGTGACAGAACAGCGGAAGCTGGCTCGTAAAGAAGCAGAGGATAAAGAGAAAGCGCTACAAGAACAGCACAAACTGGCGAAAGAGAAGAGAATGGCGGAACAAGATGTTCTTGATCTAAACAATTTACAGAATGATCCACTCTTGCACGGCTGGGATAACGACAGTGATGAAGATTTGGACGCAGAAGAGGAGGTGCCACTCACACATGATAACTTCCAACAACTGCCGCCCCAGGAACCTTCACCATCAGCTCATGCACTTGACGCTACACTTACGATCGACACGTCGGATAACGGTCAAATTATTGAGGAGACTGTTAAAGACGAAGTTCCTGCAGAGACCCCACCTGTACCGTCGGTTGAAACAGAATTGACACAACCAGCACTCGCACACCCCGGAATGGCGGACGAACTGGAAAGTGAAGATAATGGCGATGATGAACACATCTTTGATGATATTGCATAAGTAATTTAGTGTGTAGGTACAGCTGATCACTACATAGAAGCAAGACACGACACGATACAATCAAACAACATGCTCTGCACCAATTAAAAGTACCAAGGTCCTAAGTTTCCCACACCGCAACGACAAACATCATGGCACAACGTCATGTTCTTGCTTTCAAGACGTCCTTCAGATTTGTTGATGCAATAGTGAAGATATTAACGGTTTATATATAAGAAGATGAAATTTAATGGTATTAATAAAAAAGCTACTGAACTATGTTAGATGCAACCGGCGGACAAAGCGGATTTGTCAGATTATTGTAACTTCGGTATAACCAGTGAGCGGCGCGGAGTAACAAGATCTTTAGCATAGGCGGAAAACATGTCGTTAGAGACTAATGTGAAGCTGGCCGGAGATCTTCCGTATCCTATCACTATTGCTCAGCTTTACGTGAAGCCAGGTGAGCGAGTGGAGAAAGGCCAACGGTTGTTTGCATATCAATATTGGGACTTCGAGGATGTTGTAGTAAAGGACCAGGAGAAACCCAAGAAGCAACGCGTAGATTTAATAGCGACCTTTGATTCGCCAGTATCGGGCACAGTCGTTAAATGGAATTGTTCGTTGAAGGATGAGTTTGCAAGCGCAAACCACGAGATTATCACTATAAAACAGGATTGTAACCATGATATAGTTTATGGTGGGATATGTGTGCAATGTGGGGCCATTATAGACGACGAAGACAACAACAGGAATTTGGTAATATCTCACGTCAACACAAGTATCAAAGTTTCGGAGAAACAGGCCAAGACTCTTGAAAAGTCCTCCTTAAGTAGACTAAGAAAAGAGAAGAAACTTGTTCTTGTAGTGGATTTAGATCAAACTGTGATCCACTGTGGTGTAGACCCCACCATCGGAGAGTGGATGAAAGATCCCAAGAACCCAAATTATAAAGCGTTGCAAGATGTCAGAAGCTTCACTCTTGAAGATGAGCCTGTAATACCTTCTTTTTACTTCGGACCGAAACCTCCTGTCAGAAAATCCTGGTACTATGTGAAGTTGAGACCAGGTCTCAAAGAGTTCTTCGAGAAAGTGTCGCCGCTATTCGAAATGCATATTTATACAATGGCCACAAGGTCGTACGCGTTGGAAATCGCTAAGATTATAGATCCCACAGGCGAATTATTCGGAGATAGAATATTGTCTCGTGATGAGAACGGATCCTTGACCACAAAGTCTTTAGAAAGACTATTCCCAATGGATCAATCTATGGTTGTGGTCATCGATGATAGAGGTGACGTATGGAATTGGTTCGAGAATTTGATCAAAGTGGTACCGTACAGTTTCTTCGTTGGTATCGGGGATATCAATTCCAACTTTTTACCAAGACAGCAAGCCTCAGTGTTGCATTTAGGCAGACATCATAGAAGGAAACAAGAAGAGGAGAAGCTAATATCAGACATCATGGATAACGAGAAGAAGTTGAAGGAAAAGATCAGCGAAGAAGTGAAGAGACAAGAGGAGATGATCAATCATAACGGCGAAGAGAAGAGGAAAGAACTAGCTGGTGACAAGAAAGAAGAATTTTCAAAGAAATTAGAATATAGCGCATCTTTAGAAGTTCAACAGCAGAACCGGCCTTTGGCAGAGCTTCAAAAACATTTACATAACCAAACCTTGCTCATAGATGAGGATGATGAACTTCCCCATTTATCTCAAATTTTGACTGAAGTCCACGATGAGTATTTTGAAGAGTATGAAAAGCATAAAGAAAATCCTCCTGATATCAAGCATCTGCTACCTAAGATCAAATATAGAGTATTCCAGGGCTGCCATTTTGTTTTCTCAGGATTGATTCCATTGGAAACTGATATCAGGAGAGCTGATATCGTTTTATGGACCAACATGTTTGGTGCCAGAACTTCATCGGACATAAATTATGAAACCACACACCTTATCACGAGAACATCGGGCACGTTCAAAGCAAGACTGGCGAAATCTTTCAATCCCAACATCAAGATCGTGCATCCTGACTGGATATTTGAGTGTTTGGTTCAGTGGAGAAGAGTGAAAGAATCGCCATACGAACTTCTTGTGGAAGATCCAGTTACCGAAGATAAAGTGAAAGAGTTCAAGGAGAAGCTTGACAAAAGGATTCAGAATCCTTCTTCTGGCGATGAATCATACGAAGAGGAAGAAGAACCGAACGATGGTGCTGCCAATGACCAGTATAACCTACTCGCAGGGAATGATTCCTGGTTGGACAACGATGACGACGAGATGGATGAGCTTCTCAACGACGAAGGAGACGATGATGACGAAGAAGATAGCGAAGATGAAGAAGAGGAACAACAAGAAGAAAAAGAGAACGGAGTGGATAAGAAAGAACTAGAAAGTGACCACTCCGACGCAGATATTGATCTTCCTGCGTCCAAAAAGCGGAAACTAGAAGCCTCTACCGACGCTGCAACCACAGAATCAAGCTCTTCAGAAGACGACTTGGATGATGATTTAGAGGCGGAACTACTGCACGAGCTAGAAGGCTAGAACCACTTTTCCACCAGCCACAACTTTACATGAGAGCATGTATTTTGTAACATTACCTACAATATAATAGAGTTTGGCTGACAGGACCAATTCTGTCAGACCAGTACAGTAACAGAACTCTCGAATAAGCGGCACTCTAATTGAGGCCGCCCAAGGCAAGCCTCGGTAATGTTATGATGTCGTATGCAATAGTAGTATTCAACCGTATAGTCACGTGTAATTGTTCATCTATCACCATGAACAGCATTCTAATTGCTTTTTAACGCATACCACGCACACACTGTAGTCCTTATCACAGTGGCCTCTGAAAAAGAATGATATATCGGGCCGAAGTAGTGACATTACTGTCTGCTCCTGATTTACCAGTAAATTTATTACGAACATCCTGGTGATTGTAACTCAATTGATTTCAGACGTCCATCTTTTATCTATATAAGCTTAAAGATGCCAGATACCAAATACCTTGAGACCCTCCCCTTAGATTTGCAAGAGAAGGTTGCCACATGGCTAAAGTACGATGATGTAGAGGACACTAGAAACGAGATAATTCAGTTATGTGCCACTGGAAATGAAAGTGAACTGCACAAGAGGCTCGATGAGAGGATAAGTTTTGGGACAGCAGGGCTTAGAGGCAGAATGGAAGCCGGCTTCAACAGAATGAATGCGTTGACTGTAAAACAGGCTTCACAGGGATTAGCGCAGTATGCCAAGAAGGAAATGCCGGATAATTTAACTGTGGCCATTGGGCATGACCACAGACATAATTCTAAACTTTTTGCCAAGACCGCTATTGATTCTTTCCTGCAATTGGGTTTTAAGGTATACTACTTGAACGGAGATGAAGAGGAGAGTTTTGTCCATACACCGCTGGTTCCTTTTACTGTGAACGAAAAGAAAACGGCTGTTGGAATTATGATCACTGCTAGTCATAATCCTAAGAATGACAATGGCTACAAGGTGTACTATTCTAATGGATGCCAGATTATACCTCCACATGACAAGTTGATATCAGATTCAATTGCGGCAAACTTGACACCGTCAGATGCGCCAAAAATCGGGTCTGTTGTTTCCTGCAAGGAAGAAATGATGAGCAAATATATTGCCGCTGGACAGCGTTTCCTGGTGGAAGATGAAGCCAAGAGTACCCTAGCACAGTTCAAGAAGCCATGGTTCATTTATACTCCAATGCACGGTGTTGGTTATGAGATATTCCAGAAAATCATGGATAGAGCACTATCGTTAGAAGAAGGTCACAACTACTTGGTCGTTGAGGAGCAGAAGTTCCCCGACCCAGATTTCTCTACAGTTTCGTTCCCAAATCCAGAGGAAAGGGGCGCTTTAGATCTGGCTATTAAGTATGGGAAAAGCAACGAAGACGCCGAGTTGATCATTGCGAATGACCCTGACGCTGACAGGTTCAGCTGTGCGGTCAGAGACCAGCAGAATGGAGGCTGGCGTCAGCTAACTGGTAACGAGATTGGGTTCTTACTGGCGTACCACGAACTCAAGAAATATAACGCTCGAAAATCTGCTCTGAAGATGCCATTGGCTATGATAAACTCAACGGTATCCTCGCAAATGCTTCATGAAATGGCGAGAATAGAAGGCTTCCACTTCGAGGATACTCTAACTGGGTTCAAATGGCTAGGGAACAGAGCCTTGCAGCTCGAGGAAGAGGACTATTACGTGCCTTTCGCCTATGAAGAGGCGATCGGATATATGTTTTCAGCAGTGGTACACGACAAGGACGGGATTTCTGCTGCTCTTGTATTTTTGCAGGCATATTCCGAATGGCGCAAGGATGGAATGACTCCTCTCGACGTGTTGTCTCAGGGATACCAGAAGTACGGTTTTTTCAAAGAGTTCAACGGGTACTATATAGTTCCCGACCCGAAACTCACGAAACAGGTGTTTGACGCCATCAGAACCATCGAGACACCGTTCCCGACAAGACTGGGGACCTCGTTTTGCATTGACAAATTCAGAGATCTGACCAACGGATATCAGTCCGACACACCTGACCACGTTCCTACGCTTGCTACTGATCCCTCATCCCAAATGATCACGTGCGAAATGCTTCTCGAAGAACAACCTACCAGTAGAGTGCGTTTCACGATCAGAGGCTCGGGCACAGAACCCAAACTGAAAGTTTACATCGAAGCTCATACGGTCACTGAGCAGTCCTCGATAGCACTGGCGAAGTTTGCATGGGATGTCTTGAAGCAGGAGTGGTTCAAACCAGAGATCACGGGACTAGTCACACCGTTCCTCTAGGGAAAGAAAACACTTAACTAAGACAACACAATCAATTTCAGGGTGTTCTACGACTACTGTCATTTCCCCACATATCAGCCGTGCAGATCCTGGACCCTAATTCGCAATTACTCATCGGGTGTATGACACATCATCGCTGTTTCTCTTTCTCTTTCTATATGACTGATAGGCGAAAAGCATGAACAAAAAGAAAAGTGAAAAATTATAAAGCCTGATGCTCTCTAGTGGTAAGTTACTGGATTACGTTAAGGTTTATCGGAGGTTTAAAGTTGATTCGATGCTCTAAACCCTACCAAACAAAGTTTTAAGTGGTATCGAGCTATCGTGTCATTTTTTAAGGGTACTCGTATCCACATCACAGAATATCACGCAGAAATGAGAGTTCCAATCAAGCAGTACTTCAAAGAGAACCCGGGCACGGTGTTGTTAATGGATGGTGGACAGGGAACCGAGTTAGAAAACAGAGGAATTAACGTGGCGCACCCTGTATGGTCGACTGTCCCCTTTTTGAACGACTCCTTTTGGTCCAACGAGTCCTCGAAAGACCGTGAGATAGTCAAAGGCATGTTCCAGGACTTTGTCAACGCCGGTTCAGACATCTTGATGACGATCACGTACCAGACGAGTTACACGTCTGTGACCAACAATACGCACATCAAGACGCTGGAAGAGTACAACGCGTTGCTGGACCGTATAGTGTCGTTTTCGAGATCCTGCATAGGGGAGGACAAGTACTTGGTGGGCTGTATCGGCGCGTGGGGTGCTCACATCTGCGCCGAGTTCTCAGGCGATTACGGTGAGCATCCAGAAAAGATTGACTTCTACGAGTATTTCAAGCCTCAATTGACCAATTTTGTCAACTCTAAGGACATCGACATCATCGGCTTCGAAACAGTCCCAAACATCCATGAAGTAGACGCAATATTGTCCTGGGACGAAACAGTGCTGTCAAAACCTTTCTACCTCAGTCTGTCAGTTCACGAGTACGGTGTGCTAAGAGACGGTTCTACCATGGAACAAGTGGCCGCTTTGGTGCGGTCTAAAGGTGACAAGCTGAACAAGAACTTGATGTTCATCGGAATCAACTGTTGTGCGTACAACCAGTCCCACATGATTTTAGAGTCTTTAAACGCTTCTTTGCCCGAATTTCCCAAGCTGGTGTATCCAAACAGTGGTGAGATTTACGACACAGTGAAGAAAATCTGGCTAACCGTGGAATACCAAAACGACGACAAGCCCCCTACATGGGACGACTTGGTGAAGTCATACATCACAAACGGTGCGCAGCTAGTTGGAGGCTGCTGCAGAACCACCCCGGAAGACATCAAACAAATGCGTGAGGCTGTGGACAAATACGCAAAGTCTACGACCCACAACAAGTGAGCCTGTGTACGTCGTTTTTCCTCGTGCCTTCCATATATTTTTCGAGTTGCATATGCTGTTTCACCAGCTGAAACAAAGGACCCATTCTTTCTAGTTTGGTTCTTTTTCTGTCATGAAGTGTACTCTACGTTATCGTTATATGTATACTGTTTACTAGTTAATATATCAGCCTTTAAATTCTCGTTCTGGCCCTTCTTATACGAACAACAGACCTTATCCAATAATGCAATACCATGAGCGATATGAGTAAAGCAGAATCCCCACAGGGCTGCAAGGCCACGTTAGCCATAGTTAAGACAGAGTCCATTATACAAAAATTTGTCGAAAAAGAAGAAATCATTGAAATAAAGGATTAGACAGAAACTGATGAAGATCTTTCTTCGAATGTCTGAAGAAAACCACAACTGTGAGGCTGCTGAGTAGAGCCAAAAGGTGTTTGTCAGACATAGAGTACAATTGGAAAGATTTCTGGATACAGAAGGAAAAGCAGAGTCCCATACCTATTTTTGCTGCTTTCGTTAATTTTTTATTTTATTGAGGTATTAAGTCTTCGTCAGGTCGGCGCTGTTCTAATTTTCATCTGTGATTACTGCCGTAACATCCAGGGATTTTATCGATCAGTGCTTGGGTTCTTTGTTTAGAAGTAAGGGCCAGCTGGATCACGCTTTGAAATGTTCGCTAATAATAGGAAACTGGAACTTCCGATTCATCATGGATCAGATAACTCTAAACATTTCCGGCCTAGGACAGGGTTGCAGTCAATACTCGGGAAGCTAGGGCTCAATAGAAACAGCAAGAAGGGATTGGCATTGAGAAAGAGGTCCCTGTTTGGTTTGCTTTGCGTGGTTATGTCGTTATACCTGCTTTTACGTCAATGGGGCGATGAACCAATAGACATTTCACAATATATACCTACATTCTTGGAAGAACAGGAGTACTATGATTTTGACTTCAAGGAGCTCGATGTCAAAGCCTTACAGAAATATGATGAGGGTGCTGCTAGTTATTTGATCTCAAAGGGCGGTAAAGATGCGTTAACATCCGAAGAAAGACAACAGTACGAGACCGACATGGAACTGTTGGTAGCGTCCACAACAAATATGTATGATCTGTCAGAGTACTCTGGGAGTACAGACGGAAAATCTAACAGGGATCATATCCTAGTGTGTGTACCGTTGAGAGATGCAGCACCACTTCTACCTATGCTTTTCAAAAATTTGATGAATTTGACCTACCCACATGAGCTAATAGATGTAGCCTTCTTGGTGAGTGATTGTACAGATGGTGGCAAGACTATGGCTTCTCTCGTTGAGCTATCCAAAGAGTTGCAAAATGGTACATTATCAAAATCTCTGGAGGAATTTGAGACGCAACAGAAGAAGCGGAATTCTGTTGAGGATTTATACGTTAGGTACATGGACAAAGACTACTTGGCAAATGTGAAAAGTGCATTCAGTCCACCATTTCACGAGGGATATGACAAACCCTTCCGTTCCATCCAAATCTTTGAGAAGGATTTTGGACAGCAGATTGGACAAGGTTTCAGTGATAGGCATGCTGTTAAGGTTCAAGGTGTCAGAAGAAAGCTTATGGGACGGGCCAGAAACTGGCTTACATCAAATGCGTTAAAACCGTATCATTCTTGGGTGTATTGGAGAGACGTCGACGTAGAGCTTTGTCCAGGGACCGTGATTGAAGATTTAATGAGCCATGACTATGATGTCATCGTACCCAACGTGTGGAGGCCATTGCCTACATTTTTGGGTGGGGCACAAGCTTACGACTTGAATTCCTGGGTCGAATCTAAGGAAGCGTTACAGTTAGCCAAAACCTTGGATGAAGATGACGTTATAGTTGAAGGCTACGCTGAATACCCTACATGGAGAGTTCATTTAGGGTATTTAAGAAAGCCTGATGGCGATCCTCAAGAACTGTTGGATTTAGACGGCGTAGGAGGCGTTTCTATCTTAGCCAGAGCGCATCTATTCCGCAAAGGAATTCATTTCCCTGCTTTCACTTTCGAGAATCATGCAGAAACAGAAGCATTCGGAAAAATGGCCAAAAAAATGGGATTCAAAGTGGGCGGATTGACTCACTATACCCTATGGCATATCTATGAACCCAGTGATGACGACCTCAGAGAAATTTCGAAATTAGAAAGACAGAACAGGCGAAATTGAGATGCGATATTGTTGGCAGTCGTTGTGTTGAGTGGCCCTCATGTACACGCAACAGAAATTTGATAGAACAGACTTTTTCATTTCAGGTGTCACTAGATTTACAGCTCTACATGTAAGTCTGATGTTCAAAAAGTGGTATTATTGCGGCTTCCAGAACTCTTCAACGACCGAATAAGATTATTCATTAACGTAAAATGCCCTAAAATGGACGATAATTGATACTTAACTTTTCGCTCGGCACAACTATACCTTAGCACCTAACCTATCTGTGGTTTACACTCAAGATGCAATAATGTAAAGTATAGCATCACTTTGCGGGATCACATTTTGTCCAATCAAACTAAAATATTCTTTGTGAGGAAGGGCTTGTCTTGAGCTCTGTGTAATTTGTCGCACATGATTCTGTGAATGTTTATACCGACTCTTTGGGTTGGTGATATTTAAGATATAGATGTATCGCATGTTTTCAAAAATACTTACTTCAATGGTGACGCCAAGGTTGCACTTTTATCCAGATGGAATTGTTTTCACTGCTGTGGTCATTAGAATGAGTTTCATATCAGACTGATAAAAAGTTGAAAGTCAAGCAGAACGTATATTATCTTACTGTGACAAGAACAATCCTGTACTTACAGCTTAAGCGAATAACGCGACCTTATGCAGAGCATCAGATTAACGCCTGATTTCTATAGTTACGTATTAACATTTGTGAGGTAATCTCTATCAAAGAGAATGTCTAAACGTTTAGATACCTCGAACTGCCACGCTTTTAGAAGAAAGAGCTTGGCGATCTTCAATGGCATCATATGAAATTTGTCTTGGATAGATTCCAAAAACGATAGGATTTTTGTTTGATTATAGGAATCAACAGCAAATACACCACATACTACAACAGACCACGTAAGTATGCCCCAAGTGAGGTTTCTTTCCGGTATTTGCTCCATATTTCTTACGATTTCTGTTACAGTATCTTGATACGACATTAAATCAAAATCCGTGAACTGAATGACTTTAGTAATAAGCAAAAAGCAAGTTCTTGCCACGATCTTACCGGCCAGCAGGTTTATCTTACAGTTGCGATACACGCTGTCGTTTGAGACAGACTGTTCATAAATTGGCACTATCCTTGGAGTGTAGTAATACGCTTGCTTCTGCAATTGTTGAGCTCTTTCAAACCAGATACTCTTTTCACAGAGTGGCAATTGTAAACGTGCGATGTAAGATGCCTTGGCTAATATTTCGAACGCCTCCAAAGATGCGCCAAACACTGGATTATTCATCCATTTGGCATCACATTGACGAATGAAACATTTGAGAGACTTTCCTAAATTCTTGAAGACGATGTATGGATTTGGCAAGCTCGAAATGTCTAAGGCCCAAAGCAAAGCCACTGAATAATTGTATATGAAGCTCTCAAGATACATTCGGTCATGCGGCTCTAAGACGGGTGTTTGTGCCGAAATGCTATGTTCTATCTGCAAGATGCTTTCTTCGACGCTCGTGTCTTTGGACGCAGAGATTAATTCTATCTTAGCCAAATAATAAGGTGAATTAATGATATTGTAGGAGTTGGCCAGGCAAGAGATACAATCATTAACAGTTGAGTTGAGTGCTACCTTATTCCTAAGGCAAAGAAGCTGAAAGGACGCCAGGAGCCAGGGTTCAGCGTGTTCATCACTTTTTTGTCTCAGACGATTTTTTATTAAAGTTAGCGAACTCTTGTACAGGTCAGCAGAGAGTTGACCGAATAACTTCGAATCATAGTATTCCAAAAATGTTGCTCCACAGCACATAAAAACTTCCTTCAGAATGGCATTGTTTTTTAAGCTTCTAGTAAATGTAGCCTGGGTTGTTAATAACGGGTGGGTAATTTGAGGACCGAGGACAACAAGCCAATGATTCACAGCTACGTATATTAAGAACAACTCGTCTCTGCAATATGGGAAGACTACCTGAATGGTGCCCTTGTTCAACAGGTTTATTATTGTCTCAAACCTCTTAGTTAACTCACATGAGGATTCAAACGAGAAGCGATACAAAGGTGTTTCTCTCAGAGCAATGAGATCCTTCTCGGCTAACGTGTACCTTCTATACGGATGGAAATCATCTGTTTTTGTGGCATCTGAAAAAATTGATACATTATTTCGCATATGTCTATATTCGGAGACCGCCCTATCTGTACAAGGCGACAAATTGGATTTTTTAGAGTGTAAGTCGGACGGCGAACCCGAATCTGAATGACTTTCTAAACAATCCAGTTGCTTAGCTGTCGGAAATCGTTTGAGGATTTGAGGTTTTTTGGACCTATCATCCAGCTTAACGACAGAATTTCTGAAGCAGGTCAGTATATGAAATCTGGGATATCCTCCTTCAGAAGTGGGGAAATTGTGAAAGCAAACCTTCTTCGTTCGTTTTTTAACAGTTTTATGCTTCTCATTTCGAGCCGAGAGTTCATCCAAGTAAAAATTCAAAAACATATTGGCAGCTTGTGTAGTTCTACAGATGTCTGAAACAGGAGCTTCATCACTCCAGACACATTGGAGAAAGTTCTTTTGACATCCTGTACAGATTGGTCTATTCTCATCGCATTTCTTGTGACGCTCCCTACAAGTTAGACAGCCATTACTTGATCTTTTTTCTGCCAATACCTTGATATACGACCCTTCTGAAAGTTTCTTGTTCCTTCTATACCTTACCTTTCGAGTTGACATGATCACTGATGTCAGTGATTTTTCGGAAATACCTGAGGTGGTCAAGTATGTTGACTTCTCTTAAATTGTGACTGTCTCATTTCTGAGAAACGCGACTGACAAAAGAAGACGGTGGGCGCAAATATCATCAGATGAAGAACATGAAGGCAACTTTCATATATACTAGGCCTTTTGAACGGTCGGCCGTAAAACAGCGTTTCTCTACCAATCCTCTGACATTTATCTCTCTACTTATTTTTGATGTTCTCCGAAATTAATCGAGATGCGAACAAAGATAAGATAAGAAGCAGATGCCGAAGAAAATTGAGTCATGTGACTTCGAACATGCGAGTAAACAGATATTGGTAAATCAACCAGTCCTAGGAAGTTTTCCAGGTTACAACGTTGCATATTCCATTAAGCAAACTAAAACAGTATTTGGAGAACTTTCCAGAGATGATTGAATTCACTCTTCGTTGTCAAAAATGTAGTTATAGACATCATCCATGGTTGTTGTGTTAAAAAGATGCTGAGTTGAAGGGTTCAAAAGGGTGTTCATATCGTGCCAGCCCGAAACTCCAGTTGGACGCATTTGTGTCGTAGAAGACTGAAGCAGTGAATCAGTAATTGTAGTAGACTGAGGCATTGGAACTGGGTTTCTTGTAGTTTCATCCGTGTTAGTTCCCCATAACGACAATAGATCTGAAAAGCTTGTAGACTGAAAAGATGGTGTTGGAGGAATCTGAGGTTGAGTGGGAATAGGGCCTTGTGAGACGATCTGTGCCTGGCCGGGTATCTGAGTTGGTGCCTGCATCTGTGTCTTTTCGCCATTTAAGTTGATATTTGAGTTCTCTTTTTGTGCTACATCAGAACAAGCCTTCACTAAAACAGCGTCAAACTGAGCTGCAAGCTGCGAGCCCTGTGCAAGAATCTCCATTGCTTCATGGGCTGCTAAGAGTTGCGATTTAACATTTTCCCAGAGTGTTCTTGCAGAGTTTGGCTGCGAAACAAAACATAACGGAATCATTGACGATCGAACGAGATAATGGGTGGCATACCAGTAAGACAAGGGACTCAAAGGATAAGTTCGTATAAATGTGGTAATGCTCATAATTGTTCTGTCAGACAATTTGAGGCACAACTCCTTGCATCTTGCTCGACTTGGGTCTGTAGAATCAGGATCAACACCATTATCACCATCCTCGTCTTGATATAGGAACCTTATGAAAAGTGAGACAAGTGATGAGTGAAACATCCAATATGGTCTAAATTTAATTAGAGGTAGCCAATCTAGTTGAGTTTCCTTGACAGCTTTCAATTCGGTATCATTGTGTGGGGGTGTAGGCCAATGGTTTACAAAGCCTTGGATCTCTTCATACCACACCAGGAAGTCGTTGATGTTTTGCTGATAAGGATTGTTTGGCAATACATGATTTAAAATCTGTGACCATTGAGACTCTTGAATTATCGACGAGTAGACAGTTGGTTCATTCAACGTTCCAGAGTACATGGGTAAAGGAACATCAATGCAACATAGACTAGGAAGTGAACTAGGACGTCCAGTTTCGGTGCAAAGTTCAGTCTCAGTGCAATATATGGACCACCAAACCGATCTCCGCACCTGCTGTTCTGATAACGGTAAATGCTTCATGTCACGTTGTAGCCCTAAAGAGGTTGCCATATGGGTGCACAGACCCAATAAAGTCCAAGCTGTGTTTAATTTGTGGATTTTGTAGACATATTGCGAGAGCAAAAGAAGAGCGATAGTTAAGTCCAATGAACCAGTCTCAAACACAACAGCCGACAGATAAGACAATGCATTCTCAAAGTAAAAAGTGTCATGAGATATATTAGACTTGCTACACCAGGCACCCAAAACCAATACAGTGTTGAGTAAAATCTGCCATATCTCCGTATTTTCGGGCTGAATTTGGTCATTATACTGGCCATAAAATTTCTCTTTATCAATAACTGGATACAGAGCATGGTAGTTTCTAAAGAATGAGTCAATGTATCTCGAGGTTGTCTCTCTTTTAGTTAAAACTAGCGGATCGTTAACTGTTACTGGAGGAATCGCACGTTTATTTGATGGTATGGGAGAGAAATTTTGAGGGATATCATTGTTTATCAATACTGACGACTTCGTAGTGTTATTTGGCTTGGCAACAAGATCAGGATATAATATTTGATTCAAGCAGTAACGAACAGATCCTTTAGCCACGTAGCTATTGTCAATATTAGTGTTGATCTCATACCACTGAAAAAAGGTCTGCGATACTGGAGGACCCGCAGGACGACTTCCGAATTTATTCACGTTATTTTGGGCACTTGACGTAGACTGTTGTGCTTTTATTTCATTGAACAGCTGTCGCAGACTAGTTAACGACATCGCAGAAGATATGTTGTTGCGTGCTGGGTTTGGGACGTAAGGTTCTGGTGATATTGATTGGGGTCGCCGAAGAGACTGGAGGGTCCAACTATCCTGATTTGATTGTATAACAGGGTCAACGGACACAAGGCTTTCGTTTGACTTGAACTGTGGTTTCACTTGTTGATTACCATTGTTCTTACCTGCGAGTAAACCATCGATGTCTTGGCCGGGGACCAAAGTCTTCAACAACTTCTCCAACTGACTGACTCGTGTTTCCATTTCGGTTAAGCGAGCTCTAGTCAAAGGTGTCCGTACCACTCGAGGGGAGTATTTGCACTCCCAACCATATCTTTGACAGTTTTCACACTTCGGTAGTGTCATTGAACATTTGAGTTTACGCTTTCTACACTCATCACACGCTTGATGCATCTTCGTGGTGGGCGCGCCGTCACCAGTGCTTCTTGAATTTTTGCAGCCCGTGTTGCTGCTAACTGCAGTCTTCACATCAGCCAGCTGTTCTGATTCTTCAGACCTCTGCCGTTTCTTAAGTTGACTCGTCTCTTTGCCTGGAGAAAGCTTCGATTTCATATTGGCGGGGAAGTCCGGTAGACTTTAGGCTTACAATAACAGCCAGATCGGTTCCGTAAGTGCTTCTTAAGCGATACGTAGAGTTCCGTGGTCCCACCAGGGGGTGACTTTAGGATGCTTCACTAATCGAAATTCAACAAAGTCGAACGGCAATAGATCTCCTCTTCTGCAATACCCTTCGAATAGGTAGATTTACTAAAATGCAGCCTTAGATTGTCTGACTAAGAAAACAAATGAGATAATACGCAGAATAGACAAACTTCGATACACGCGCCAACTTTAAGTGTTTCCAGTTCAAAGGTAGTATAATAAAAAGTATGTTCAAGTCTCGTTCCAGTTAGCTGTCAAGTAAACACTTACCCTTTGACGCTTTTTCCATATGGTCTGAGCTGGAAAGCTTATTTCTAACCTTTTTCTTTTTCTTCTGGGTTCCTATTTCAAGCTCCGTTGGCCAAAAATCGAATGAAATAAAAGGAAACAACAGAAACAGCCGCATGATCTGGAGTTCAACAGCTGAGCACAGTCTGACCGCACTTTCTCAGTGTTGCAAGACGAGTGGTCAGGTTTCTCTGTTAAAAAGCCCGAGGCCTTCCTTCTCACTAATTTGCTTTTGTCCAGCAATTCTCCGTGCCCTTCCCCCAGCGTGAAGTCCGTTTCCATATACTCCGGCGAGGCAGATGCCGTTCGTATCTGCAGCGCGTGGTGCAGCCTTATGATCCCATTGTTTTTGTTGCATAATTCATAGTAATGGTCAAGTGTTTAAAAGACAATTGGCGAATCTCCCTGGGAAGCAAAATTGTCTAACTGTAATTGCGCACTCGCAGGAGTTTCTTCTAATGCCTTCACGTAGCCAAAGAGCTCCGCGGTTATCTCACTGAAAATTCATGTCACGTGACTGTAGCTAACTCAGTGCAAATGTTGCTCAACGTTTCATAGGTATTGCGCAAATCCCGCAAACGTGGTATTGCACTCTGCCGTACACTTCAACTTGTTCCTGGGTGTGTCTTCTATCCAGCTTGTATCTCAGACCCCAATCATTGTGAGATCAACCTCATATATAGTTTTTGAGCTATGGATCTCCAATAAAAGATTAAGCGCCCTTGGGCCCTGCAACTGTTTTCGGAATTCTAACCGCGGATCTCATCTTATTACCCGAACTTCAAATGCTTCAACGTTTTCATATCACGTGATCGGCTCTGCAGTTCTTGAAAAATAAAGGTTAAAGATTACGTAAACTTTTCAGTTTTTGTTTTGGTATCTCGAAATTCAAATTGGTAGCGCGTACCGTGTTGACATATAATACTGAGCAAACTCATCTTGATCTTCAAAGGTATCGACAACCTTTAATTGTTACTATGGGTAGCGATGATTACGTTGTTCGTCTTTCCATACTCTGAGTACAACTGACTTGAGGCTGAGTTGCTGGTATACGGTTTCTGGGCAAGTTTTGTACAGAGGAACATTCGGTTTCAGAGAGCCTCCAGAATATGGTGAAGCCATCGCATAATCTAAGAAGAGAGCACAAATGGCTGAAGGAGACGGAGGCATATTTGCCCGATAAGAGTGTGTTACTGCTTTTGCAAAAAAATGTACAAGCCAAACGGCCTGCAAACTCTGTATCTGCATCTGGCGTGCCTAGGAGCTTGCCATCCTCAGCTGAATTTTCGACTAGAAGAGAAGCCGATGGAATATGGCAAGCAGCAGCTGAGCCAGAAGCGGCACAGGTACAAGGCAGGGTCACAGAAGAGTTTACAGGCTCTTATACAAACAAAACAGATATTGTAGCGACGGTTCTGGACTCTGAAGAGGACTCAGACCTGGAGGTCATCGCTGACCGATTTAGCGCTCCTGCTCGGGAGAGGACAATGAGACAATTGTCTCAAAGAGAAGAGGAACGGAATTCTCTTGTTGGAGCATCTTTGGCAGTCTCAGGACCATATACTGATAAAGAGCAGAGGCCTGGTACGGATGAGTTGGTCTCACTTCTACGGCAACAATCCGCTCTCTTGATAGAGAAGTGCCAAATCCTGGAGTCAACCTCGCTTTCTCAAGATAACAAACGCTCTAGAATTCAGTCAGTGATTGATCCGACGCTTCACAAGATAAAACGTCGTTTGCTATCTCTGGATGGCGGTACTCCCCCTGTTTCTCAGCAGATACCAACACATAACTCACCAGATCTTAGCCATCAGCAAGTTTCTTCCGCGCCTACTGTATCTGGTTCTTCCTCGCCTTTACCGCAGCCAACAGCTGGCTCTCCATTATCTTACACTAGACCAGCGTCTCCACAAGAGAGGTCTGTGGCTGTTAGGTCAAGATCGTTACGCCAAAGAGATCCATCGAAAAATTATTATATTCCAACTATGTCTCAGTTAGATGAGAACTCGCAGCTTTTGTACGAACCACTTCCACGATCAACCGCTACAGAAACTGGTACCAACATCAGTGGAGCTGCTCGCACGAATTACGACAGTGATGTTTCAATGGAGGCAGAATCTGAAGATTCCCATTTCCTAACTACAATGGAAGAAGATCAAATATATGATAATGAAGTACATGAGTCAGATAAAGAGTTCGTCGTCGATGGAAGCTATTTAGATGGACTAGAAAATGATGCTGATTACCATGAGGATGAGGAGAACTACTCTATGGAGCCTGACCACAACCGCAGCGACTTCAGCCGTCATGTATTAGCCCACCGAGATTCCACATCTAACCAGATCGTCATAGATTCGTCTCCAAATGCTTCCCCAAATAGGTTTCATCCGTCGTCACAGCTTCCTAAACTGTCCGCAAATCAACCCTTGTCCACTTTCCAGGGAACGCCACAATTACGGCTACTGGATGACGAAGAAGATGGTGACGAATGCAATATTCATGAACAGACTGTTAACAATGGGCCTCAAAACACTGAATTTGTTGAAGATCCAATCTCGGACTCTCTAGCTCATGAAAGTAACATAAGTCCCCCACTTGAGGAGTTCGAGCCACTGTCCGATACCGACCTGGAAGAGTTTGATGCGGAAAGAGAAGACCAAACGCAATTTGATCAGATAAAAGAGCTCGACGATGACTTGAAAATCATTTCTGAATCAAGGCTTGATGTCGCTTCCTCTTTTCTGCCCGTAAATGTAAAGGAAGAGGCAAGAAGTTTTATACCTGAGCATCATAGTTCTGAGAATTTTATTCCAGTTCCAGAACTCATTGAAGATGATGACTTCTCTATCGCTGATCTAGAGCCCCTTCTGGACCAGCAAGCAAAGTCTCCTACAAGACCGGTAGAGAATCTACCTCAGTATTCATGGTCTACTGAAATGCGTAACAGACTTCACAAGGTATTTGGACTCAACTCCTTCAGAAAAAACCAATTGGAGGCTATCAATGCGACTTTGAGTGGAAAAGATGTTTTTGTTTTGATGCCAACAGGAGGTGGGAAATCTCTCTGTTATCAACTCCCTGCTATTGTGCAGTCTGGAAGAACTTGTGGAACTACAATTGTTGTATCTCCTTTGATATCGCTTATGCAAGATCAAGTGGAGCACCTGCTGGAAAGAAATATAAAAGCCAGCATGTTTAGCTCTAAGGGTACTGCCGAGCAGAGGAGAATGACTTTCAATCTCTTCATCAATGGGATGCTTGAGTTGGTTTATATCTCTCCTGAGATGATCAAGGCGTCTGTTCAATGTAAACGTGCAATTTCAAAGCTATACCAAGATAGAAAACTTGCCAGAATTGTCATTGACGAAGCTCATTGTGTCTCAAACTGGGGTCACGATTTTAGGCCGGACTACAAACAGCTTAACTTTTTCAAGCAGGAGTACCCTGACGTTCCTATGATGGCACTAACTGCAACCGCGAGCGAGCAAGTTCGTATGGACATTATCCACAATCTTCAATTGAATCATCCTGTTTTTCTGAAACAAAGCTTCAACAGAACCAATTTGTTTTACCAGGTCCTTAAGAAGGACAAAAACTCAATGTCCCATATGTGCAATCTGATCAAGACCCAATTCAAAAACCAGACGGGTATTATTTACTGCCACTCTAAAAACTCTTGTGAGCAGACAAGTGCTATGATGCAAAAAAACGGAGTCAAATGCGACTTTTACCATGCAGGCATGGATCCTGATGAGAGACTACAAGTTCAACGGGATTGGCAGGCCAACCGTGTCCAAGTAATATGTGCAACAGTAGCATTTGGTATGGGTATTGACAAGCCTGATGTCAGATTTGTCTTCCATTTCACAGTTCCCAGAACCTTAGAAGGCTACTACCAAGAGACCGGGCGTGCTGGAAGAGATGGTAAGTTTTCTTTCTGCATTATGTACTATTCTTTCCGTGATGTTAGAACCATTCAATCCATGATTCAGAAGGACAAAAACCTTGATAAGCCAAACAAGCAAAAACATCTGGACAAACTGCAACAAGTCATGCAATATTGCGAGAACAAAACTGACTGTCGAAGGCAACTGGTTCTGTCTTACTTCAACGAAGAGTTTGATCCAAAAGATTGTAACAAGAATTGTGATAACTGTAAAGATGCATCCAGCGTTGTATATGAAACTAAAGATGTTACTGAGGATTCCAAGGACATCGCAAATCTTGTGAGGTCGGTTCAAGACTCCAAAGTCACACTAATACACTGTCAGGATGTGTATAAGGGTTCGAAGTATCAAAAAATTGTGCAACTGGGACATCATTTACTACCATACCACGGAAAAGGTAAAGATTGGAAAAAGGCTGACATCGAGCGTATATTTTTCAAACTTGTTACTGAAAGGATACTCACCGAATACTCAGTCAGCACAGGAAGAGGATTTTTTTCAACATACGTGAAACTAGGACCAAACGCCAAAAGCCTGTTTAAAGGGAGTCTTAAGGTGGAGATTAAGTTTGTGTCTAGCAGAGAAGCTACACCAAGCTCGTCATCATCCGACCATCATTGCAGCTCTCATAATCATAAACATCAGAACTGCTCGCACGATCATTCACATGGCCATTCCCACTCTCACGGATGCGGCCATTCTCCAACAAACACGGCTTCCTCTTTTTCCTTGCCAGAAAATGCCACATCACTTGCCATTTCCACTCAAACTTTGCCAAGGGCACATACTGACAACAGTGCAAGCTTGCAAGTGGTAGATGGTAGGGAACATATTGCCAGATTTAGATACACTGAAGGTGCGGAGAGTAACAATTCTTCCCATCTGCAGCTTGCTACAAACCATGATTTTGTATCGTCTCAAGAACAAGCTCATATTGCCAAATCTTTCGAAATGCTTAAGGATGTTGCCGTGAATGTGTCAAGTAAGTTCAATTTTGAAGATCAATCCAACCTCGTGTCAGACGTCATTTTAAGAAAAGCGGCCATTGAGCTTCCAGTAGATGAGAAATCGTTTTCTACACTCTCCGGATCGATAAATACAGCCTTGGCAAAGCGCTTTAAGTATTTCTCGGCGGTGCTCAAAAAACTGAAGAAAGAGAGACAACGAATCATTGTCGTTTCATCCGATAAGTCGCTCACAACAGGTGCCGAAAATCGAGATAAATCTGAATACTTTCCTTCTAATGACACAGTGGATGACAGCGCATTAATCACCCAGATTCGTGATAGTATGTTTGCATCTTCCTCGTCCACGACGTCTTCTTCTCAGCGTACGTCGACTTCCCAAAAACGAACAAAGCCAAGAGCCTCTTCTTCAAGAGGCAGATGGAAGAAGTCATGGAAATATTCCAAACGTAAATAAGACTTATAGATGCAAGTTTGGCAATCGATGTCACATAAATAAGCTTATAAGAAAACCCTCTTGCTCAAGACAAGTTCTGCGTGGAGCTAGCACTGCTTCTAACCATTAGTCTGAAAGAATAGTGGATTTCAATTATACTTCGAATATTGTGCAAGGCGGTGCGTAATTCGACAGAGAAGTGAGACACTGCTTCTTCAAAGACCTATATCCATTTCGTCTTCCCCCTTGAGGAAAGTGGTTTCACATCCTAGAGTTGTTCGCGACAATGCCGCTCAGCGCAGTAGTAGTCCCTTCATCCCGTTTGTTAGAGCACAAAACGATTGAAGTACGTAAGGCCTGAAGGGCTAAACTGTCTGTGGAAGAAAGACCAGTGGGCAGAGCACAAGATAACGAAACGTAAATATGGACAGCCAAGTATGAATTTTCATATCCGTTAAAATCATATCCGATATAGTGTAACGGCTATCACACCACGCTTTCACCGTGGAGACCCGGGTTCGACTCCCGGTATCGGAGTTATATTTTTCCTCTCAGTTATTGTCTTTTTTGTCTCGATACCTAAGCTGCATAACTAGCTACGCTATCACAAGCGAGTTCAAGGTGCGTACTTCTGTACCAATCGGCTGTTCTGTGCCATCGAATATCCAAACTTGGTTAAAAACTTGTTCTAAGTCTTTGGACTGATGACATTTATCCACGCTGGTTGTCGTCGTTTGTAAATCTTTGAAATGTATCATTGTCGCTATACGTTCGTAAGTGTTGTGGGTGATGTAGTGGTACCAGTTTTGCGGGTCATTTCTCGGTAACTTTACAGAAACCGTTGTGAAAATGAACGCTGGCGCATCCATGCTTTGATCGTCCGTTACTGCAAAATGACATTTCCCAATGAATGAATTGTACTCGAGACTCCATATTGTCTTGACGCTTTGTCTTTGATCCTGTAGACTGTTCGCTTGGAAGTCTAATAAAGATATGGCACCTAGTAAATTAGACCTTGAACCCGTATCTGTTTGTTGATTTTTTTTATCCTCACTGTTCTTGTTATGATTCTTGACTGCGGACTCTTTATTAGTGTTATGTTTTAAATTATCGGCGATTCCAATCTCGTTCTCGTTATAGAACCTGCTTCCGTCTCCCAGGTTCTCGTCTCGAGATTCAACAAGACAAATGGATACCGTTGAAACATATGAGTTAACTGTATCGTAGCAATATTCAACTTCACATTCGTCTTCGTCTTCCAAGTCGGAACACTCTACCAACTCAGGCAACGTGAGCCTCATCTCTGTTGAGTTTAGTAACGCAAATGTTATGATATAGCAAAAAAAATTCTACCGGCCGACTCCACCTACTCTGCAAACTTTGAGTTACTTCCCAGCTAAAAACTATTCTCTGGTGTACATGTTCCAGTAGTGTCACTTCTTGTAAAACTGACGCTCATCTGCTCTAAACGTTAGGCGTCTGTGTCTGGCAAAAGCACAAAACCTTAAGAAACGGAAATGTGGTAATATAAACCCAAAGTCAAGCGGCAGCAAAAGACAACCAACAGCACCTTATACAGGCATGGTTCTGGTCAGTGGCTCGTAGTGCTGACGGCTAGGTACTCAACACGGTTCTAAAGTGACGCATGTCCGGGTAACAAACTTCATTGTTATCAAATGCTAAAGATCAACATGGAAGAAAGGCAAAACCAAAGAACTGAAAAATTACAACCCAGTATTTAATCATTGAAAGGATTATGGGTCAGGTGTGCGCTGAGTTAGTGTTTCAGTTGTATTTCTTTGGTGATCGAGGGATAGAACCCTAAAGCAAAGATTTGAGATATCATTCTTCCCAGGATTTGTAAAGAGAGAAGAGTGCTGAGAGCGATTCTGTCAATCATATTGTATCTGGTTTCGAAGAAGAGTTTCACAAGACCCTTACTGGTGTGGTTCTGATCTTCTGTTTTTGCAACTGTGAGAAACACTGAGCTGAGACAATAACATGGGTGTTTGGTTGTTTATTTTTGCCGTAGTGGCTAACTGTGTAAACCTATTCGCACAGATCCATTTCACCATTTTATATGCGGACCTAGAAGCCGATTACATCAACCCTATCGAGTTATGCTCTAAGGTAAACAAATTGATTCTTCCTGAGGCGGCACTACACGGGCTCATCTCGCTGCTGTTTTTGTTGAATGGATACTGGTTTGTGTTCTTGTTGAATTTGGGGGTATTGGCTTACAACGGAAACAAATTCTACAAGAAGCAGCATCTTTTGGACGCCACAGAGATCTTCAGAACGCTAGGGAAACACAAGAGAGAGTCCTTCATCAAGTTGGCGTTCTATTTGTTCTTGTTCTTCTTCTACTTGTACAGGATGATCATGTCTTTGATCGCCCTAGGCGGAGAATAAACTGTGTCTGTGCGGCTTGCGGGCAGTTTTTCGGAGACCGTATCCCTAACGTTGAATATAACCGGGGTGGGCACTGTTCAGAGATAGGATCTTATGCTTATTCGCGGCAATCACTATTTCCCTGCGTCTACATCAATATCTCAATTATACAGAAGACTGTGTAAATTACACCTAGTGTTTATATCAATATACCGACTATCGTGACGTATTTTCTGATGCACCGTTGACCACCTGTATCGAGTCGTTCAACGACCGCAGGCTTGGCAAAAGGCTGAACTGGGTAGGGTCTACTATCGAGCCCGTACTGGATTTCTGTTTGGAGATCAGCTCGTTCACCCGTCTGATGTTGTGCAGCTGGGTAATTTCGTGCTTCAGGTCGCTGTGTGGGTCCTGCAATACGTCTGTCATGTTTCGCACCTCCAGTAGTGATTGCGACAGCGAATTTTTCAGCAAAGAAATCTGTTTCAGCCTGTACAACAAGTCGTTGTTGGACAAGTTCAGCTCCGAAAGCGTGGCAAGGTCCTGCTTGCACTGCGACAAAAATCGCTCCAGTATCTTAATTTCGAGCTTCAGGCTCAGTTTCTGCCGCGCGGTCCCGGGACGGGGCCGCAGCGCGTTGAATTGAGCGGCGCGTTCGCCGATCTGCGACTGAATAACGCCCTCGAGCAGCCGACGCAGTACGTCGATCGTCGCCATGGACGTCAGCGGCGTAGCGAGCTGCGACAGGCTCATGGGCGCGAACTGCGCCGTATCCAAGCCATCGGTACCGTATTCTGTGGTCACGTGACCATCTTCTATTACGGACTCCTGTTCCTCTGGTACAAAAAGGGGCTCCTCCAGCTCTGTCGGTACATCAACCGCTGTGTCTATCTCTGGTGTCTCGGCTGGCACCGGTTCCTCGATATCTGGCTCCGCTCCTGGCTCTATCACCACATCATAGTCTATGACCCGCGACGCACTTCCACGCTGCCTGTACAGCAGTTTGAGGTGCCGCTGCCTCAAATCTTCCATTGCAGACGTCATCTCATCCTCCATACCACTGCTCACCGCGCGCTGACCGGAGTCTCTCTCATCGTCGTTCCTTAAACTCCTCTTTCACCTAGCTGCTATCGAACAATACAGTAGCAGCCTCGCTTTAGTACAGCAAGGCATACAAAACAGAAACACGAGAGGACAAGAAAAGAGACCACGTGACTGCGTCACGTGGTCCTAATCTCCCTGCCACCGCCCCGTCCAGGTCCAGCCATCCGCAGTGTAACAGCGCGCATTCCCGTCGAGTACCCTTGCACACTGACTCCGTTGCCCCAACAACACACCCGCCTCTCTTTTCCGCAACACGCTCGAACGACCAGCCCATGCAGCGTGCGGCAACTAGGGCTCTTTGTGCGGTTTTCACCGCGCATTCTATATTTAACTTGCACCTTGATCCGAACCCTGCCCCTCACCGAGCCCAGGCCGAAAGCCCAGGCTGAAGCGTGTGGGCTCACCGCCGGTCCACGCCGAGCCTGGGGCTCGGCCTAGGCGCATGCGCCTAGGCTCATGCAAGGCATACGTATTTTCATGCATAAGTTAAAGTTTGTGCAGGGCGGTCTGACGGATCATTGTTTCGTCGTGTTGAAGCCTGCAGCCTCGGGCTAAGATTTGTGTCTTGCTGTCATTACGTATAGTGTCTGGATATTGTGGTGGTATATAAGCAAAGTGCGGAGCTTGTGGAGCGAACTATATAGAAGGACCAGTGTGAGGAAGAATAGAACATGGATACGGGGGTTGTTTGGTGGTGTGTGAGGAGTTATGTACTGTGAAGAGAGCAGTGATCGAGGAATTATGCCGAGTATTCCTGCGCCACCTACCACAACTCTTCAGTCTTCGCATGAGCTGCCCAGAACGTTGTGGATGGGCGATCTGGACCCACGATTCGATGAGCTGAGTATAGCAGCGATATGGCAGAGTACGGGCAAAACCGTGAGGGTGAAGTTGATCAAAAGCAAAACTAACGTGCTGATTCCAATCAACACGGCGTCAGCCGTGGGTGCTGCCGAGCCGCAAGCGGCCGGCAGCCAGCAGAGCAGCGCCAGCAGCAGCGCGCTGGAGATCAACGGAGTGTCGTTCATAGACCCGAACAAGACCAGTTTGCACCATGCGGGATACTGTTTTGTAGAGTTTGACTCGTTCGAGGATGCGCAGCAGGGTCTTGCGCTGAACGCTACACCGATACCAAACATCGCATGCAGCAGCACTGCGTCCAAGCACACGAATGAGGACGGGAAAAGACGGTTCCGGCTGAACTGGGCGAACGGCGCGACTTTGCACTCCACGATTCTGCCAACGCCCGAGTTTTCGCTGTTTGTGGGTGATTTGTCCCCGTTTGCGACAGAGGCAGACCTGCTCTCGCTGTTCCAGACAAAGTACAACAGTGTGAAAACCGTGAGAGTGATGACAGATCCAATCACCGGGGCGTCCCGTTGCTTTGGTTTTGTGAGGTTCGCTGACGAGTCTGAGAGACGCAACGCCCTGATCGAGATGAACGGGATCCAGTTCCAGGGCAGACAACTGAGGGTTGCTTATGCCACTCCTAGAAACAACGTGCCGCAGCAGAACATGCCAGGAAATGCTTCTCAGCAGAGACAGCAGATTCAGGCCCAGTACCAACAGCAGCAGCAGGCTCACGCTCAACTACAGGCGCAGCAGCAAGCGCAGCAACAGGCCCAACAGCAAGCTCAACATCAAGCCCAACAGCAGGCTCAGTATCATCTTAATCAGCAATCCCTAATGAACCAGAACCCCATGGTGTCCCATAAGTCTCCCATGCTGCTGGATACGGCTAATGTGTTAGTATCAATGCAACACATGCCCTCATCATCTAGTACACATCTCATGCCTGAAACCAACTCCAATGCATCTAACCACAGCGACTTTGCTCTGGCCTCGAATGCGCTGCTAAACATGAGCTATTCCACCACCAGTTCAGCGTTGAGTTCCACTCCAACAAACAATTCTCTGAGCTCGATCCCATACACAACGAGAGACCCGGCATCTGATCCATTCGCCAAAGCTAGTTATGTCAATTACACCTATCAGAACCAGCACGAAAATGCCAATACTTCGACTACAGTTTTCGTCGGAGGACTGAACCCCAACATCACCGAAATGCAGCTATTTGAAGTATTCAAGCCTTTCGGTCATATTGTTGATGTTAGTGTTCCTCCAGGCAAACAGTGTGGATTTGTCAGATTCAAAGACAGACTGAAAGCGGAAGCATCGATTAACGGCTTACAGGGTTTCTCCATAATGGGATCTCCGATTAGACTCTCATGGGGTAGAATGAGTCCGCCCGCTCTCTCACAGAATCAAATGCCCAGTTCAAACTCTGGTGCATCACAATCATCCTCATTTCTGTTCGCATGATCTTTCCTTGCTCTTTTCAACGCCAAAACCAATTAAAATTGCCTTTAGCCTTTCAAAACGACCACAAGCTAATTAACCACCGATTCAATTCAAGTTTACATTTCTGACGTTCCAGTTGTTTTATTTAATTGTACCTGTTCGGTCCACCGACTATTGCCGACCCATTGACAAGGGTCTTAGATGTTTCTGCATATACTGTGATTCCTCCTCACATGCTAATGATTACATATATAAATATTGCCTTTTATCTGCTATCTTCAATCACCTAGCTACGCCCTGTTTGATGCAGCGTAGTACTGCTGGTTTATCCACCAAATGCACGTTGGCTCTTGGCATTCGTCCCCAGATCTGCCTGTGATTGAACAGCATAAAATCACGTGACGCTTGAAAAAGTCTTGAAGATGGTTCAACTGTGCAGAGTTACTAAGGCTTTTGAAGGGAGCAACGCCCGACTTACTTGCCATTTGTCGACTCTTTGCAATTGAATTGCAGTAGAATCTATTCTTCGTCAGTGTCTTGATTGGCTGTCATTGCAACAGATTGTATCAATTAGTGGCGCCAGTGCGGCAGGACGTCAGAGGAACCAATTATAGCTAGGATGCTGCAGCTAAGCCATAAGCTGGAGGGCAAACATGTTTTGCTGGTGGGCTGTGGTGATGTTGGATATACCAGAGTACTTAAATTATTACCGACAGGGTGCAAACTGACAATTGTCTCCCCAGAGATACATCCGAAACTGAGCAGTCTGGTCGATAACGAGAATTATCAAGTGGGTCAAATCTACCGGTACCTGGCGAGGCCGTTTGAAGATGAGGATCTGATCATGCATGGTAACAACCGAGCCGAAACCATTGAGGACTTGGAAAAGCCGTTAGGTTTCCATATGGTTTTCACCTGCCTCCCGGATATAGAGCTGAGTACACGGATCTATCAGCTGTCTAAAATCAAGCTTGGAACGGGAACACTGTGTAATGTTGCAGACCAACCACCGCTGTGTGATTTCTACTTTGGCGCCAATCTTCGACTTGGTAGCGAGAATTTCGGTCTTTCTATCATGATCAGTAGCGAAGGTATGTCTCCTAGATTCACAGCTCTATTCAAGAAGGAACTGTTAGCCAGATACGGAGATTGGCCGATCAAAGAATGCGTAGAAAAATTGAACGAAATAAGGGAATTGGTCAGAACTACATCGGAACAGTATCTTGAAAGCTTTGACAATGACAGGGCCCAGCTGATCAAGTTTAGGATGGAATGGTTGAAGGCTCTTACGGACAAATTTGGCATCGAATGCTTCAAGTTAAATCCGCAGAAAGTTACTGACCTTTTCCGGAACATGATCAAGGAAAAGGACTACAATTTGGATGAGGTCACCGATAGGTTGTTGGTGGATAGTTAGCGTAGGTAAGACCCCACCATAAAAAAAGTCTGTAACAGCTTCAGCCAAACTTACCACGGCAAATAAAGAAAGTAATATTCATCAGGTATTCGAATCCAAACATGAATTGATGTGTTATATAAAAAGCAAGTACAAAGAATGGCATACTGAAAATAACGGTTTCGATTTTGACATCACATCATGTACGTATAAGCTGAACGTAACAATGTGTAGAAATTTTTTTGTTGTTTCTAGGTTTTATGGTAGGTTACCAATGAGTTTGACATAAATAAGAGACAAAAGAGAGAACCATCACAACAAAATATCCTTCTGTATGAAACCCTTCATATAACATCAGCGTGAATGAGGGGGAATGGATTGGAAACGAGTATCAATGCGTTGTTTATAAAGACAAAAGAAAGTTGCCGTCGAACGACGAAAGAAGAACAAAGAGGTCTGAGAATTGATAAATTCTATGAACCCTCACTATTTCTTTTCGTATTTTTCACCTCTTCTAGCAGCGAATTTTGCTGCTTGGTCGACATTATCCTTGACGACTGCAACTCTCATGGTAGCCAAGATGTTGTGAGCTGCATTTGAATGCAAGTAGACACCACCGTTGAATGCCTTGGTGGCATCCTTACCCAAGGAAGCCTGAATCAAAGTCTCACCACCTGGGTGTTCTGTGATGTATCCGCTAACGTCGTGAACAATACCGGAGATGACAACCAACCCCGGATTTGTTTTCAGTTTGTCCATGAACTCGTCCTTCTCCCATACAGGAAGCTTTGATAGAGGAGACCCCCAGTTAAGCTTGGATCTGGTGCGGTCTAATTTCTTCTGTTGCTGTTGTACCAAGCCTTGTTGGATGGCATTTTGAGAGAACTTCTTCAAATCGTACGATAATCCGAACAACGAAGTGAAGTAGATCACACATTTAGTAGGATCGTATTGGTACCATTTGATGGCGTTTCTGTAATCTGTTGGGAACTCGTGGTGGAAGTTATGGTAGCCTTCACCGAAGGTGACCAGAGCAGTGATCCAGTTGTCTCTTGGAGTCCTTCTATCGTCGAAAGGCTGGTCACCAAGGTAGTGGGCCAACGAGTTGATACAGAACGTTGCCTGTTGAATAGCGCTGACCCTTAGAATACCACCGTAAATCAAGCCACCCCAGAAGTCGTTCCACATGTAGTAACAGAACAAAGCCGGCAGTAGGAATGCAGAAAAGAACATCAACGGGATGTAGTTCCTGTGTTGCCAGCGGACGATCCAGTCATCCAGCAAGTCTGCGATGTCCGCTCTTGCTCTGTGCTTAGGGTTTGGCTGCGTGAGCATCCATCCCATGTGCGAGTACCATAGCCCGCGTCTTGCGTCGTATGGATCTCTGACGGTGTCTGTGTAACGATGGTGGATTCTGTGCGAGTGGCCCCACCATTTGATGGAGCCCTCGACGCTGGCTGCACCGAAAACGGCGAAGAACAGCCTTAACGGCCAGTGGGCCGAGTAAGCCCTGTGGGACCACAATCTGTGGTACCCAGCGGTGATAGACACACCGCCGAAACAGTAGTAGATCATGGAAAAGATCAAAACCTCGTGTTTTAGTGGAACACGGCCCGAGAAAGCCATTGCGGCCCCGAGCATCGGGATGAACACCACCAAAATCATGTTCAACCAGTTCAAATGCAGATGCCAGTTGTGTATCGTCCACGGCATCTCGCTGATGTGTCTCTGGTGCTTGTACTTGGCCTTTTCCTTCTTGTCCTGCTCCAAAAGATAGTCCATGTTAGAGTCCGTCTTGAAGTCCACGGCGGCCATCTCTTTCGACCCCATCAAGGACCCGAGCCCGTTCACCACGCGCACAGACTGCTTGTTGGCCCCTGCGGCCAACACGTTGGCGTTCACCAAATCCACTTGCTCCATGCTGTGCTGAGTTTCCGCGTCACGTGATCACTAGCGTCCAAACTCCAAACTGGATCGCAACGAACTAAGATATGCGTTCTGATACCTTTCCGTGTATTCAGAGCTTATCCGTGAGTGAATGTCCTGCTCTCGGGTGCTTTACTTCCTGCAAACAACACCTTTAAGAACACCTAACAGTTAGCCACCCTTATGTGACTATCTACATTACATATCCCTAAGCCTATATATACATCATCGAGTTTTTCCAACTGGTAACAATTTGGATCCAACTGAATTTTCCAGTGACACTTTCCGAAAGTACTATGGGAGAAAAAGCCAACAATTTGCATACGGTAAAGCGATAACTACAGAGATCAGACAAGCAGCCCGCGGGCTGCGCGTCTGATCATACTACTGCAATGTGAGGCTGCTTTGCATCCAGCCACTTGCCGTACGGTCCATGGTCTGCTGACGCTGTCAATGGGCCCTCATGGCGTGTTCTCTCGTGTCACAATACGTCTGTCCACAGTAATCCAATAATCCAACAGATTTCTTTTCTTTTTTTGCAGGTCCGACTGGCCAGATGCTTCTTGCGTATCGGAGATCGTGATAAGGGCGGCCGGGTAACGACATCTAATCGTCGCTTTTTTAAAGTCACGTGTTAACATCCGGGTAAGAGGTTCGGTGATCGGATGGCCCCGGGTAACATCTCGACCCCGGTCCCCGTACGATGAACTGTGAAAAGCTTACTATCAAAGCGATGAATGACGAGAGGGATGCACCAGGAGTGTAGCAGGCTGACGGTGTTTACAGGTGATCAATTGGCCGAGTTACAGTGTGGCAGTGATTAAGCGGTGCGGAATCAAGTGTTTGTCTGGTTTATTGCAGATCTGGCGCGTGGTTATCGAGTAATTAGCGGTTTACAAGACTTGAGAGCAAGTGCACAAGGCAAAGGGTAGAGTTTACAAGGCGAGGGATGCAGTCGTCGGGGTCAAGTGCTTCAAGCAGCAGACACGTTTCTATAGTGGAGCTTTTGTCCACTCCGCCCAATGCGGGCGGTCCGGGGGGCCAGGCCCCCGGACAGCCCGTGGCGCAGGGTCCAGGGCAATCGCAAGGTCAGGGACAGAGTCCCGTGCCTACGGCTTTCACTGCGGTGCCCCAGGGCTCAGGAGCAGACGGGGACATGGAGAGTGTTAGCAGCATCAGCAGCGTGAGTACAGGAACGAGTTTCAACTCGCCGCTGTACCAGGAAACCGGTCAGGATTCGCCAGGCGTGGGCTCGCAGTCAGTGGACCCTCTACAGGCACATCCTGTGTCCAGAACGGCGTCCGAGTCGTCCTTTGACACACAATTGTCCAGAATTCACACGACCAAATGGCAGCTGATTCCCTTATCGCAGCTAGTAGAGCAGAACAAGTTGATTTTCATCAACGGATCCATCTCGGTGGAAGAGGCCTTCAACACTTTGGTCAAGTACAATTTGACGTCGTTACCCGTGGAGCGGTTCCCCGACGATATGGACTGCTTGACGTTCGATTACAACGATTTGAACTCGTATCTCCTTCTAGTGCTCAACAAGATCACCGTCAACAATGCGGAGGTGACAAAACAGTGTCAGCTAGGTCAACCAGTGCCTGTTGGTGAGATCGTCAAGTTGACTCCAAAGAACCCCTTTTACAAACTACCCGAACAAGAGAATCTGTCCACAGCAATGACTATCTTGGGGTCTGGTGTACACAGAGTGGCCATCACCAACCAGGAGAACACCAAGATCACCGGTATCTTATCACAAAGAAGACTTATCAAGTACTTGTGGGAAAATGCAAGGTCTTTCCAAAATCTGGAAACTTTGTTCCAAAAGTCGTTGAAGGATTTGAAAATAGGAGTGATGGACACTCATGCCAAGCCTACTACGAGACAATCGAGGATTATTTCCATTCAGGGAGACGAACTATTGATCATGGCTTTGTTCAAGATGCATACGGAAAGAATCTCTTCCATTGCTGTAATAGACCACCAAGGAAATCTAATGGGAAATATTTCGGTCACAGACGTTAAACATATCACGAGAACATCGCAGTATCCTTTGCTACAGAACACATGTCTACACTTCATCAGCGTAATCCTCGATAAGAGAGGAATTGAGATGGGTAAGGACTCCTTCCCCATCTTCCACGTCTATCCAACTTCCTCGTTAGCTAGAACAATTGCCAAATTGGTTGCAACCAAGGCTCATAGATTGTGGATCGTACAGCCCTCCGGAGAAACTCCTGTGGATAGTGAGAAAGACAAGCGTTCTGGAAAGTTGATTGGTGTCGTTTCCTTGACTGATATCTTGGGCTTATTGGTAAGACATCAGACCGAATTCAAGAAGATCGATCCACTTACGGCAAGAAGACAGAGAGGAAGTATCGTATAGTATCTGACTAGTGTTCAAAAAGATCATACTTCTATCACAACCATGACAAATGACTTTCGCAGATTAAGCGACACACCTACACCTGCTAGAGGCTGTACATTTATTTAGTTCGCAGAATGCACTTATGTACGTGTTTTTTTCTCTTTCTGTACTACTAGCATTACCTCTACTTGGATAAGCTTGGTCTTATTCCTAAATAAAATATTTACCTGAACAATAACATATCTATCAGCTACATACTGCTACTGTTGTGTTCCTTTATTGTGTGCAAAGAGAAGCGTCTTCTTAAAATATGGAATACTTTAAGAGATCAACTCCTTCGTTACTGAACATTGTGGATACAATAAACCGGCACGAGCGCCAACCTCACGCCAAGTGCACTGGATGTCACGACAAGTACCGAAGTCTCTGCTATTGCGTCAGGCAAGGCGTTTGTCGCCGGCCACTCATGCAGCTCCGCCTACGCTAAGTGCATTAGTATCACAGTTTACATTAAATGATAACTTCGATGAAACTACAATGGAGGATCAATATGCTGAGTTGAGACCTACTCTGAAGGACATAACGCTCTCTAATGTGCCCTTTGATCATTGGCCCTCGGCTGACATCAGTGTTTTGCAGCATCATCTGGACACGAAGGCTCCATTGCCATGGAAGCTGTTGACTGAAGAAGAGAAAAGAGTGTGGTATTTACTGGGTTACGGTGCATGGGGCCCACGAAAGGACTTTAGCAAGTCAAAGCCTAATGATATCCAGTGGACAGAAAGTGCTAAAGTACCTCTGGATCCCAAAGAGCGCCCTAGACGTGTAGAAAGTAATGCCTTGTGTTCGAAAGAGAGAATTGAATGGCAAAGAAAGTCTAAGCAGATAGATCCCTTAACGATAACAGTTGGTATGTTTGCCTCAATTATCACCTTAACGGCCATTCTTGTATGAGGGTGATCCTACCTGTATATATGTCTATTCCTTTATTCCTTATGTAGGGGTTACTTTCTCATTTGGTTGTTAATGCAATACTATAGAAAGAGAATTCTTCTGGCTTAATGCTCTGAATCTCCCTAGTTGATATGCCACTGCTGAAAAGGCTCTTCTATTCTTCGTCCTCATCGTCTTCATCTGCCATATCTTCCATGTCGTCTTCCCATGATTTCTCCACCGTCTCCTTCACACGCTTCACATACTGAGACTTGTGATCTGAGAAGAGCGTAGCTGCCTCTACGTTAGCAGGCGATGCTGGGTTAGGATCATTGAATAACGACTGAATGGAGGTTAAGATAGATGCAACGTCATATGTAGGCGTCCATCGATTTTGTAGGATGTCTAGACAAATCTCACCGTTGGCATATACGTTTGGATGGAACATCTCGCTGAGAAACTTTACATGTGGCGGTTTATTTGGGTACTCTTCGTCAAACTCCAATAGCAGTCTGAACGTGCCATCTTCGTATGGAGTATCGGCAGGCCCGATGATCATGGCATTCCAGATCATAACGTTGTCCGGCAACGGCGATGCCGATACTCCAGGAGGGGAATCCTCCTTCATTCTTTTGAAATCTCTCATAAGTCTCCTTCTTGCGGGCGTAGACATCTTGCTCTATTATGTGTGTATTTGTGTATGTGGGCCTGTCAACTCAACTCGAAGGTACCCTTAATATAGTGTTCTCTGCCAATCAAAACGTTATAAGCTTAAGCCTGAAATCCTAGTATTCCGATTGATCTCTGGAAAAACGACTATGTTTGATATCAGATTTTCACTGTGTTGCTATTCTGAACCTTGAACTGCGAATAAATCGAGCAGCTTCTGTCTTTAATCTGTTCTCTTTCAACTGTATCTAGTTCCCAAGGACTTGATATAAAGCTGTAGATAAGTCTGTCCGCGTAAAGCTTTGTTAGCACGACTGAATGTTCCTTATTATCGATAAATACTGGTGAATAAATTATATAAGTTCTGAGTACAGACTCAGGTAGAGTATCCAGGGTTCTCAGAACGACATGGTGCTCGGATCCTGGCTTGGTTTCCATTTCCGTAGTTCCTCCAGACAGAAATCCGAGATATCACCAAATCCGGGTAATCCTTGAAATCTTCAAATGCACAACATGGATGTATGCCTGTCTGCATCGCTCAGCACCCGTCATCTCCATTCATACTCTGTCTAGCTGCAGCTGGTCAGTATGTTTCATGAGATTTCCTAGTTTCAAGACTGTGTCTGTTCCATAGCCCTGAATCGAATGCACGGTTAGATCACCGTTCCAGTACTCCGCATACACTTTGCATAAAGCGAGACCAATGCCTAGCTTGTACCTGGGCGAGCGAGCGAGGATACCCATCAATGGCTGTCCAAACTTGAACTTACCTTTCTTCAAGTTATTTTCAGACATTTGGTCGAGCGATGTTTGACGGTACCTGTCGTTTTTGAGATGGCTTGAAACGGCGGATGAGTCGTGGACGTAGTCGTATATGGATAGATTCTGGTGACCTGGCAAGTGATGGAAATTTTCTAGGGACTTCCTGGCTAGTTCCTTTGATTTACCAAATGACCATATTTGCTTGTCAGAATGAGGGAGCCCACCGCCACGATCGCTGATTCTGAAAAGGTAGCTCTCGTCATTTGATATAATCGTAACAACGATTGGGGGAGCCTTCTTTAGCCCTAACCGTATAGTCTCTTTCACAGTGATCTCATAGCTGTTTCTGAGGATCTCGCCCAAAAGGACCTTGAGGTGCGAGGGCAAGAAATAAAACTCTAGATCCGTTTCTCCGTTGATGATCAATTCCGGCATCTCGATGCCATCGTAATACATGTTTTTGATAAATGCCTGGCACATGTCACGGGCCTCGTCCAAGTACTCTTTGGCGCTGCAATTTTGGAAGATGTCCCCCAAGACCAGCGTGTTCTCTTTCTTCCCGCTTAAGTAGTTTGACGTTATACTCAAATGTTCTTCCACGATCAACCGCCTACTGACCCTAGCCCTCAACAAGTCGGAAATCAAAGCATCCATCTTGTCCTGCGGGTACAAATCAAGTATGCGGCATTCTAAAGCGCCCATAATCAAATGCGGCAAGTTCAACGTGTTGAAGTCGGATATAATGGCATGCAAAAAAGTGGCAAACTTCAGGTTGTCGTCTTCAGTCTTGATTTCGGGGAACTTCCGGAACCGTTCAAAGATGTTATAGTAGGACTCATACACTTGGTTGAAATGGAAATTGTTGACCACGTTGAAGGGCAAATGTTGCAATAGATCCAGCTTGTGCGCAATACGCACGCATAGCTCTTCTTTTACGAACCTGCCGGAAGATATGATCTTTTGTCTGGTCAACTTGCTTGAGTCATCGTAATATAATGCCAATTGTTTCAACGACACTGCATACGGCTTCTTCTGCAAATATTTCTTCAATAAAACGTTCTCGTTGTGATAGTAGTGTTGTTGGTTGATATACTTAGACGCCGCAGGATACGCACTCAGCGTGGTTGAAATGTAAGGGCTAAGTTCATTGATCGATCTAGTTGGAGAATAACGAGAGAAATCCGGTACTTGCGATATATCAAGTACTTTCTTCACTCTTGCTTTGGACATGAAAGGCCGAAAATTTTCTGTGTCTGATGCTTTGATGTCACCACCAAATTCTGTTCGTCACGGTGCTCAAAGCGCAATGATCAGTCCTATTCCCCTCTTATAAGTTGTGTTTCACTAAATGGGTCCTTAATTTCTAAAATGTATTCAGTACTTATCAACGCTTAATCAGTTGGCTCATGTTGAAGAAAATACTAAAGAAGGAGACCAGGTTCAGTGCATCCGTTTTCCGGCCTGCATTGGCAGTAATAGGATACCGAGCATTTCTTTTGAATTTACAAGAGGTTTCAGCTGCTTTCAAGAGTTCCTTGTTGTGCTGTGATTCAACACATTGTGCCTTTTAGTTGCTTTGTGCATCATCGCTATCAACAGGCTTTGAACAGTTAGCACGGATAAGAGTATGTGAATTTGGGGCGCTATTCGCTGTTAATGTAATTCGAAAGATAAAGAATAGCTGGAAAGATAGTTTCCCGCTTCGAATCAAGAATGTGCCGTTTTACTAACTGAATTTGGTCGATTCGACGCACCAACACATTGATGACAGTGAGCACTGCCAAAGTTAAGTCAGAGGACGCAGAACCAAGTCCCGAACAAATGGGTTCAGATAGTGCTGACTCAAGGTCTATCAATTCAGATGACCAGCCACCGACGAAGAAACTGAAAACTATGCCTAATATTGCTGAGGAACTGGCCAAGAACAGATCGCCTCCTTTGAGCCAGTCGCATAATAGCATCAAAAAACAAATTTCTATATCGTCATTACTTTCCGACCCTCAGCCATCAAGACCCACCGTTCGTGCACCTACCGTCATTCTTCCATCTCAGCGACCCGGTCTTGTTAACCCGACTGATGCAGAGAAGAATGACGTATTGATAGCGCGTATAAATTCACCAGTGAGTTCAGTGCTGGAAAGGTCGCAAAGCAATTTGCCAAAGCTATTAGATCATCCAGAGACTGCTGCAACCCTGACTAAATCGAAATCAAACATCGATTCGCTACTTTCTGAGAAGCTCGATAATAACGAAACTGTGCTACCAGATCTACCAATAACGGATAATGGTGGAATATTGAAACCAACACCGACCATGGCGCCGACTGGTGCAACCGCTACTAAAGATACGAAAGCAAAAGCTAAAGTGAAACAGGAAGGCGGAGCAAAAGCACAAAAGAATGTAGCGAAAGGAACCAAGGCTGCCTCTAAATCTGTCAAAGCTACCAGGACATCATCAACGAAAAGCAAGAAAGAACCGGTCAAGAAGGAAGCTAAAGGCAAGACTGACACTAAACTGAAACAGAATTCCAAATCCAAATCTGAAAGTCCAACGCTAGATACCCCTGCTCCTGGGCCTTCTGCTGAAGCTGCAGTACCGACTACGCCAGCTGATTCAAAAACCAACGAGGAGCTAACTGAAGGAGAGCTCACTGATGGAAAGGGTGATTCAAAGAAGCCAAAAAAGAAGAAGGCTGAAACACCAAGGAAGTTGGTGCCGGCTCCTACAATCAAGTCGCCTAAAATAGCATCTGTGGAAACAAACGGTAAACCAATAGTCGTTTTGGATGTTCCTTTGTATGATGTGTCAACTAATGAGTATATGGACGAAAACGGCCAGGTCGTTTTCAATGTATACAATATGATACAAGAGCAATACGGCAGTCAACTAAACAAGGCGAAAAGAAACCTGATGGTCGATCTTAACGATGATGTCGAGGCTGCCGAAGACAATGAAGGTGAGGATGGTGTAGACATCGATCACGATGGCGAGGACGACGATGATGATGACGATGAAGACGATGATGAAGATGAAGAAGAAACATCCAATGCTGATCCGACTAAAAATAAAGACGTTTCAGCTTCACCAAAGAAGAAGCGTCCGAATCCTTTGAAGGGTAAAAGCAGAATCGGAAAATATGATATTGAAGATCCATTCATTGACGACTCTGAGCTCTTATGGGAAGAGCAACGTGCCGCTACAAGAGACGGATTTTTTGTATACTTTGGACCGTTGATTGAGAAGGGGCAATATGCTAGTTTCCAAAGGGTGGACGGGACTATGAAAAAGGGTGGTATTAAAAATCCCAAATAAAGCCCACATGTATCAACTCGTACCATTTAAAACAGGCGTACGTATAGTATTTAAGTGAATCTGAATGTAGCATAAGGCATCTCAAGCCATCTACTTTTGCTCCAAACTAATTTTGGACGTTATCGAAGCTATAACATCAGCAACGACAGATAAATCCGTGTTATTATTGTCATCGCTGTTTGTGCCCGAAATGACATCTGTAGTTATTTTGTCACAAATCTCCTTCAAGAGAACCGCATCCCACCTGTCAGCGAAGGTTTCAAGGAACCGGACATATATTAACAACGACTTCAGATTCGTGCCATCTGGTTTTTCCTTGTAAGCATCTATTGTCAACAGTGCACAACTATGCAAAGCGGCAATTCTATCCTCGTTAAGTAAAATGAACGGCCTGGATGGAAGTGGAGGTGATTTTTTTAAGTCAAGAGCGGCCATTTCATCAACGAGCTTTTCAGTTTCGACATTTGCAGCTGGTTTTCTCTCTCGAGTCATCATGTCCTTGAGAATTGATAGAATACAACATTTGGCATGTTTATATGGACATGTTATGAGAGTGTCCTTGATAAAACCAAAGGCAAAATCCTCTGGCATCAAACACAGAATTCTTGTCAAAACAGAGAGCACCATCTTTCTGCGATTTAGGTCTACTACATTGCAGCCGAGAGATAACTCCACTTGGAGGTATATGGTCACGAGGTAAGTTGGAATTTTTTTCAAAGACTCCACGGATTTCTGGACTGTATTGTTGGTCAAAGCGTACAATAACCACGTTCTGACGGATTCTTGAGTAGCTTGGCTCTCAAACACCGAAGAGAACATGGACGGTGTGATAAATCTCAAATACATGTAAAGTGCATCATCCACATTGATCTTCACATCATTTGGCGGTAGAAATTTCATATCTCCGGCGAAGAGCTGCAGTGTAAGAATACCAGCAGGATCAAAGAGAATCTCTTTGACATTCGCTACCTTTTCCAATTCATACGTATAAGCCAACTGATAGACAAAGTTTGTGAGCTCCTTGAGTTCTTCATCCGATTTGATATCTGAATCTTGTGGAAGAGAATGGTATATTTGCCTGGACTCGTCAATACACAATCTTTGAAACTCTCCAGAAACGTCTATATCAGAAGAAATTGCCAGCTGATAGAAACGTTTCAAGGTTCCTTGCAAGGTTAGACTGTAATCAAACACATCTACTTCTTCCTCTTTCATCTGGAGACGCTGAGTGTATGAGGTCAATGTAGATATTCCCTTAAACCTGGTAAGCTCTTTGACAGAAGATGTTAGCAAAAAGCAAATGAGGCTTCTTTGTAACGATTCCTCAGAGGAAGCAATTTCTTTTAACTCATCTTCTGCGACATCTTGGTTGCTGTCTGAAGGAGCTGCCGGAGGAATGTATCCTCTGATGAAAGAGTATATTCTGCGCAAAATGAATACAGGATCATCTAAATCTGGCGCGTTCTTCACGTTGAATTTAATGATGCTTTGCACCGCTTCTCCCAAAAACTTGGACGGATACAAAGTTGTGATACGTTTCATGGCAGTCCCAATTAGTTCGATGATACAGTGAAATCTTAGATCCATAATCAGTTCTTGAGGTTGCCTACCGTAAAACTCTAAGCCTGCCTGTAAGTCCGGTAGTTGTGGCTCTAGCTCTTCCGACTCGTCTTCACTGGACTCCTTGGAAGGTGAACTCTCATGGTTGTCTTCCACATTATCTTCAGTGAACGTCTCCTCGCCAGAATCTTCTTCAGGGTCCATGATTGGTTCTTCCTCGATAACGAACCTCAATAACCCGTCATCGTTGATTTTTAAGTCTGACAACAATTGGCATCCAGCGAAGAAACATTCTTTGGGGTTACCAAACATCGCAATCTCGGCCAAGCTGTTCATTACAAGGGAGAGGACATCCCTTGACGCCTCCGCCAAGACATAATTGTAGTTGCTCCAGTGGACGTACTTTATCAAAATCTTGGGGACATCCCATCCGATTTCGTACACAAGCTCCTTGTTTTGTTGCAACAGAGACAGAAACTGTCTCAACAAGGCCGTCTTCTGGGCTTTATTCCCCTTTATGTTAACTTCTTCGAGGTACAAATCGATGATTGTCATAAGAGTAACAACATCATCTTTTTCCTCTACGAATGCAGAAAGCAACCTTTCCTGGATCTCATCGAAACGTTTTGCCTTAAGTACCATGTTTCTGGGTAATAATGCAATTCAAACTTTTCGGTCCGGTGAAATGTTCGTAACTAGGCTAAAATGACCTGTAAATCTCTCGCTGTTAGTTCTTTGAAGTCAACTTCTAAGAATTCACAAGGGATAAAAAATCTTATGCACACAATAAGCTTCACTCTTCTTGTTGAACCTAATCAAAGTCAATAAAGAGTGTGTCTGATTCGACCTGTTCAACGTTACTAATGACTCAAGCTTGCCTCGTTTTTTCGAGCTATCTCTTAAAGGTTTAGTACCAGTGAACGTTAAAGTCTTAAACGTTTCTTGATATTAAAATACTATGTACCATAATGAGATGATAATACCGGAATGCTGTAATATCAATTCATCCGGCAACTGATTGAGCTGAGTTTGAGGCCTATTAGAAGTAGTTGCATTTACGCATGAGTAGCGGTGTACCCTTGAGCGAATCTGAAACGGATACCAGTGAAACCAGTGGTAGACAAAGCGATCTACTGTCTGTTGATGCAGATGCATCGATTAAGGGAAAACTAGAAGCGTTTAGCGCCCGGCTAAATGAGCTTCAACTGAATGAAAATACCTCTGAGGATGAGGTAAAACCACCTGTTCTGATAGGACGAGACAGTTTTCCTGATGCCACTGAAAGTAGTTCGGAGTCCAGCAGATATAAAGTTTCGTCGCAAGAACAGTTGGTTTCAGATGGTGCTGTTAAGCCACAAGATGGCAAAAAAAAAGTCAAGATTCGATTGCAACCAATAGGCTCCGTGCCGCAAATACAGCCCAGAGTGTGTCAAATCTCTTCGGACCAGAGGTTTGCTACTCTTATGAAGTTCTTGTGCAAACGTCTGAAGCGAACCAACCTTCATTGCTACGTTAACAACGCTTTTGCACCCTCGCTAGACCAGACCATCGGGGCACTGTGGAATCAATTCAAGGTCAACGATGAGCTCATAGTCAGTTACTGTGAAACGGTGGCGTTCGGTTGAACAGACGTATGGTACTCGATCAATCGCATATCACGTGACCCGTTATCTGGTTTTGTTAGGGTGCACGTTAAATCATGTAAACAGCTAGGCAACATGAATTGTTGATGAGATGGAAGAACCTAAGTCGGAGTTTGGGTCATACTATACAGTCTTTGTTTATCGAATTTGTACTACAAAGGTTACATGACTAGCGGATAGTCAATTGGTACTCAGTCAGGCGTATTTGAATGATTTTTTACGACGAAATATGGCAGATGATAAGTTGGATGTAAGCACGATATCCAAGATGATTCCTCAGATTTTTGATCAGATGAGGACGCATACGGGATCTACGAACTTTATGAGCACACCGGCGTCAATATCGACGCAATCGCTGCTTAAGGAACAAGAACAGCTCGATAAGATTATTCCAGTGATTCAGAATCTGAATATGAAGATTAAAGATTGTAAAGAAGGAGATATGGAACGTATCAAAGAAACGTGTACCACGATGAATACAATCTTGGACAAGTTCATAAACATACAATCGCAGGCGTCGTATGTAAATACCTTGATGAACAGTGAAGAGTATCTGGACTACGTCGCAAGCGGAAAGAATGAAGAAGAGTACTTGGAGCTGAAAGAGAAAGACGTTGAAGAAATCCGGAAAAGGGCGAGACAAGCTACCATGATGCATGCGCCAGCCGTACCAGCAGCTTCGTCAAAATATAGTGGTAATCCTGACAATAGAAGAGTAGGAAAAATAGGCCTGCAGCGGAATTCTCGGCCGAGAAACAAACAACTGGAACCAAGAACATGATAGATAAGACAGAGGGGATGATGAGAGGGGCCAAGACAGTAACCGATTGTGTCCCGCGACCTTCTTTAAAGCATTCTTGATCTTTGCGTTAATGTAATTGTATAAAAAGGATGATTACTGGCTTAAATACTTGCAGAACTGAATAAGTAGATGGTTTAGACACGACAGTTCAGATTTATAGATCCTTAAAATGATACGAAGAGTCCATAAATGGAAGTGATAATGTACAACTTTCAGCCCTAGTCTGAAACTGATTTCTCAGCAATGAGCAAATCTAATCGCCTGAGTCCACGAGGCATGAGGAAAAGGAATGGAAAGTTTATCCAATGTCTCTGGTGCATTGAAGATTAATTGGTTTATTCTTTAGCTGGTGGTTCTTCCAACACAACAAGTAGATCCGATGCGTCAACAGTTTCGCCGTCCTTGGTTAAGACATCTTTGACTTGACCATCGGCTGGGGAAGAGATAACCAATTCCATCTTCATGGCACTCAAGACAGCAACTGGCTGGCCCTTAGACACCAAGGAACCCTTATGGACCTTAACTTCAACGACAACACCTGCCATTGGTGCACCGACCTGGAATGGGTCGTGAGCGTCAGCCTTTGGCTTAGCAATCGTATCGACCTTTTGTGACTTGTCAGCAACAGATACCTTTCTCAGTTCACCATTCAATTCGAAGTAAACTTCTCTGATACCGGTCTCCTTGTTCAAATCACCAACGGCTTGAGGCTTAATGATCAAAGTCTTACCTTGTTCAATGGTGACAACAATTTCTTCGCCAATGACTGGAGGTGACAAGAAGTTCTTCGTTGGCAGCACAGATAGATCACCGTATTGTTCTCTGATCTTGCGGAAGTCCTCGTAAACCTTTGGATACATGTTGTAGGAAGCAACATCACAGTCATCGATGTCACCAAATCTGTCAGACAATTCTTCCTTGATTCTCTCCAAGTTGAAGGGAGCCAATTCCAAACCTGGTCTAACAGTCAACTTTCTTCTCTTGTTCTTTAAGACGTCAGTTCTTAATGGTTCTGGGAAGCCACCGTATGGTTGACCGATTAAACCTTCAAAGAAGTCCATGACCGAATCTGGGAAATCCAAGGACGAGGCCAATCTTCTCACATCGTCTGAGGTCAATTTATTGGAAACCATAAACTGAGCCAAATCACCAACGACCTTGGAGGTTGGAGTGACCTTGACCAAGTCTCCCAGCAAGAGGTTAGCTTCACGGTAAGCTCTTTTGGTTTCAGCCCATTTTTCACCTAGACCCAACTGTTGAGCCTGGAACAACAAATTGGTCAATTGACCACCAGGGATTTCGTGAACGTACACATCTGGGTCTGGACCCTTCAAGTCGGCTTCGAAACAAGAGTACAGTAATCTCATTTCTGCCCAGTAGGCGTCTAATTCACTGACATGGTTGACATTGACGTTACAGTTGATTTCTCCATCTAAAGCAGCCAGCAGAGCGTTGATTGATGGTTGAGAGGTTAAACCAGACATTGAGTTGGTAGCAACATCAACGACGTCGGCACCCGCGAAGGCACAAGCTGCCATGGACGACACACCGGTACCAGCGGAGTCGTGAGTGTGGACATGAATTGGCAAATCTGGGTATTTAGCTCTCAAAGATCCGATCAGCAATTTAGCAGCTGATGGCTTCATAGTACCAGCCATGTCCTTGATACCAAGAATGTGAGTACCAGCCTTGATGACTTGGTCAGCAATTTCTAAGTAGTAATCCAAGTTATACTTCTTGCCTGGAGTCAACATATCACCAGAGTAACAGATGGTTGCCTCCACTACACCACCGGCCTTCTTGACAGCGTCTACACCGACCTTCAACTGTTCCAAATCGTTAAGAGCATCAAAGACTCTGAAAATGTCAACACCATTGTCCTTAGCTTGCTTGACAAAGTGGTCAATAGCATTGTCAGGTAGGGAAGAGTAGGCCACACCGTTAGCACCACGCAACAACATTTGGAAAGGAATGTTTGGAACGAGCTTTCTTAAAGTTCTTAGACGCACCCATGGATCCTCGTGTAAGAATCTCATTGAGACATCGAAAGTAGCACCACCCCAACATTCAAGGGCAAAGGCACCGCTCATGGCATGGGCAGTAGTAGGAGCAATCGCAGCCAAATCGTAAGTACGCACCCTTGTGGCCAACAAAGATTGATGAGCATCTCTCCAGGTGGTGTCCATCAACAAGGTACCGTTGAACTTTCTAACCTGTTTAGCGAATTCAACAGGACCGTGCTTCAGCAAGACATCTCTCCAGCCTGGTGGTGGAGCAGCTGAAACATCCAAGACGGATCTGTCAGGGTTGTACAAATGTGGAATTGTTGGTTGGGTTGTCAATTTAGGCAACCCCATTTGACCCTTGATAGAAGATCCGTTGACAGCCAAATCAGCCAAGTAATGCAGTAGTTTTTGAGCTCTGTTTTGAGAAGAGACCATCTCGAACAACTGAGGAGTGTCGTCGATGAAAGTGGTCCAGTAATCACCAGATTTGAACACTGGGTGAGTCAGTAAAGTCAACAAGAATGGAATGTTGGTCTTGACACCTCTGATTCTGAACTCAATCAGGGCACGTAACATCTTACGACGAACGATCTCGTAGGTCGAACCTGAACAGGAACATTTCACCAACATAGAGTCGTAATGTGGAGATATCACAGATCCTGCATAAGCGTTACCACCATCCAGTCTGACACCGTTACCACCGGCAGAACGGTAAACGTCGATACGGCCAGTATCTGGCTGGAAGTTCTTGGAAGGATCTTCTGTGGTAATACGACATTGGATTGCAAACCCACGGGTTGTGATCTTGTCTTGCAATAGACCCAATTGTTCCAAAGTGGCGCCTGCAGCAATTTGGATTTGAGCCGCAACCAGATCAATACCTGTGATTTCTTCTGTGATGGTATGTTCAACTTGGATTCTTGGGTTGATTTCAATGAAATAATGTCTGTTCTGGTTGTCGACCAAGAATTCAGCTGTACCAGCGTTTACGTAACCAGCTTCTTTTGCCAACTTAACTGCATCTGTCAAGATAGCATCACGTACGTCTTGAGGTAGAGTCTTTGCTGGAGCCACTTCAACGACCTTTTGGTGCCTTCTTTGAACGGAACAATCTCTTTCGAAAAGATGGATCACATTTCCTTGGTTATCAGCCAATAATTGGACCTCAATGTGCTTTGGCTTGTCCAAAAATCTTTCGATGAAACACGTACCGTTACCGAAAGAGGTGATGGCCTCCGATTTGGCACGTTGGAACGCATCGCTGATGTCATCACCTTCACGAACAACTCTCATACCACGACCACCACCACCGAAGGCAGCCTTGATAATGACTGGGAATCCATATTTCTCCACAAAAGCCTTGGCCTCTTCCACAGATTCAATAGGGCCTGGAGTACCTGGCACCACTGGAACGTTGGCTTTTTCAGCTAGGTTTCTGGCAGAGACTTTGTCACCAACCGAATCGATAACACTAGATGGTGGACCGACCCATGTGATACCAGCTTCGACTACCTTCTTGGCAAATTCTGCGTTTTCGGACAAGAATCCGTAACCTGGATGGATGAAATTAACCCCATGGGACTTGGCAATGTTGATAATCTCATCGATGGCCAAGTACGCACTGACTGGAGTGTATTCGCCTGGTTCGCCGATCACGTATGCCTCGTCAGCCTTCAGTCTGTGCATCGATAATCTGTCCTCACGCGAGTAGATCGCCACGGTCTTCATGGAAAGCTCATGCGCCGTTCTGAAGATTCTGATTGGGATTTCACCACGGTTGGCAACAAGCAACTTGTTTTTGTCGCCCAATAGATTGGAGCTGTCACGCAGCTCACCAAGAGGAGACGAAGTAGACATTTTGAGTACTCTTTGTGCTTGCACTTGTGCTGCTTAAATCACACTGTACTTGCTATTAAACCCCCGATATGGTGTAAGCAGGACAAGACTTGGGCGCTTAATTTCTTGGAACAAGGAGTTCTTTATATACAAGCTCCCACAAAAATTAAAGCGAAAAATATATCCGGAGATTAATGACTGAACAGACACATTTTAGTATACAAACACACCACAATGTAATGCAGCTCTCAACAGTCGAAACGTCCTAAATTTGGCTCAACTACTACGACATTATATACTTGGCAAAGTGGCCCAATCCGCCATGATTTACTGAAACAGTTTTGCACCACTTGTTCAGTTAGGTTTTTCCGGTCATCGATCACTGACGTACTTGACTCTCCGCTAGGTTCACGCTTGTCGAACCGTAACGTTTGGCCTAGCTCCGCTACTAAAGGAGATGCACCCTGCTGTTTTCGTTGTCATACACTGAGATGACGATGAAGGAAGCGCACTAGTGATGAGAGCAGTTCCTGAGTCACCGGGGGATGACCACTCGCTCGAAGATCCTCATATCTGATTGGCCAAAACCTCGAGGACCCGGCACTGTCCCGTGGGGTTTGGAGCTGCGATGTCCTCAAAAAAGTGAAAATCGAGACAGTTACCCGGTTTTGTGACCATTTTTCAGGTGGGTAGCTGCTTTGCCGGAACAACTGGAAAAACGCACAACAGCCGAAGCGTGGGGTGCGTTGCGGTCTAGGGTTTCGAGATGGGGAGACCCGCCTCTGGTCAGCGCGGCTAGTTGGGACCCAGTCGAAAGACGAAACTAAAGCTCCGGGGCGGAGTTCGATGTGCGCAGGCAAGATCGAGGTGAGATGTACTCTTTGTAGACCCGTTTTTTAGCGCCAGCGGTGGATGACGCCTGAGCGCTGCTCGTTGTGCGATGCGATGCTGTGCTGGAAGATAGTTGACATCACGTGATTCAGTCACCCGCGATAAACAAACCTACAAGTCCGGGATAGTAGGAAATAAGATGCAGTACGTAGTTCGTTAGCAGCGTTGTATATGTTACACAGGTTCATGTACTAATAATGCGCGGTACACAAAGATTGGTGTCTGAGAGTAGGCAATGCGAAGTTTCAGCTTCTCCATCTCTCGACCATTTCGTTCATCCATTGGGTGCCCTGGGTCTGCAGGATGCGAGGAATATGCTCACATCCTTCGAGCAGTCCGTTCTCGTTGACGACAGAGCCCTCGAATAGCGTGTTCAGCAGCCGCAGCATGAACAGAGCGTTCGGATACACTATGCATTGTGCGTACTGGGGCTCATGCCAATACTCCAAGTACTTCAAGTAGCGTTTGAACTTTGGGTCCTGCCAAAGCTGGAGCTGGGTCAGAAGGTAAGTCACGTAAGGTATGTTTGCAAGCGATTGTACAAACTCCAGCTCTATCTCAAATCTTGTCGGTAGTTCGTCATCCGGATTCGTGGCCTGCTGTGCCTCAACACTCATATTGTTCAGTTTGATTTGGGCGCGTTAATCAACTGAGGGGAAACGGAACTATAAGCATGAGTGGCAGCGGTAGCGAGTTGACAGCTTTTTGTCAAAGTCAGAACGGCTCTGCATGTATCGTATACACTTGGATTGTATAAGCTTTGTAATATTTGGCATGAAAAGATGTATTACCCGGTGTTTATGCTTTCATCGGGGGAAAAAATAATTGGGGCGAGCTGGGAATTGAACCCAGGGCCTCTCGCATGCTTTGCAGTAGTAAAACTCCGTTTATCGAAGCTTCGCCAGGCTTTTAACCCAAAGCGAGAATCATACCACTAGACCACACGCCCTAATCGTTGAGTGCAACTGGAACCCCAATGCTTATACCGCGCTCATCATGTCATGTGACGATATATTTCCACAAAATTGAGGACTGTCCATATTCATAGATGAAGTCCAGCTAGGTCATATTCTACATGTTATATATGAATTGAGCAATCGAGGTACTACACGCTCATATATCACCATCCAAGATATTCCTCTTTTTAAGGTTTTGGGCTTAGCTCGTTTTCTTTTTTATCTATGGCCTTTACTTATGTAAAAAAAACAGCATCTGAACCTCATCGCATCGCACATTCATTAATGCAGTTGTTGATCTAGCATTGTAATAGCCTGAGCGAAAAGGATTTCAACCCAAACAGCAGTTGATCCGACGATATCATGAACCTAGGCTGCAGTACTTGCTGTCAAATATAGAGATAACCAAGGCTATTTGCACATGTTTCAGCTACCGGTCATAGACCACAGCTCCAGGAATCGTAAGAGACGGAAGATACGATACCAGTACATCAACTCACTTCAAAGGAAATACAACCAAATCAATAACATCAAGAACAGTGGCATTGTCACAGAAGTTGAAGACACGGATGGCTCAGTTGGTTTGCTAACACCGGAAAACAGTGAAAATAGTGAAGGAGAAGGCACAGATTTTGAAAAGGTGAAGAGAAGAAGAAGAAGGTTACAGAGCATTCTGGGTAACGCGATCGACTCTTCTGATGACGAGGACTCTCAAGCTGATGATGAGATTGCGGAAGAGAACGACCCGGAATCACAATTTTTCCAGAACTATGTAAAACCAGAGAAAACGTTCGAAGTTTGGAATTTCGATGTCACTAAGAGGACCCCAATCAATAGGAATAAGGTGACTTATAACACTGTCAAGAAACTGGAAAAATCGGCCAGTAGGACAGTTTCCAGGAGCTTGAGTTATCAAACAAAAAGATCAAACATGTTTTTTCAGGCTTTAAAATGCGGCTACGATGTATACAATAAGCCGTCACTTAGCAAACAAAGAAGCATGCATTTGTCACATTTAAACCAGCTACTTTACATTAACGTTATGAACCGTAACTGGACAGACGCATTCAGATGTTTCTCAATACTTATCAGATTGGAAGACGTTGATATTAGGAGCTTGTGGATGGCTGGCTCAGAGTTGTTAAGCTCGATGAATAATGATGCAGAAAATGAGTCGTTTCTAGAATGGCTTTCTAAAGTGTATTCCACCCGAGGCCAATTTCACCAGAGAATCAACTTTGCATTTGACCCTGTTTTCAGATCAGGATCAAAGACTCATTCTCCTGCTTTCGTGCTGACTTGGCTTTGGACTCGTCTGTTACATGCTTCACGCACAAAAAACGGTGCAGAAAACGAGACACTGTTACTGTCTTTGCTCAGTAAATTAGAAGAAATGGTTCTTATACCTCCATATATGGATGATCCGGAAGTATGGTACATTTATGGAATTACACATTTAGTTATGGCCAATGAGCTCGCTGAACAGTTCTTGAGGAACAGAGATAGTTGGGTGGGTTCCCGTGCTGATATCGCAAGAAATCAAGTTATACAGCACATTCATCGTACCAAAAGTTGTCTAAACTCCTGCAGATCTAACGAGTTTTTCAGATACCCTGAGGCAGTTATCGAACAACAGCTTATTCAATTAGAAAGAGACTTGTATTCCACTAATACAGAAGATAGTGGTTCAAACAGTGAGTCAGAATCCTCAGCCGGCCAAGACAGTGTTAATGGCTATCGGGAAGAGCAGGATGCTCAATCAGGAGCTCCTTTATTGGACACTCAAAGGTACACCTTCAATAACCTCAATCCAGAATTGTCTACTGGTGGGTTCGATGACGTTAGTTCCATCAAATTTGCATACGAAAGCGACTAAAGAACATCATGCCACTTATCCGTGTGCTGTGGCATAGAGTCTCATGTTTAAATACAAACGTTAATCAATTATTGTAGATACATATAACATAGTTCTCCCAAACATTTTAACTCGTAAAATGACAATAGTCCGTCCTGCTTGTTATCGTTTGACCTTTTTATTCAGATCCTCTAATTGCGCTTCCGTATCAGTGTTTTTGCGCTTGAGATCCGAAACTTCACACTTCATCAATACCTCTGAGGGAAGGATAATTGTGCCGTTTTGTTTATTAACATTGCTTCGCAGAGATATCGTCCCCTCAACCTCATTTCCTGATTCTGTAACCAGCTTGAACGAATGTCTCCGTGACTCGCTTTTCGTGATGGGTAGTATCAGAGATGTGTTGCTCAAAGAAAGATTCGATGTGTTCTGAGCTGTTGTGGACTGTGATCCTATTACTTCAAAATTGGTATCTTGTGTACGTTCACCTTCACGTCTATTTGCGCCGCGGGAAGCATCATCTGGTCCTACGACATTTGTATTGGCTGATACATCAGTGTTCGGATCTGCAGTTGATGTTCGGTGATGGGAAGTTATGACATTACCATTATCATCAAAAATTGGTAGTCTGCAAATTGGACAGGTTGGCGACCTTGTTACCCAATTCTTCAGACAGGAAAGATGGAATGCATGACCACAGGGTAATATTTTAACCTTCTTGCCCTCGCTTTTCCTTTGATAGCTCGGCACAAAGTCCTCCATGCAAACAATACAAACATCAAACTCTCCAGATTCGATCTGACTATCCGTGGCATCAGGTAAGCACGAATCCAGGTTGTTCCTGCTACGCCAGCTCTTCCACATGCTCTTGATAGACTGGAAGGTATTGATAGCATCCAACACTATGCCTACTATCGATAGCAGATTGCCTAGTTTCCATGATGCAACGGATTTTATAATAACACCGATGAAAACCGTAGTCGTATCTATTAGCTTTTCATATATGAACTTGCCTTCCAACCCTAACATTTCTTCATCTTCGTCATCATCCTCATGGTCTCTTACATCAAAGTTCGCATGATCAGTATGGGTAGCATTGCCTATGGCGCCGTCAGTGTCATCAACGCTTGCGTCAACGACCACAGTACGGTCTCTAGATCTCTTCTTGATGAGTACAATCTCGAATAAGTTAAGTGCAGTCAACAGGAATGTCCTGATATAATCCACGAATATAATCAAATGCTCAAACAATAGAAACAGGTTGCGGTATCTGTAAAAGGAACTGTTCGTAACAGCGGAAGTGTAATATCTTAGGCATAATGTGTCAATAATCGATACTGTCCACAAGCTCGCCATGTATCTCGATCGTAAGACATCGGTTAAGTTACGACTAGAGTTTTCTCCTTGAAAGGTGAAATCCATTCTGTCTTTCAACACCCAGTGTAACACCTTGATATATGTGAGCATTCCAAAGTGGAGTACATTCAAAAAGAAGGTCTCTGTATTTGCAAAAACGATCAATAGTTGCACCACCGAGTAAGACACCCGCTCCAGAATATGTTCATACTCAATAAGCCTTAGCTCTCCGAACAATAACCTGACGAAATATTTCAGAACAAATCCCAGATTTAGAAGCAGAAAGTTCGACCAAACTATCATATGGACTCCTTTGGTGAGTCTTATAAGTATATCTACTGCAGAGTACGACGTTTCAATGCAGTTCTTTAACGATAACAGGATAGCAACAAACGACAGCACATAAAAGGCAATAAGCTTCTGTTGAACAAATGATTCCCTGCCCTCCGCACGGACCTGCTCGTGGTTCGGGTTAAATAGAGCGAACATTGTGGTAGTTTCTAATGGGTTATCTCTTGTCGTTTGATGATGAAGCAGAAGATACTACACGATATGCTGGTTGTCGTTAATGTGAAGTGTGATAGTAACAGTTTGTTCTTTAAGTCCATTTAACAATCAGCATTATATTGGTAAAACATGGAAAATAAAGGTGAATTCCAGATTTCAAACCTTGAACTTCAGAAGATCCAAAGATTTTGATTAGCGCTGCTCGCCGCAGCTGAGGGACTCGCGGACTGTTTAGTACTTTTACCAAATCGCAAGCTCGTTTGCGGTAGAGGCTGGCAGTAATGAGTGCGATAGCCTTCAAATTGGGGACGCTGCTGGTGCGGCAAGTTACAAGACCAATGGCTAATGCTTTAAAGAGACAAGCTAAAGAGCACGCCACGTTTAAAGAGTTCTGCATATCTCTAGCTCAGAGGGTCCATGTGTATGATGTTGTTCTCAGGAGTAAGATCACACCTTCAAAATATTCTCGACCAATTCGACCCCTGAACGATGCCAAGGCTGTAGAAAACGGTGCAACTCTGTTAAGCGAGATCTTTGTCTTTGGGGTAACGGGTTCCGTGGTAGTGTGGGAAACCTTGAGGCAGCGCCAGAAAGAATTAGATAGAAGAGAACAGGTTTCTCAGGATATTCAGTTCCTGCAATCTGAGATTGAGGAATTGGGAGAAACCTTGAGGAGGCAAGGTCATGAGATTCAATCCTTGAAAAAAACGAGAGAAGATGCGGATGCTAAGCAAACTAAGCAGGGACCTGCTACTTCTAGATTTCGTTGGATTTGAGAAGCACGCCCTCACTTGATAAAATTCATTAATCCTGTAAATAGCATTATGCAGGAGCGGCAACTCGTATTTGCTCCACTGACAGTATATAGAGGAAGTTAATTATAGGTGTTACATATAGAGAAACTGGAAGTCTCTAAGACGCTAACAGTATGAAAGAGTTACATGCTTTGTTAGAACATAGGGCAAAATAGTATAATATAAAGGAGTTCAGAAGCGTACCGTGGGAGGAACATTAATGACCGACATGTTTCATACAATGATAGTACATTTAAAGATGGCAGAAATAGAAAGAATAGACGGCGAAGTTTCTTCTGATGAAGAAGGGAAGAAAGCGCGTAGCTGTATAATTCAAAATCATTTGTGCTTCTTTTCGACCTTCAACAACAAAGCTTTGTTGATATGAGGAAGCACACCGCCCGATGCGATAGTGGCTCTGATTAGAGAGTCTAACTCGTCGTCTCCCCTGATGGCTAGCTGCAGATGTCTTGGCGTGATTCTCTTGACCTTTAAGTCCTTAGCTGCATTACCAGCCAATTCCAGCACTTCGGCAGTTAAGTACTCAAGCACTGCAGTCAGATAGATAGCAGACTTTGATCCAACACGCGTCTTTCCGGCAGCGTTTCTCTTCAAATAACGTTTCACTCTTCCGACTGGGAACTGAAGACCCGCTCTGGCTGAATGTGACTGCGATCTCAAGGAGCCACCGTCCTTTGCACCGGACTTACCCTTGCCACCGTGTACTTTCCCTGACATTTCTGGTCGTATCTTAATTTACCTTTTGTTTGAACTGAAGCTACGAATAACAAAATCTGCTGATAAACGATTTTTCTAGCAACAGCACTGTATCTGTACCGAGTATTTCACTATTATGGCTCACACAACTCAGAAGTAGCACTTAATCTCTTAATTCTAATATCACTGTTAGTACTGCATGTTTTGTTTTGTTTGTTGATTTGATTTGTTTTTTATTCTTTTTCGTATTCTAGCGCTATATCAAAATAAAAGCCGTCGAAGTTCGTTTCGTGTTTCATTAACACTACTTTTTGAGATTCCAGCAGAAAAAAGAGGGAGGAATAGCTCAGGTTATTCGCCAGAATGTTCTTCACTGTTAGCCCTTTCTAATAGCTCTTTCTGATAGCGTGCACATTGTGTGGATGTGTACACACTTGTCCATAACGTGCTAAAACCAAGCATTGGTATGAAATATTCGTTTGGTTTTTGCCGCCAATCTCGGTAATTGAAGGGGGTTCGTCGTGAAGAGAAGGTACTCAAGTTAGGGTAACTATGCTGGAGGAAAATAAAATAGCCGCCCTTGCACCACATAGTGATGTCTTTCCTACCGTTAACACTGACTATGTACTGCTGGACATGGGCCGACCGCTCTATTCGCTGACAGTTCCTCTTGCGAGCTTTACATTCCTGCATGGTGTTGTATGTTGGAGAGAACAAAGGAGGCTACTGTTTGTCACCTGTTTGCTTCTATTTACGAACCGTTTGTCTCCATAGTGCATACCTGACAACGGAATTTGATTGAGAACTTTAAAGCCGGTGTGCCTGATTTTCTACGCCGGAGAAGAGAGGCTTCATTACAGTCATATTTCTAATACGGACAAGCGGCCTTTTCCTTATTTTTTCCCGGACGCTGTAGGTTACGTAGTGCAACTGATGACATGTTTGGGTTGATATAAGAATAAAGACCCTAAGAGACAGAAAATGTCAGTTTGTTTAATTGCCATTGGGTAGCATCCATTATGCTGCTGTTCTTTTGACTTCGCTTCGCATAGTTCCAGTACTCATCAAAAGGTATCAATGCGCGGTTTAGTTTCTGTTCAGGTGCTTTTTTTGGCATGCTTCTTGTGTCTGGTGAAGGCATGGTCGCCGACTAATGGGTACGCTCCTGGTGTAGTGGATTGTCCCAAGGACATTGAACTAGTGAGAAAGGCAGATGCAGTCTCCAAAGAAGAAAAGGACTGGCTGGAATTGAGACATGACTCAACCGTTCCTGCTTTGAAGGAGTTCTTGAAACGTGGTTTTGAGAACTTCGCTCAAAATTCTTCAATTCTTGATACACTGTTGGAAAGTAAGGATACAGCTCCTAAGGTTGCAATTGCTTGCTCTGGAGGAGGTTATAGAGCGATGTTAAGTGGTGCTGGTATGCTGTCTGCGATGGACAACAGAACTGATGGTGCTAACGATCACGGTTTAGGCGGGTTATTGCAAAGTTCAACATACCTAGCAGGGCTATCCGGCGGTAATTGGTTAGTAGGGACATTGGCATATAACAACTGGACCTCCGTACAGGCAATTGTCAACAACATGACCGCGGACGATGGTATCTGGGACATTAGTAACTCTATTGTCAACCCGGGTGGTATCAACATTTTCTCTAGCATTTCTCGTTGGGATGACATTTCTGATGCCGTTGAATCTAAGAAAAAAGCAGGCTTCAACACCACGATCACAGATATTTGGGGACGTGCCTTATCGTATAATTTTTTCCCATCTTTGCATCATGGTGGGGTAGGATTGACATGGGATACTCTAAGAGAAGTGGATGTTTTCAAAAATGGTGAGATGCCTTTCCCCATCTCCTTGGCGGTTGGTAGGTACCCTGGTTCTAGCGTTGTTAATTTGAATGCTACGAACTTTGAATTCAACCCCTTCGAAATGGGTTCCTGGGATTACACTCTACATTCCTTCACCGATGTCAAGTATGTCGGAACTAATGTCACAAATGGCAAACCGAATGAAGAAGGAAAATGTATTGCAGGGTTTGATAATACCGGATTCGTAATGGGTACATCATCGTCGTTGTTCAATCAATTTTTGCTGCAATTGAACTCGACAGATTTGCCTTCATTTTTGCACAATCTTTTGCACGGATTTTTAACCGATGCTTCTGATGACTATGACGATATTTCTATTTGGGCGCCAAATCCCTTCTACGAGGTAACTAACATACCAGACAACTACTCTAAGTCCATCAGCGAGGATGATACTTTGTACCTCGTTGACGGTGGAGAGGATGGTCAAAACATCCCACTGTCCCCGTTGCTACAAACGGAACGTGAGATTGATGTTATTTTTGCTCTCGACAACAGTGCTGACACGAACCAGTCGTGGCCAGATGGATTTTCTTTGACACAGACGTATGACCGTCAATTTGGTATGCAAGGTAAGGGCATGTCTTTCCCATATGTTCCGGATACCAACACTTTCATCAATTTAGGATTGAATAAGAGACCAACTTTCTTCGGCTGCGATGCTAGAAATTTGACTGATCTGGAAAGTATTCCTCCTTTAATTGTTTACATGCCTAACAATAGAGTCTCATTCAACAGCAACCAATCCACCTTTAAAATGTCATACTCTACTTCAGAAAGATTAAGTATGATCAAGAACGGGTTTGAGGCTGTGACCAGAAACAACCGCACTGAAGACAGCAATTTCATGGGTTGCGTTTCTTGTGCTATCATTAGACGTAAACAACAATCTTTGAACTACACATTGCCCTCGGAATGTGAAAAGTGTTTCGAACAATATTGTTGGAATGGAACAATTGACTCCTCTGTTCCTGTCGATAACAGCTCAGCTTCAGCTTCTTCTTCTTCATCGGCCGCGAGTGCATCGTCTACCTCTGGATCAGCGGATAAGAAGAATGGAGCAGACGTCCTGTCCGCTAGAAGCGCGTTATCCACCTTGATTGGTGGGTTAGCTTGTGCGTTCTTGTACATTTGAGAGTGAAGCTTCATGCAGAGGTTTCGCCTTTCACCTCATCTACGCCGTATTTATAGTACAAAGAAAAGTTCTTTCGGCTGGCTCAAACACAGCCGCAGAACAATCGATGATTGCAGATCTTTAATTCTTGTTAAGCATAAGGTTTTCTTCAATTTAGAGCAAGTAATTATCAAGCAGTACGTATCTAACATGACAAAATCATCATAATTGGCAATTAAAGCCTCTTGATTTTAACTTTGACATACTGCTGGCGGCCAGCATATCTCCAACAACTGATTAGACGCAGTTTACCTTCTTTTGAATCACTTTTTGGATTTCGCACTCGTTAGTCAAATCGAAGGCCAAATTGATGAAAATCGTCTTGTTACAACAACTGTTAGAATGAGGAGAATTACAATATTCCGTAATCTACTGATCATGTTATATGCTATTTATCCACTACATAGATTAAAAATCGTACTAAAAGGACGCATCATCGCAACGCCCTATCAATCCCTGATTCTCGCATAACCTTTTGCAATGACATTGTTAACACCTACTCGTCTGTTTTCGAGGGCAAGAAGAAGGTCTCTCATAACAATACCAGGTTCTTCTCTTGCCTCTCTATACTTTATACCCATTTCGCCCCTGGCAGCTACTGCCGATGAGACATTGCCTTGATTTTTCAAGTCAGTCGAGCTTGTCTTAGAACCGGCCGATAGCCAACTATACTTCTTTTTGCTACCTCCTGCGATCATCAGGTTTGCGGTAGCATTTGAAGCTCTATGTTGCGTCTCTTCACTATCCAGACGAGCCTCAGTGGTCTGCTTCTCTAGACCAAGTGCGATTCTTCTTTGAACTCTTCTCTCTTCCTGGGCCTTTTGTCGCAAGGCCAGATCTCTCAAGGACCGACTGACTTCACTTCTCCTTCCGGTGTTTAGCTTGACTCCTTTGCGCCTGTGTATGGATAGAATCAAAGAGTTCGTTATGATGTCTCTCATGTATAGCTCGCATGCAGTTGACATCAAACCTAAGATATCACCGCTCTTGTTGAAATCCTGGTGGAAACTCTGCTCTGCAGCTACCCTTTTGATGAATGTCGCTACGTTCTTTGGATGCAAAAATGGGGGGTGCTCAGGAATCTGATTACTTGTTGCAGTACCAGCCGCTTTGGTTTGAGCCACTGTATTGCTCAACAATGCCTCTTCTTCCCTGATGTCAACGCCTGCTGAAAGCAGTGCGTCACTGAGTTTATCTGGGTCACTTTGCTGTGGTTTGCCAGCAGCTCCGTTCTTGCCCTGCTGACCTCCCTTCTGTGACTGTTTGTTCTGTTTGTTGGCTGCTTTCCCTCCGGCGCTGGACGTTGAGGAATGTTTCGGCGATGCCAAATCAGTTGTTGGCGACGAGACCTTGGGCAGTGCTAGCGGTTGCTCTGTAACCATGTTATCGAACGGCGTGGGTAATTCACTGTCAAAATCCGACCCGTTGGGTTCCAGCCCACTCTGTACTTTTCCAAATTCAAACGACTTGGATCGTTTGCTTGCAGGTGCATCCTCTGGTTCGGTTGATTTCCTCTTGGGTGACTTTGCCATGGCTGTATCGATGTTTTTCAGACACCTGTGCCTGAATTTTTTGTGTGGAATGTGAAAATATCAGTCCGAGTGATATACGAGCCACAGACTGGCTAAGTTCACGATCTATCCCTTCTTTTCCTTCTCTAAACTCTTCAGTGACTGGCCTCGGTGAGATTTTGAATAAGAGGTGGCACAATTGATACAACGATGAGAGTTTAGCAAGCGATTATGGCCTTGTTGCCGTATTACCAATTCAACTGCCTAATTAATAAGTGTGATCGGGAGTTCCACAAAACTATACGAGAATCATCTGCTCGTAATGAAGGTTTGCTGGTGTAAGCTCTGTTTCCATTTGAATCTCTTGAGAACAAGATATCAACAAATCCGGGTAACGAAAAATTTCACTCTTCAGACAAAAAATTTGTCTGCCATGCCATCTCATCGCTAGCTCATCGCCTTGATTAAAAAGTGATGCAAGAGAAGTTTGTGCGGACTTGAGACTTATTGGCTCTTTCAAAACGACTAGATTACAACACGTACTGGCTGGTATCTCATTCGGGGGCTCACATCAGAAATTGGGGTATAATCAGAGCACCACAGAGAGTGTAAATCTGAAGTTGTTCAATATCATTGCAAGAGATGTCGTCTGGGTCCAGATACGTGACATTCGAGGGTTCTCGTAACTTTCGTTTGAGGATCGTGATGGCAACTTTGTCTGGAAAAGCCGTCAAGATAGAGAAAATACGGTCTGATGACCTGAATCCCGGTTTGAAAGATTACGAAGTTTCGTTCTTAAGACTGATCGAAGCTGTCACCAATGGCAGTTCTATTGAGATCTCATACACTGGTACCACAGTGATATACAGACCAGGAATCATAACAGGTGGTTCACATACCCACCAGTGTCCGAACAGCAAGCCAGTAGGCTATTTCGTGGAGCCCATGTTGTTCTTGGCACCATTTTCGAAGAAGAAGTTCTCTATCTTGTTCCGTGGGATAACGGCTTCACATAACGATGCGGGCATAGATGGGATCAAATGGGGGCTCATGCCTGTAATGGAGAAGTTTGGGGTTCGTGAATGTGCTCTACATACTTTGAAAAGAGGATCTCCGCCTCTTGGTGGAGGTGAGGTACATCTTGTCGTCGATTCGTTGATCGCCCAGCCGATTACTATGCATGCGTTGGACAGAACGCTGATCTCAAGCGTGAGAGGTGTGTCGTACTCTACAAGAGTAAGCCCCTCTTTGGTTAACAGAATGATCGATGGTGCCAAGAAGGTTCTGAAGTCTGTTGGATGTGAGGTTAACATCACCGCAGATGTGTGGAGAGGTGAAAACTCAGGAAAGAGTCCGGGCTGGGGCATGACACTGGTGGCAGAGAACAAACAAGGCTGGAGGATATTCAGTGAAGCCATCGGAGATGCAGGAGCCGTGCCAGAAGATGTAGGAGCAATGGTAGCATGCCAACTATTAGAAGAAATAAGCAAAAGCGGTGTAATCGGAAGAAATCAACTACCATTAGCCTTAGTATACATGGTTATTGGCAAAGAAGACATCGGTAGGCTGAGAATCAATAAGGAACAGATCGACGATAGATTTGTATGGCTTTTGCGAGATATTAATGCCCTCTTCGGCACAGAGATTTTCCTAAAGCCAGTCGACGATGACTCGAATGATTTCATAGCGGCAGTCAAAGGTATCGGATTCACCAATACTAGTAAAAAAATTGCATAAGGTAGTCACCGTAACTATCTGTTGGACTCTCTGGCATTAATGCTTGTGTATATATATATTGACGACCTAACAGTTCAATCCATATTCCGCTGCATAAGTTTCATTTCTCAAACGTTGATAATATTCTTGTATTTATGCTATCTATAAGACTGACAGTCAGAGTTAGAAAAATACCATTCTATCTTCGCTCTAACGGCATGTCCTTGAGTTGATTGTGTATTTTGTCCCAATTGTCTACATTCTTATTTGTGAATCGTAAGTTTAGCTCAATCCATCTTTGAAAACAATCTGTGATCAAAAATTGGGTCTCCTGGAATATGGTGAACTCCTCAAGAATGCATTCTCTGATAAGCCAACTGCGGTTCATCTGCTCGATAATGCTTCTTTTGTCCCTACTGATATTTTGTTTCACGCGTTCATACTCAGCCCCCTTCACATCCGGATTTGCACCCAAAGCGGCCAACCGCTCTTGGCTAATTTCAACTCTCCTCTGTAATTGAGGGATATTATTACCAGCCATAATTTTATACCTTTCAAACAAACCTTTCAATGCTACCAGGAGGTCAATGAACACTTTGAATTTGACGGATAGACTACTCTCCACTTCAGCTATTTCTTCTTCAATGACAGCGGTACAGCTGTCCAAATGATCAATAATCAGAGAGACACCCTCATTAATTTGAGAGACACTGGCCAATGACTGAGGATAAAGAACCGATGTCGTAGCTGGGATATTGTTCAAGATGTTGCCCAACAACTTTCTTTCGTGTGCCACTTGCCTCATTCTCTTTTCGTATCGCTCAATTAATACAGTAACTTTTACCCAGGTATCCAGGGCGGTATCTATTTTCTCGTCTGCTAGGTTCCACTGTTCAGAGAATTCCTTCCTCCATAGCTTCATAAATGTCGATGAGATCCGTCTGTCGTTGAATTCATCAGTAGTGTCATAATGTGCTTGTTTCCTCCATCCAGAAAGATCCGTCGGAACGGTCAAGAACGTGAGAACCAGATCATCATTCTTCAGAACAGGGTGTTTCATCACCAAATTGATAAATCTACTAAGGCCCATCTTCCTCTTCGCAAGAAACAAAGTGTCTGCGTTTTGTGAACCAATCTTCTTCGGTGGTAGTTCCGGGATGATTCTAAATGGGTATCTTCTGAGCAATACTTCTTGTAGCCAGTCGAAATCTGAGTACCTCCGCACAACAGTACGATCGTCTGAGGGATCAGTGTTGGGTAGAGGTATCAGATGTCGCACTAAATAGTTCGTGTGCTTGAATACCAGGCCTTCTCTTTCAGGGATCTCTTCAATAGTCACAATATCTTCAGCTAAAGGGAAATACGTATTTCTGACGTTGTCCAACCATACTTTGTATTCATCATTAGCCGTGTACTGAGGTGTATCTGTGGCCTCGAAGTGCCTCAACCCCTGAATTTCTGAGTCCTGAAGGGATCGTTCAGAGTTTGTTACGTCCCAAAGAGAATCTCTGGGATACGTATCACGAATCGGGCTCTTACTAGCTGTGTTTGCTCCACCGAAAATATTGACACCCGTATAGTCATCACTGACACGTTTATCAGCCTCATTTTGAAGACTGTTAGTGGTATATGTTTTCAGAGCATCGTTTGTCCCAGTCGCTGGTCCCCAGACTGAGTTATTAGCATCGTTCCCTAACGAATTGTCTCTCCAAGGGTCTGTATTCAAATCCATGTTAGCGGATGGCTCTACCAGATCTCAATTGCAGTTAGCTTCAGCCAATACAAGTGCTCTATTCCACTACAGCGCCCAAGTAAATGGAGGAACCAGTATCATAGCTTTATCAACGTGTTAGTATAGTGAACCTTAACTGATTCATTTTCTTTATGCAATATATACAGCTTATTTCATTCTATGAAAGACAGTGATGACATTACCTACAAGGTGGACTACGAACCTTTGCAATTTGCTCCGTTTCAGCGTGAAGTAGTACTGGATCGGTCAAACATTGAAGATGAGCTAGCAGTGCGGATATGCAGTGGTTTGTCAGAAATTTTTGACTTAGGTGAAGAAGGAAGATCTTCGGAGCTATCACCATGAGTTTCCGAAGGGTGCAAATCGCTGGCTTCGGATTCTGAGTCACTTTCTTCTGGCGTGAAATCCAGATTAATCCAACTCGGCCAAGCAACTTCTTTTCGTATTATGTTTCTCAACAGGTCAATCAGAAAATCCTGCAATTTTCCCACACTGCGCAAAACTGATCCCTCACCTTGTTCTTGAGCTCCGAGCTCTGTATGGATCTCGATATTCCGAATCAGAGATATACGCTCTATAGCACGTTTGCCCATGAAATTAGGCCCATTGGGATCAACCTGAAGCTTGTTTGCTTCTAACAATGGGTCGCTGACATCGCATAAAAAGCTGATGAACATCTGCTGTTTAAGGTATGCGATCAGGCACAAGCAGTGAATTCCTATCTCACTAATTCGAAGTTTCACGGGTAGTCTCATAAATTGCGGGCTTGGATAATTTAAAACAAGTTCTGCTGTCAGTTCAATGCTCATGTCACCTTTATAATCCATCTCAACTAAAAGCTGTGCATCTGTCTCCCTTTCCTTTGCACTTTCCTCCGTAATGTCACCTTGTTCCATCAAGAAAGAGTAAAATTCGTCCAACGGATCATCCATCTGTTTGATCACTATTCTAGGCGGTATACTGCCCAGGCTGAAGTTCGTCACTTTCAGCGTGTTCACATAGCTCGGAAGTTCGAACTCCTGCAATCTAGAGTTTAGAAAGTCTTTAATGCCTTCATTCACGCTGCTATCGCCAGAAATGTTTTCCCAATCAATCTCTACTGACATTGATGTTGATGGGCCCGGGGTTTCAATGCTAATGTGAGCGTGTGAAAACAGAAATGCAGTGTTGATGTTTTATTGGTGTATGTCTGTAGTTTTCCATTTTATTAAGGCTTTCAATCTCGAATTGAAGATGCACACTTGCACAAGTCCAATAGAACTGAAAGTGAATAGGAGAGGTTTCGTACTAACTGACCAGCGATTCAGATTAGGCGTAATTGTAGCCTGAACGTCATAGCAGCCACCATGCTAGCAATTCGAGCGTTTGTTCCTCGCAGAACATTGCTCTTCCCAAGGCAAAGAAGAGGCTTCTTCAATTTAACTACTGATGGGTCAAGCAACGGCAGACACCACTATGTTCTGACTCGGAAAATGCGTGGGACACCGACAGAGGTATATGAGGTGGTTTCAGAAGTCTCTAAGTACCATGAATTCATCCCATATTGCACAGAATCGTTTGTCAACGTCCGTGACAGCGACAAGAGGCCATTGGAAGCTGGTCTGAGAGTAGGTTTCAGAGAGTATGATGAGAAATTCGTGTGCAAAGTTCAATGCAAGGATATATCAGCCTCGGCGAAAAGTGTCACTGCTGAGTCGTTAAGCCATAATTTATTCCACGTACTGACCTCGGAATGGGTCATTGTTGCATTACCTGGAAGATCGGATTTCACTGAAGTGAAGCTGATCTTGAATTACCAGTTCAAGTCTCGTCTGTACTCCAGCGTCGCGTCTCTCTTCGCACAGAGCGTGACCGAACTAATACTGAAGGCCTTTGATAGAAGAGTGTATCAGCTAAAGAAAAACGGCACGCTATGACAAGGTATAGTCTCATAGATTAAATAATAGAAGTCATAAAGTTAAATGATTATAGTAATGGTGGTAGTTCCTGATATAAGATAAAACGATAAAAGATGAGAGGCAGCATTACGTAGGACCTCCTAAGATAGATTTTTTGGCGAATTGAAATCGAAGAATGAAAAGAGAGAAAAGAATAGTGCTTTATTCATGAGGACGGTCATTTAGTAGAATTTCTTTTCTTAAAGCCCAGAGCCCACCAAGCAGCCACTGTTCCACCAAAGCCCCACAAAAATCTCTTGTCTCTAGAAGACAGCTCTTCGTCGTACTGTTGTTGGTATCTTTCTCTTCTTTCCTGTTCACGTTTGGCCAAAAGCTTTTCTTCCTCTGGATTGACCAATTTTATCTTATCCGTAGCCGAAGCGGTCTTAATCACGTTCTCAGAGTCAGGAGTGGCGACAGTGCCCACATGCTCGGCTAAAGGTTTCTGGTCTTCAGGCTTCAGCTTAGCTTCGTACACCTCTTCAGTCCTGGTCTTGGGTTCACGAGCCGCACTATTGGTTATCGAGGGCACTTTAACGATGTAGTCCTTCTTCCTCAAGTGAACCTCGGCCTCTATCTTTGCAATATCCGGTATCTGCATAGAATCGATGTGAGACGCATCGTTCTTGGCTCTATTCACTGACGAAGTGTGCATCTTTTTCACATTTTTACCCTCAAACAACAGAATCCGATCCACTAGGTCCGATTTCTTGCCGCTGACTTTCAATCCACGGGTACGGCACTCGTTCTTCAACGTTTTCAAGCTCATTCTCGTAAAGGAAGCGTTAGAATCGTTGGAAAGCATGGGGCTGTGCTCGTTCTTCTTTGTGTTGTGCACCTGTCTCACCTGGTACGGAACTGGAGGCATCGCAGACTTCATCACGGGATTATAAGCCTCTGATAAGACCCTCAACGAGGGCAAAGATCTAGCTTTTCTAAGGGACATGCTAAACTTCTTTTGGGTACTCCTTCTTTCCGATGTGTAACAGTTTGTTCTGCTCTAAAAAATGACCACTGCTGTCTAAAGAGTCCCTTTTTGGTTATGGTAAGGAGTGGAATATTCTTTGGTAGCTGTATCAATCTGTACCTGGCTATTATATCTTAGCACACAGAGCATAAACAGTCACTTCCCTTGAGAGTCACAGATCCGAAAGTCATGGTCTTATAGTTTTACGAAAATAAAAGGCAATTCCAGTTCAGATCCGAAATTTCATGGCTTTAAGCCTAAAACGATAACATTGATCTTTATTTACACTTTAGAGTTTTGGGAAACGTCATTGAGTCCATAGCAAGGCCTGTCTCCGGAGCAGTTGCTTGGGAGTTCTGGAATGGTTGGCGATGCTTTCGGATTCGAGTCATACAACGGGAACTAATCAGACGTATGTTATGTACATAAATAGTATGGGGTTGGTTGCGAATGTTTAAATATACATGATTCTAAAGTCTTCAGGAAATGCTTCCTCTAGCAAAGGGATGCATTCAGTACTGACGGGCGGCTTCTTGACAGGCCTTGAGCTGCTGTAAGTAGTAGTCGCAGGTCTGCATGTTTCCGTTGTTGTCCTGTAGACAACGGGTGAAGTTCCTGGCGTCCACGTCACAGTTGGCAGCTGGTGCGTTCTGGTAAGCGTTGGCCTGCACGGGAGCATCGATCTGCTGTTGCTGCTGTTCGGCTGGGGCGGCAGAAGAGCCTCCGAACATTCCGGTCAAGCCGGCTCCGATGGTGTGTCCGACAGCAGAACCGACGGCAACACCGGCAGCGGTGGAGGCCATCTGTGCAAACATACCCGGCTGCTGCGGTTGTGCGGCATGAGGTGGCTGAGAGTATGCAGAGTGCTGTGGGTGGGCCTGGGCTGGAGCCGCCACCGTGGAGGCAGAACGTGCCTGGGGTCTGGAAACTGGTCTAGCGGAACCTCTTGAACGAGCCATTTTTCTGAGTGGTTTTGTGGTCTAATAGTAATGTCCTGGGAACTTTATCTGGAAATTTGGAACTCCTGCTACTGTCCTATTGCCACCTTCAGAGGTAGGATCTCTTCTCAGCTCGATTTCAAATTAGATGGGGCTCGTGTATATATAGTCGTAACAAATCATTCTGTACGAAACAGTATCTGCCTTTTCCGGTCTCCACTATCTCCGAGTTAGGCTTTCTAGAAATTCTTTTACAAGGCTTATCCGTTTAGTATGACCGATGGGCGCTTAGGCCATGGAACAGACAGGAACGAATTGGTTGGCAGTTAAGACTAGCTATTAGCACGAAGTTGAAGCGGCTAAAAGGTAAATCTTATATTGTAACACGTGCTTGCTTTGATAACATTTGTGTTTGCGCACCACCTTAAGGTGGTGTTTGATGTTTGATAAATACATGCTTAATACAGAGTTTATGTATTACAGCCAAGTTACTAGAAAGAGCAACAGGCTGGATTAGAACCTCCAGTTTTCGTCAGCTGAGTCAATAGCCCATCTGAACTTGTCTCTGAGAGTTTTGGTGAAGATTTTTTCGATAGGAACGCTGTATTTCTTGCAGAAAACGACAGATAGTCTGGGATCGATGTAGTTGATTTTGGAGGTTCCAAGAGCCACCGTCGAGTTGTCCTCTTTGTCTTTGAGCAAAAGTGATGCATTGGTGATTCTTTTCTCAAGTTTCTCCACTTGTTCCTTGAGCTTGTCCACATTCTGTAGCGAGTCTCTTAGTTGCACTACTCCTGTTTTCGCTTCTTTGTCGTACTGCTCTTCTAGGGCGTCGATTTTCCCTAACCATTCGAGTAGCTGCGACTCTGGCAACAGGTCCTTCTTCTCGAACTTCAACTTGTCGTTCTCACGCTCAAATTTCCGTTTGCACTTCTCACGTTCCCTTTCTATGATGCGCTTGTGAATCGCTAGCTCTTCCTCTTTGGTCAAGTCATCTACCTCTTCAAAATATTTGGCGTTCCGTTTCCGTTCGGATTTGTCCAATTGTAAGATGGCTCGTTTGTATCTGACCTTTTGCCATTCCAGCTCCTCTATCCTCTCTGAAGCTTTTTGAATCGAGTTCGAATGACCTTTGGTCACAGTCCTCTGATGGTTACATAGAATGGCAACGGTTCTGTTGGCAGCATTGTATCTCAACAGTTTTTCAGCTACGCTGCCCTCGTTGGGTATCAAGTCCAGTTGATCCTGCATCGTCTTTGATGCATTGTAAGTACGAAACACTTTAGCCGTGAGCCCTGGCATGTAGTTCTGTAAATGTTTGTTCAAGATCGAGGGATCTAGCCTATCGAACAACTGGTGGCCAGGTCCACTTGGCGGTCGTTTGAAAATCTTCAAATTCTTGAATACCTGAGGATCCACTTGCACTTCTTGGTGAAACCGGATGGAATCCTTACCGAGGAAATCAAAGATCACAGTGTTTGGTGGTTGAAGAGTGAGGTGTTCATATCGCAATGAACAGCAACCAACGGTATCTGCCTCGTCTTCAGATTTCTCTCCACCGGCTCTCAACGCGAAAACATCAATTAGATACGTGGCCACAGCCATCTGACGATCTAGTGTCTTGGGACTCTTCATCATCTTCTTATAGTCCTCTCTCACTTGCTCGATGTGATCCTTTAGCTTCCGTGCCTTTTCAAACTTTTTAAAATCACTCATACCTTTCAGAGTAGAGTTGGCTGCGAACCTAACATATTTGAAAGAATTGAAGATGTTTTCCCTCCACATTGCCAACCACTGAACAGTATTATCGTTTCTAATCTCACCCCATTTGTGCCCCTCTGGTGGAGCCGGAATTGGTGCATCTTTATCCAGGTTCAGAACAACGTTTTCTGGATAAATTCGTCTTTTCAACATACCATTTTTTGGATGCTCCCCTCGTCCTCTGAACAGACCTGGAGGTTCGATCCTGAAATTTCCAACTTGTTCAACTCTTCCATCGATCTCACAGAACTTGTAAGCCTTGTCAAACTCTTCCTTTTCCAATCTCTGTTGTTTCCTTTCCTGGGGACTCAACTGCTTCTTTTGTTCCTTTTGAACCTGAAAGTACTCAAATATCTTGGTGAAGTCCAGCTTGCTGAACTCTTTAACTTCGATTCCGTTACGAGTACCTCCAAGCTCCTTCAAGAGCCTAGTGAAATCATGGAAGAAATTTTTTTGGAATGTCGGCATCTTTACATGATCTGATTCCAGCATAGCTGCAAAGAAACCAGCACATTCCTCCGCCGCTGGAGGTAGATCAACAGGTTTCCCGTCATAGTAAAGCTTTACATGCGAGGGTAACGGCTCGTATTCTGGAGGAAAGATAACACCGTTATGGCGCAATGTGGTCCATTTCACTGTGTCATCCTCGTGTTCTCCATTTTGTTGTTCCCACCATTTGAAATCCTTCGAGGATTCCTTCATAGTCGAATCAAACGATGACGGAGTGGGCGAAGAAGACACCTGAGTCTCTATTTCGGACGCCAAATCAGCCAGTTTCCTGCCCTCATCATCCTCGTCCTTCTCATCTTCTGCTTTCACCTCCGTCTTGATCTTTTTCCGCTTCTGCTTTACTGCGTGCATCAGATCATCGCTTTCATCACTTTCGTCATCGCTGATCTTCCGTTTCTTCTCCTTCTTTTTCGACTCCAGTTTGACACTCGAACCACGCTTGGACTTCTTCTTCCGTTTTACTTTCTCCACTTTAGAAGCTACCAATTTTTCGTCCTCAGAAGACGAGTCATCTTTCAAAGTAATGCTCATCGCCAAATTATGTGAGTGCTGAATACTTTAATGCGAATACCAATTTTTCAAGTACTATAGTAACAGACCGCCAGTTTCTACTACCATTCCAAAACAGCGGACAACAGCGCTGCCGTCACGAGTTGCGTAGTTCACGGTCCACAAGTCAGTTGTATGCGCTCTCATCTTATCTTTTATCCTCACTGGGTCGCCAAATAAGAGCTTAAAGTCAAAGAGCTTGATACTTAAACTTTTTGGAATATTTGAAGATCACGTGACTAGAACGATAAAAACTCTTCTTTGGGAAACTTACCTGATTGAGAATTAAGGAAGAATTACCGCATTCGGATACTTGTTTATGTTTACCTTTTTGACGCTTCCTCATGTCGAAGGTGAAAAATGTGAAGACTATACCGAGGCAGCACTGCCCATGACACTCGCAAGAGCTGTCTTGTGTGTTTGTGCTGTTGCTTAAACTAGTAATGATAATATATGCTGCAGGGAAGTGTCCGCTGAGTTATAAGGTTGTGGGTTGGAGTGCTAAGTACTTTTCTACCAAAGGAAACATCGAATTTAACATCTTGCATTCTGAAAGGCTGTGGAAGGATAAAGCCCATAGTGATACTATTCTGAGCGGCATTGGAACGTTAAGACTGAATCTACAGCAGGGTTTGATTCTGTTGAGCGGTAAGTCGCATAAGCCCATATATTTTGCTTCGAGCAGCATCTCCTTTTTGCAAGTCCATCTTATCAGAAGTCAGTTGGTAAGCTGCGATATAACGTCTTACACTCGGTATCTGTCTCTATCTCTGGGCTCCAATAGGCCTGAAACTTGCACGTCAGACGTCAGCTTTATCGCAGATTGATTCAGTTGAGATTTTGCTACAATATTGTGCTAAAAACCACAAAACTGCGTCAGACATCTAGAGGTCGCTTAAAGGCACTTTGAGAAAAGCTGTTTAAGGAGAGGTTTTAAAAAAGGTTAGGAGGCCGTGAGCGTACCTGATAGAGAACATAATTATTCTGGACACTTGTCTGAGATTTCCAACTCTCAATTCGATCGCTTTTTGCATTACAACCGGTGGAAGGGTGATCTTTCTCGGAAAGAAGAAAGCCGGACATTGAACTTTTTAAGCTTTGAAAGGCTCGAGGAATACCATGTCTGCTCCTCCGCTTCAAATAATCAATGACAAGCAGTTGAATGCCCGTTCAAATAATGTTCATACTCCAATCAAGAGTAAAAGAATCGTAACGGAGATACATCATGATAGAGCTGCTGTTATACATGCGAAGGGTGGGACGAAAGTAGCAGATAACCACCATCACAACAATGGACAGCAACCACCACAGAAGAAAAAGAAGGAGAAACTTTCTTCTTTATGCAAGACGCCGCCATCGTTGATCAAGACAAGAGGGAGAGATTACCATAGAGGTCATTTTCTCGGAGAAGGTGGGTTTGCCCGCTGTTTCCAAATGAGGGACGATAAGGGTAAGATCTTTGCTGCAAAGACAGTGGCTAAACTATCAATCAAATCGGAAAAGACAAGAAGAAAGCTTCTCTCTGAGATACAAATTCATAAGTCCATGAAGCACCCGAACATTGTTCAATTCACGGATTGTTTTGAAGATGATACCAACGTTTACATATTATTAGAGATTTGTCCCAATGGGTCTGTCATGGAACTCTTACGACAGAGAAAGCATTTGACTGAGCCTGAGGTGAGATTTAGCATGATTCAGATTATTGGTGCGATAAGGTACATGCATAGCAGAAGAGTTATCCACAGAGACTTGAAGCTTGGAAACATCTTTTTCGACAAGGATTACAATTTAAAGATCGGAGATTTTGGCCTTGCAGCTGTTCTTGCAAATGACAAAGAACGTAAGTACACCATTTGTGGAACACCAAACTATATCGCGCCTGAAGTGTTGACGGGTAAACATACAGGTCATTCTTATGAGGTCGATATTTGGTCCATAGGGGTGATGCTCTACGCATTGTTGTTCGGAAAACCACCTTTCCAAGCAAAGGAGGTGGAAACCATTTACGAAAGAATCAAATGTAGAGATTTCAATTTCCCTGCAGATAAGCCTGTGTCTGCAGATGCCAAGAACCTAATTTCTCATCTTTTGCAATTAAATCCTGCTGCCAGGCCCTCGTTGTATGAGATTACAGATAACGTGTGGTTCAGAAATACCTTCCCTGAAAGACTACCATCAACGATAACGAAAGAGATACCGAATTTCGATCACTTGAGTTTCAACGAGTCATTGGTCAACTTCAAACAATGTATGTTGAATTCAGGACTATTGAAGAGTACGCAGCGGGATCCTTACGACACAAATAAAAATCCGATTGAGCTCGTTAGAACTGAGCTGGAAGAGGAAAGAAACAGGGCAGTTTTACCTCAATCGCTATCACCTGGTGGTACAAAGTATAAATACAAAGAAGTGGTGGACTTGGATGGACATCGGAAGTTGAACGAAATGGCTTATCAAAACCGACTGAAAAGGGCCGGCGAAAACCTCTTCTTCAAGCCGGAGTTGATTGCCACGTCTACAAACTCGATTAGGTCGGAAATGTCTCTGAAAATACTTGCAAGCGAGTGTCATATGACGTTGAGGGGTATCAAGAGTGCAGAGAATGATAAAAGGCAATCTGCTTACCCTTCTCCCGACTCTACGGTACAAGATCCAATCGTTGTTACGAAATGGGTGGACTACTCCAATAAGCATGGTTTTGCCTACCAATTATCGACAGATGACATTGGAGTTCTTTTCAACAACGGTACAACTGTGTTAAAACTAGCCGATGCCGAGGAGTTTTGGTACATTAATTATGATATGAAAGAAGGGTGGGTTGCCAGCCATTATAAACTTGAGTCAAAACCTGTCGAATTAACAAGGCATTTGGAGGTGGTGGATTTTTTCGCAAACTATATGAACTCCAATTTGAGTAGAATTTCAACGCTGGTTCGTGAAACTTATCATAAGGACGATGTTTTCTTGAGAAGATATACCAGGTATAAGCAATTTGTTATGTTTGAATTGAGTGACGGAACATTCCAGTTCAACTTCAAAGATCACAATAAGTTTGCATTGTCTCACGGAGGGAAATATCTGACGTTTATCTCTTCGGACCGTAAGACTGTCACATTACCTCTTTCCCGCATTTTGATCGATGGTTGCGTACCTGGGTTCCCAAGCATCGACATTTTTGAAAAGTTAGAGCTGATGAAGGAGGGCTTAAGAGACAAAGCCAGTGTACTAACTATTCATTAGCGATGACTGTAACTATATACCATTTTCTTCATCGTCACCACTAATACGTCACGTACATAATCTCCCAGATACCACTAATACGCGCATTTGTACGTGTTCTAGTCGTGCAGTTACAACCACTGCATCTACATTCTACGTCACATACCTGAATATGTTTTAATTTAAAGAACTCGGCCTTCTCTGAATCCTAGAACGCTAGGGACGCTTGAATTGAATAATACACAGTAACTTTAGCACTAATATGGGACTGACAGGATTCCCAAGATAATATACATAACGCTCTGAGTAGGCGCTGGCCATCGCTCACATGCCGTAGTCTTCCGAAGCCAAAGTCTGCAAATTCCATTCCGTCTGGAAATTAGACTGCAGCTGCGCAAGCTTGTTGATGATGCTGTTGCATGCGTTCTTCAACGCATCCTTTGGATCGTAGCCTTCTGCTGTTTGGATCCTCATCTTGAACCGCGCAAATAGCGGATGCTCTACTTTGTATGCAGCAAACAAAACGCCCTCATCTTCGAGAAGCTCGGCCCTGATCAAGTTTCCCAGCGTGTGGTCCTCTTTCTCGAACGTAACGATGATAGCACTGGCTGCTTTGGTGTCTTGTTCCACTTTCAGCTTAGACTCACCTTCCGGAAGCAAGAAAAGCTCGAACCTGTCGGGAGCGTTCATGATTTATACTAATGGATACTTTATTAGAGCTCTAGACTCGTAGAAACTACCTCAAACCCACTTTAAGACCAGCTAACTAGCAACTTAAACCAACACTTTAGTATAAAGGCTTCAATGCTATTGATAATCGGAATCGTTTAATTTTCAGAGCCTTGAACAAAAATGGATTACCCGGACATTAGAACCCAGTTGCCTGCCTAAGGAATTCTAAGGGTTCTCCCTACACTTTAACTTGTTTATCACCATCTGGAAAGGGATCGAAGGAATGTACGGTGCGTAAGATTGGTTTAATGCATTGATTGCTAGTTGTTAAGTGTCTTTTTGCTAAAACTACCAGAGTAGGTCCCCTGAATCAGGGAACAGACGAAATTATTAAGTCATTTTTGTTAAGCGGTAAGAGTTTTTTAAGGGACCAGAGCGCTAGGCTACTGATCGTGTTTTAGTGAAGCAGTGACTGCGTGCAAACATTTCAAAGGCTCAGCAGACTGAAGGTTTTGCATTTTGGTACTATTGCGATTTCCGGTTTAAGTTGCTAGGCTGCAGCATCGAAAACAAAAGTTAAAGGCTAATTTTTATTCATTCAGAGTTTTGCTGCTTGGATTGCCACCTGTGGTTACTACTTGGGGCGTCATTTTGGAGCTATATCGAAACTGTTCAGGACAATTTAGTGCATTAGTTCTGTATTTCTAAAACAGAACTTATCGTAGTTCGACCGTTTAGAATCAGGAAATTCTGAACTGTGGTCCTTCAAAGCATTTCGGGCCTAGAGACACTAGATTGGCGTATAGTACGTGGATCGTGTATTCGTGTCTCCAGATTTCATTTCGAGCAGACGACCGTTGCTCTTTGTTCTGTTTTAATTGGCAGAAAAGAGGAAACGAAGGCTTTTCGCACGGCCGCCGACTTCAGAATTACCTAGACGGTCATCTGGAATATTACAGACAAGCGCTGAATTTCTTACAGCTAACGTGGATATCAGGATCAGCAGGTCACAACGTTGCCTTGCAGTTCAATTGTTCGACCCGCTTTAAATTCTAAATTCAGCCAAGGCTTCCAAAAAAACGGGCAAGCTTTGAACTTTTCAAAATAGTTTACAGAAGAATCGAAAAAAAGAGGGAACCAAGGGTTTCTGGCGTGTATTGACAGACCGCCGAGTGGTGCTTAAGGAGTATTTGGACTTCTTATCAATCAATACAGCTACAATAACCAGGTCCATCATTGTACACGGTGTGGTTAACTGAAATCGCTCATTTTGTGCCCTTTTCAGCTGTACTTAAAGTACAATTCCCTTCCATCGCTCACATCATTTCAATCATCGATCAAGATATCTTTGATTTGCATATTCTTTGCTTGCAATCAAGATACTGTATTGTGGGAATAAAGGAAGTGAACGAACGAGCGCGTGATTGCTGAAGCACTCGGAAACTGTGGCACACGGTGAACATCTGCAATTGTAACTTGATCTGCACCGTTGTTTGATACCAGCCTACAGTTCAAATCATGACGCAGCACGGGTTTGATTTCAAATTCAGTCAATGCTTCGGTGACAAGGCGGATATTGTTGTTACGGAGGCAGATATCATCACAGCGACAGAGTTTGACCACTCGGGAGACTACCTTGCCACTGGTGATAGAGGTGGACGTGTAGTGCTATTTGAAAGGAACAACACTAAACACTGTGAGTACAAGTTTTTGACTGAGTTTCAATCTCACGATGCCGAGTTCGACTATTTGAAATCTCTTGAGATCGAAGAAAAGATCAATCAGATTAAATGGTGCCGACCAACAAACCAATCGCATTTCCTGTTAAGCACAAATGATAAGACGATAAAGTTGTGGAAGATATACGAGAAGAATATTAAATTAGTGAGCGAGAACAACCTCTCTGAAGGAAATAAGAGTTACAGCAGACGTTCGACTGGTAACGGAAGTGCTCGAGCTGTCATGTCCCTACAAACGTTAAAATTGCCTAAACTGTCTTTGCATGATAGGATCATTGCAGCTGCTCCGAAGAAGATATACAGCAATGCACATACCTACCACATCAATTCGATATCCTTGAACTCTGATCAAGAGACTTTCATCAGTTCCGATGACTTGAGAATCAACTTGTGGAATTTAGACATCCCAGAGGAATCATTCAACATTGTTGATATTAAACCTGCTAATATGGAAGAGTTGACAGAGGTTATCACTAGCGCAGAATTTCATCCTAAGGAGTGCAACCTTTTCATGTATTCTTCTTCCAAGGGAACCATCAAGCTCTGTGATATGAGACAGAATGCCCTCTGTGACTACCAAGCTAAGGTATTCGAGGAGTACACAGATCCAATAAGTCATAATTTTTTTACTGAGATTACATCTTCGATATCAGATGTTAAGTTCAGTCCGGATGGTCGTTATATTGCATCTCGTGACTATTTGACCGTTAAGATATGGGACATCAACATGGACAACAAACCGATCAAAACAGTCAATATACACGAACAGTTGGAAGAACGTCTTAACGATACATACGAGAATGATGCCATATTTGATAAGTTTGAGGTTGCTTTCAGCGGTGATAGCTCCAGTGTTATGACGGGTTCATACAACAACAACTTCATGATCTATCCCAACGTAGTTAAGACTGGTGATTATCAAGCGCCAGCTGGAATGGACGAAATCGTATTGCAAGCAGATAAAACGGCATTTAGGACGAAGAGACTGAGCAGCTTACAGCAACAGAGTGCCAGGAGTAAAGAATGGGGTGATGATATTGATTTCAAGAAATCCATCCTGCATTTCTCTTGGCACCCGAGAGAGAACAGTGTCGCAATTGCTGCCACTAATAATTTGTTCATTTTCTCTGCATTGTAATACTACGTTTCATTCAAGATGTTATTCTAATAGTGGGTCTGTGTTACTGTTCATATCACCAAACTCTCATCATAATGCCATGCCCTTTTACCTGAATCAAGAGCGTCTAGTATCACGACTGGTAGAAGTAGTTTTGAGGATATATAAAGCTGATCTAAGTAGCAATAGACTCATGACACTGGTACCTACCGTAAGTCAATCATTTAAAACAGTGGCCGAATATATTTGATGTAAGACTATTTAAAGTGACGCGGAGCTCAACATCGAACTCTCGCCCTAGAAATACGACAACGTAACTATCAGCATTCTTGAACAAATTAAAAGTGCAACGATATAAATGTTAGGAGATGGTTCATTTGACCTTAAATTATAATGGATTGGTATAAAGAGAAACTGTAATAGCCCAAGTTCTTCCATAGTATATTTTATAGTATTTTGGTAAATCAGGGTTGGTTGTGTTTTGATTCTTTTCGAAGTATAATGCCAGATTAAACGCGCAGTAGAGCTATGGGATCGAGGCAAAACGAGCTGCTCTTATAATTGTGATGTATCTCATCGTTGAAAAAATAAACCCGGAGCATTGGTGGAAGGACATTCATTAGATTTATTCATGAGAGATGTGTCTGTTGACAACTGGGTTCCAGAACAAGGTCTTGTCACCGTCACCCCAGAAGAAAGGCTTTTGTCTCAAGTTTTGGAACTCGTAATCTCTTGGCCATTCATCGTCAGTAACATGCTTTAGATGTTCACGGTGTCTAGCGTGTTCGGCCTCAACAAAGTAGGTGTTCACAGCAGCCAATGCAACAGCTGGGGCAGCAACAAAGACGGAGATCTTGACCCAGAAGTTGGAGGTCTGTTTGGCGTGCTCGGTGCTATGCTTCATGAATTCCTTGTATGCTTGTGCAGCGGCAACATCTGGCTTGCCGTAAGCTGGTTCCAAAGCGTACTTTGGCAGAGTAGAGGCCTTTCTAGCGATTTGTCTGAATCTGAACATGACTTATGGGTTTGTGTATCTTCAAGATAATATTCTTCAATTGTCGAAAAGAGCTATGAACCGAACTTCAAGTATACTCAAGGTTTAATAGAGGCGGTAACTTATTATTTGTAGGTAATGAAACTTCTTAATGCTTCAAATTTTTCTATTAATTCAAGCCCAAAATCAACAAACCCCTCTAACTCACACGATATTTCCATACAACTTCCAAACACCATTTCTGTTCAGCTTAACTGGTTGTGCATTTATGGGCGGGTAACATGAACTATCGCTCTTTGACACAAACGGAGAAGAAGAGCTGGCAGACGAATCCTTAGTCATTATGCACGTCAAAGAACTGATTGGTTAAAGATCACGTGTGGAGGTAGTCTCCAAAATGGAGTTTTTGTTGCTGTATAGTGGGATCGGAACGCGGAGCGGAGATCCGGGTAATGTCTGCGTTATCGTGGCAGCCTTCGGACTCCGATCAGTTATGCGGCGTCACATTCAATTATCCCAGTATTGTCTTCTCTGGGCAACATACCGATACGTTCATCTGATATCAAGTACAAAAGGCAGTACGACAAGATTAAGTTGAACAGACTTAAGAGTAGAATTAAGCTAAGCCACTGCAACCCTTGCCTTGTCTGACGTAGCGTCAGTAAACCTGTTATATTTCTTTCTCACGTCCATCTCGTAAATAGAGGCGCCCGTAACCTGGTTTCCGATGGTGAACCATCCAGGCCGAATATTGTGGTCTCGACCGAATATTTCAAGCTTTCTGGCATGAACACCGACCAGCCTTTCAATTATTCCGTATAGTTCGTCCGGCTTTCGACTGGTTTCTCTGGTTGAGCTTACCATCAGATCGATGTCAATTTTTCTGTTGAGCCACGCAGGTGAGCCTTTCAATCCGACAAGAAGATGCTCCTTACTATGATTTAACCAGTGCCCTGTGCGACCTGTGACTATTGTGCGTCCCAACTGGTTTGTCTTGATCCAAGATATCTCACTCAACACTTCATAACCCCAATTCTTCAACGACTCTTTACCCAGTTCAATAGCCCTTCCTGTCACCCACAGGAACAAGAGACCCTCATCTTGCAAAATGTCAAATGGCAGTTGGAGGAGTTCGTTATCGTTGCAAGTCCCGTAGGGGAGATTCATGTGGATGTTCCATGCAGGGTCAGCTATAACTGCAGAAAACTTGCCAAGAATGTTAAAGTCAAATTTACGTACATCACATTTAATCCATTGCGGTGGCAGCAGCTCCTTGAACGAAGAAGAACAGCATTCACCGTGACTCCAAAATGAATGACGCCGAATGTGCTTTTTCTGTTGCTCTCTTTTCTGCTTTAACAAAGCGTCGGGGCAGTATTGCAGATAATGCACATACCTGCAGGTACTTAGCTTGTGACATGTATCCAGATAGGAGCAATCTCCTAGCGCAAGATCCGTTTGTGGTCTGATATTAGGTACAAAATGAATGTGAGTCTCTGCACACTTGATTATTCCCGGGCAATCTGCTTCCAGCCTTTGTATTTTGTCGCTTTGTAAGGAAACAATTTTATTGTTCACAATGTTGACGGCATTGGATAGCATGGACGTATGTCTGGAATCTGCACAAATGGGAATAAAGGGTGCTCTTTCAGTGACCAATCTAGCTCTTTCTTTGGCCAACCAATTGGAACCCAATTCCGCAGATAAAAGCCTGTTCAAATGGCTCAGATACTGGGAATTGGGCGAGACAGCCACGCTTTCTGAAAGCACGGACATCAATCGAGTTAACGGACCCGAACCGCCCTTCTCGGCTTTGGCATCATCTTTCTTGTTGAACACTATTTCCTGTTCAGTCCCAGCCGGCAAAACTGTCTGTTTTTTCTCGGCAAGGGCCAGCGACAGTCTAATGACCTTGTCCTGGTGCACTTTACGCAAGATCCTCAAGGAATCAACGTCAAGATACATCATTTTTTGCGAAACCATACTACCATGGCAGCTCTCGCCAACACACATACAACCGCCACAAACTTCTGAAATGGCGTTAAGGTCAGCGCAAAAATCAGCACATGTCTCTGTGAGCTCTTCATTTTTCCATACGAACTGTTGCATAAACACCGAATACATCACATACACGTCCCTCATTACTCCGTCTATGGGATGACTCATGATACACGCATAATTGTCAATCAAAAAATCCACTAACATCCAATTCAGGCCCATTTCTGCTCTTCCTGATGTTTCACTCTAACACTCCTTATTCTTTCTTAAAACAGCCGCCGAACTCAATAACTCCATGAATTTTACAGATTCTAAAAATCTGAGAACTCCAGTGTACTCTCAAAACAGTTTTCCAGCTTTTGGTAGCTTTTAAAGTATGCTTTGTGTTATATATGACCCTAATCTTCCTGTCCTTGTAATATATTTGTTAAAACGTCGTTTTGTAAGGCATTAAAAGGGAATTGTTTCGAGATGAATCTTCTTTTCTCAGTATATACAGAAAGTAAGCACAAACGACAGCGGGAAAAAGGATCCAGCTCCTTGTGCAACAGGCAGGACTCAATGAAGCAACTGCATTTTGCCGCTCACTACAGAGGACTTGAAGCTGCTATTTCTAGCCTTTAGCGCGATGCGTTAAGGGTGTGCCAATAATGATCACGTGATTATGTTATGTGGTGTACGGAGTTCATCAAACTTAAGCCATCAGCTTTAACACTGAAAAATGGTATTAACAATCAGATAACCATCCACCCAACCATCAGAAGAAAGAAAGGTTGTTTTGTGAAGCCGGTATTCGTAGGTAGGCTCTTGTTAACAAGGAGGAAGTGTACTTTCTCGGGTTTATTTCCTAAAGTTCTTTAAGCTGTTAAATTTGCTGGCAAATAGAACAGACGGATGATAAGATGACAGAGGAGACTTTGAAATACGATCAAAAGACCGATGCTGAGAGGCCGTTGTTCGATAATGACTTTGGGAACGCTTATAATCCTAGGGTGACGTACCATTTCAATCCTAAAGTTTCGCAGTACCATTATGGTGTAAGACATCCAATGAAACCGTTTAGGCTCATGCTTACGGACCATTTAGTTTCGTCCTATGGATTACATAAGGTGATGGATCTGTACGAGACGCGTCCAGCTACAAAAGAGGAACTGATGGACTTCCATTCCGAGGATTATGTGAACTTTCTTTCAAAGGTTTCTCCTGAGACCTTAAACAAGATGCCTCGTGGATCCCTAGAGAAATTTAACATCGGAGATGATTGTCCCATCTTTCAAGGGATCTTTGAGTATGCGTCGATATACGCTGGTGCCTCTCTGGACGCCTCTAGAAAGCTTTTGACCAACCAAAGCGATATTGCAATAAACTGGTCCGGTGGTTTGCATCATGCAAAGAAAGGCAATCCCTCCGGCTTCTGCTTTATAAATGATATCGTAGTGGCAATAGTCAATCTCCTTCGATATCATCCTAGGGTTCTTTACATTGATATCGATTTACATCATGGAGACGGTGTTCAGGAAGCGTTTTATACCACGGATAGGGTGTTCACTGTTTCGTTCCACAAGTATAACGGAGAGTTTTTCCCTGGGACTGGAGATCTGGACGAGATTGGGTGCTCTAAAGGTAAACACTTTGCATTGAACATCCCGTTGCAAGACGGCATAGATGACGATTCCTACATCAACTTATTCAAGAGCATAATGGACCCGGTTATTACCTCATATCAACCGAGCGTCATCATCCAGCAATGTGGGGCGGATTCCCTTGGACATGACAGACTTGGATGTTTCAATTTAAACATTAAAGCACATGGTGAATGTGTACGATTCATCAAATCGTTTGGTATTCCGATGCTAGTAGTTGGTGGAGGAGGATACACACCAAGAAATGTTTCGAGGTTATGGGCTTATGAAACGGGGCTGTTGAATGGTGTGCTATTGCAGCAGAAACTTCCCGAAGGCATCCCGTATAGAGATTGGTTTGGTCCTGACTATTCTTTACATCCAACTCTAGATGATCTGTATGAGAATAAAAATTCAAAGAAGTTTTTAGAGAACATACGAATCAGATGTTTGGAGAACTTAAAATACTTACAAGGTGCGCCGAGTGTTAGGATGGACGCCGAACTCATTCCTACCCAGGACATAACGGGACTCACGGAGGAAGAGGAAGAATTAATTAAAGAGTTGAATGAAGAACAGGACATGGCCAGACTTGAATTAATGGAGAAGGATGATTTCAAATTAGGTGAGTTGTACTAGCTAGGATGAGCAAGCAAGGTAGGAAAAGTAGTTGTAACAATAGATTCACAACATGTAAGAAAAATGACACGGCAACGTAGCTGTTTTTCTGCTGCGGCTTTCAAACAGTGGTAGTAATTAGGTCGTGAGATTCTTCATTATGCTTACATGATTAATAGTATGTACTTTTACTTGTCTATAGAGATACTTTTAGAATTCATGCATAAAAGTACTTTCCGAGGAAATGCAAGGTCTTTGCAATAGTTTTAAAACTTCCTTGTGAATATTAAATAGTTGAGAACATCCCTTGATGTGGTATTAGACAGCCGATAAACCATTTTACTTCTGGCCAAGTATATCGGTTGTGCTATATTATAAGCCAAACATGTGATCACTTTTAATTCATGACAAAGTTTGTGAGACGTTATAATGGGACCGAATAGACTTGAGAACACATAAAGGGAGTATCGATGAATACTGGGGGTAAAAGTGACAAAGAGATTGCCATTTTGAGAGGACAGAAAATTGGAAGTAGCTCTAATAACCTCATTTTCATCCCATGGATAGGAGTGAAAATCGGTGATCAAATGAGCATAACTTTTCCACTGCTGATAATTTAGATTCCAGCTTGGAAATCCTGTTGGGCCATGAATACAGTCAAGTCAACAACTCTAGAGGAGTAACCGTATTCGTTATCGTACCAGGACAGCACCTTGAAGAAATGGTCGTTCAGTTCGATACCAGCTTTGTAGTCAACGATGGAGGAACGAGAGTCGGAGGTGAAATCAGAGGAGACCACAGCGTCCTTGGTGACGCCTAAAACACCCTTCATGTCACCCCGAGATCTAGCTTGTAAAGCCTTCATGATCTCATCGTAAGAAGTGGATTTCTTAGTACGGAAAGTTAGGTCCACCAAAGAAATGTTGATGGTTGGTACTCTGATAGACATACCAGTAATTCTGCCGCTTAGATCAGGTAGAATCTTTCCTACGGCTTTGGCAGCACCAGTTGAGGAAGGAATGATGTTGCCTTGGCAAGACCTACCACCTCTCCAGTCCTTACCACCAGAACTAGTACTGTCAACAGTCTTTTGAGAGGCGGTGGTAGCATGGATTGTAGTCATCAAGGCTTCTTCGATACCGAAATCGTCATCTAGAGCTTTCACTAGAGGTGCCAAACAGTTAGTGGTACAGGATGCGTTCGAAACTATGTTATCCGTCAAAGGATCGTACTTAGTGTGGTTCACACCATACACGTACATGGGGGCAGTCTTTGAAGGAGCAGTGATGATTACCTTTTTGATGCCCTTGTGCCTGGAAGCAGTGTCGATTTCCTTGAATACACCAGTTGAGTCAATGACGTAGTCTACCTTGTACGAAGCCCATGGAATGCGCTCGGGCTCCCTGAAGTGCGATAGAGGGATGTGGGCGGACACGTGATCATTTTGGATGATGATACGTTCGTCGTCAAACTCAACCTCACCACGGTATTTACCGTGCGTGGAATCGTACTTGAACAAGTATGCAGCGTATTCAGGCGTGGTCGAAGGGTTGTTGATCAGTCTGACGTTGATCTCTGGGCGTTGCAAGGCGGCACGCAACACTAGTCTACCGATTCTACCAAAACCGTTGATACCGATATTCACTTGAGCAGGCTTGGAAGCAGATTCGTTGGTCATCTCTGGCATTTAAGTGTGTAGTGATAAGGGCAAAGCACGCGTAGCAGTCTGAGGCTGTGTGTTAATGACTGTGCAGGTTTTGTTTCTTTCTAAGGCGAAAAACTTAGAACTGGAAACAAATAAAGCTGGGGATATCAGGATCGGCGTATCCTATACGAAAAGTCGTCAAACTGGTAAATAAAGAGTTATTACAGAGTAGAGTTAAAACGTATGACAAACAAGAAAACGAATATGAAAGTGTACGTTAATCACCACTGACTAACTTATGAACTGCAGAACTGAAACTCTTGGTCCTTTATATATCAACAGCCCAAACAAAGCAAATAACAGTAATACAGAATTCTAACAAGGCATGCAGAGCACTCAATACGTAACAGTCAAACCAGTATAGCATGCGAAAAGAACGCTTCAAAAGAAGCGCAGCAATTACGAGTAATCTGACGCTTCTGAGTTCAGGTTTCTGTGCGCGCTGCCGATGACCCCGGAACTTAAATGGAACGAAAAATACTGTAGTGGGCTTCTGTAATCATGGATAGAGAAGATCTGTACGGGGCGTTTATACCGAGAAAACCGGGTCAGAGCGATGATGAATCTCGTCCCTAAGATGAGAGTCGTGTAAGGACATGGGACATTTAGACGCCAGATGGCCTACGCATTGACTGAGATAGGAGCAGAGAAGAGGGCCAAGTTGGGACAAAGCTGAAATGGGACAGATGTCATCCTCTTCTCCTTGATCAGCACGAAGCATGACGCTCACGATTCGGCCAACCAATCGAAATGGCGGATGGCACCAAGGGGGCCAAAGATTACGATACAATGCTTTTGGGTCAAACGGTACTGACTGGGGTTGAGAAAAGACTATTGGTGTTTGGGTGTTTGTGGGGCAAAACCATTGTTAAAACTCCGGGGTTCAATCCTGTCTGGTCCGTTAGCGGAGAAGTCTTCTCATCGGTTTTCCACATTTCGGAGTTACCGAGGCCTCCGGGACAGAGAAAGAAGATGGTGGAAGACGACCGGCTGAGGGCTCGCGGAGTACAGTAAAGGCAGGGTAAAATCGAGCTTCTCATCAACTACACATCTCGGAAAGACTCGGAACTACAAAACGAAATAAACGGATTTTCGCCTGCGCTACGATAAGGGCTAAACGACTCGGGGCAAATTGGACTCATCACTGTCATTTACATAAGCTGGGTCGCACATGTGACTCAGAACTTGCATCGCCAGTCTGTTACTGGCGTCCCAAACGGCCTTGGAACTACTGGCGATGTGCGGCGTGATGGTAGCGTAATCCAAATCTTGTGCCAAAGAAGCCTCTACTACAGGCTCGTCGTGAAATACGTCCAGTGCCACATGGCGGATTTTGTCTGGCTCTGCTGCCATAGTTTTTTGTACTGCCTCCATATCAATGATGGACCCTCTTCCGACGTTGCAGAGAACAATGCCTGTCTTCAACTTCGCTATAAAATTTTGGTCGATCAGATGGAATGTCGAAGCGTTACCCGGTAAGCATACTACTATACAGTCGAAGGGTAATTTCTGCTTAGGTGTTGCCGCCGAGGGGTCTATTTCAGACAAGGCTTTTATGGCATGGAACTGCCAATGCGAGGCAGCTTCGGATGTGCTGCAGTTACGCTGTGCGTAGTGGATTTCCATCCCCAACGCCGATTCCAGCTTGACACCACATTCGATTCCGATGCGGCCCAGTCCCATTATCAGGCATTTCTTGCCGCGACAAGTCTCGACATAAGAACCACGCTTCCACCGATGTCCAAACTGGAACCTGGGGGTGGTCTGCTGAGACATTTCTTTGTCTAGTACGATATCCGAACGCGCCTGAATTGTGTCTTTAGCGATACGTAGCGCGTTCATCTGCGAGGAAAACTTTCTGAACCCATCCAGGACATGCCACAGGACACAGTCGGCCACATCGTTCGCTACGATTCCGTCATCGTTTATACAGTCGTCGTAGTTGAAAAGCATGATCTGCTTCTGCTTCAGCAATTCAAGGTTAATTCCATTGTACCCCACAGAACACAGACATATGCATTTAACCGTATTTGGCCATCTAGGGTCTTGTAAAATGTCGGCGTTTAGACCACCAATTGGGGCAAATTGAGGGTAGCCGCCGAAGATCCCAACAATGGGGCCTTTCTTCGTTGCATGTCCTTTTAGAAACTCAAGAAAGGCCTCTTTCTCGGTACCGTCTCTGTCTCTTTTCAGGACGTACTGAACGGTATTAAACTGTTCTTGCAGTCTAGCGTATTCAGGTAGGCTGTACTCAGGTTCCGCGACAAACAGGATCCACGGCTTAGTTTTTTCCATAGTGCAGCTTGTTTTCCAGGGGACTGGTCAGCGACTAATATTGCCGAGAGTTATCACGCTCGACCGTTGACCCGTTTACGCCTAGCCATTTTATTCTCAATTACTTTCGTGAGCCCTGTTAGTCTGGTAGATCAGGTCACGTGACACAGAATTAGCACGTGACCTGTACCTGCAAGCAGCTGTGTCACTTGTCCAGGTAAAACTGACAATAGGAAACCACTAGTGATTGCCAAGCATGCGAGCTCGCTTGCTTCAAATAACCCGAGTGTCTTGTCTGTAGCCACACTATGTCCTCACTGTTTTCAATTGAATACGTCAATGTGTATAGCAGAATCAGGATAACAAAAAGCAGAATTAAACAAACATACAAATAAGGACTGAATTACTGATTTGCTAGGAGGCTAAAAGGGTTTCCTGGAATAAGACTCAGTTAATACACTGTGTGCTTGAACGGGGCGGAAAAGTAAGTGTTTCCATCTTCACTTGACAAATTTCGTTTAACGTATCATCACGCTTCAGAAAGAGAAGAGGTTGTTGCTGTAACAATGGATGAAGAGTACGATGTTATAGTCCTAGGGACAGGACTCACTGAATGTATTCTTTCAGGGTTACTTTCGATTGAGGGTAAGAAGGTGCTACACGTTGATAAGCAAGACCATTATGGTGGTGAATCCTCAAGTGTGACTCTGACAGAGCTCTATTCAAAGTTCAAGCAACACCCGTTGAGTAAAGACGATATAGAGGCTAGGTTTGGGAGAGACAGGGACTGGAATGTGGATTTGATCCCCAAGTTCCTCATGGCTAACGGCGAATTGACGAACATTTTGGTGCATACAGATGTCACTAGGTACATCGAGTTCAAACAAGTGGCTGGTTCCTACGTTTACAACAGAGGCAAGGTGTACAAAGTCCCTGCCAACGAAATGGAAGCAATTTCTTCATCTTTGTTGGGTATCTTCGAGAAGAGGAGAATGAAGAAGTTTTTGGAGTGGATTAGTGCATACAACGAAGAGGATGTCTCTACGCATCAAGGCCTTAACTTGGACCAAAACACCATGGATGAGGTCTTTTACAAGTTTGGTCTAGGGAACTCAACCAGAGAATTTATCGGACATGCGATGGCCCTATGGACCAACGACGATTATTTGCAGCAGCCGGCTAGATCCACTGTGGAGAGAATCATTCTTTACGTTCAGTCCATTTCCAGATTTGGAAAATCCCCTTACTTATACCCAATGTATGGTCTCGGTGAGCTACCACAAGGGTTTGCTAGATTGTCTGCTATTTACGGTGGTACCTACATGCTAAACACGCCTATCGAAAAGGTGCTATATTCTGACGACGGAAAGTTTGAAGGGATTGTTACCAAAGAGGGTACCGCAAAGGCCAAGATTGTGATTGCTGACCCAACATATTTCCCAGAAAAGTGTAAATCGACTGGAGAAAAAGTCATTAGGGCTATCTGTATCATGAAGCAGCCAATTCCAAACACGAGTAACGCCGACTCCTGTCAAATTATTATACCACAATCACAAGTCGGAAGGAAGAATGACATTTACATCGCAACCGTCTCTGATGCTCATAAAGTCACTTCTAAGGGTCACTATTTGGCAATTGTTTCTACGATCATTGAGACAGACAAGCCTCACATTGAGTTGGAACCAGCTTTCAAATTATTGGGCCCAATAGAAGAAAGGTTCATGGGGATTTCAGAGATCTTCGAGCCTATTGAAGATGGCTCCAAGGACAACATTTACATTTCGAAGTCTTACGACTCGTCTTCTCATTTCGAATCCATGACAGATGACGTCAAAGACATCTACTTCAGAATCACCGGCCGTCCCCTAGTACTAAAGAAAAGAGACGATGCTGCTGAGGAATGAAGTGTCTATCGTAGTTAGTTGCTAAGATCTTACATACGTATACAAGTTCGTGTGTGCGAATTCTTACTTTCACTGAGAAAGTCCTCTCTTATTGCTTCAAATAACTGAATTTAAGAATGTGGTGCAATTCGAACCTTTTTTCTCTGGATGAGATCAACTTTTACTATGAGAGCATTCTTATCTGTTGACCTTCTTTGGGTAGCTGGGCCCGTTGCAGGACCCTCCCGAGCTTCTATCTGTTCTCTGTTACATGTCATTTTGTATGGTATCAATTATATCAGAAAGTAACCAAAATTATTTGAAAATCCATAAAGCGAAAAGACTATGTACAATTGAACACAGGATGCATGAATTCGGTCTATAACATATAGTGAAATACGAGCCTCAAAGCTACCACAGCGCCGGATACCAATAATGCTGTTATTCTCATTTTTCAAAACCTTAGTTGATCAAGAAGTTACTGTCGAACTAAAGAACGATATCGCATTAACAGGGACGTTAAAGTCAGTGGACCAGTTCTTGAATCTCAAACTGGACAACATCTCATGCAACAACAATGACAAATACCCACATCTTACAAGCGTAAGGAACATGTTTATTAGAGGCTCCACGGTAAGGTATGTGTATTTGAAGAAATCAATGGTAGACACAAACCTGCTTCAGGATGCCACCAGAAGGGAAATGATGAGTGAAAGGAAGTGAGAACCGGCTGTTTCTCAGCAGCGGTACACAGCACTCAGCTATTGATTTAGACGTCTCTACTTATTCACATATGTAATAATAGGCCACTCATGGCGGAAGCCCCAAAAGTTTCTTCTCGCACTTGGATCGGAGGTGTCCAGGTTCGTTGCAGTACGAGCATCTTATTCCGTTACGTTTATTTTTTGGTTTAGAGGCCGATTTTCGGGGTCTGCGCACAGGTATGAGGGCGTACTCTTGCCCGTTCTTCTCTATCACCTCTACCTTCTTCGAGACGAGTTCCGTGAACTTCTCTTTATCGAGTTCTACGGAGGTGATCAGAGACACCAGCTCATCGAGATGCTTCAGTTTAGTCTCATATTCTTCTTTTATACTAGGAACTTCAGACTTTTTCTTGTTAGACTGTGCCAGAATGATCTGTGCCAGTTGGTCGAGCGCCTCAGAACGTCTCAGAACGTCGTCAGCCATGTTTGCTTGGCCCTTTGCTTCTCTGATGCCCTACGTATCATCACCATCTTCCATTATATCAGCTTTCTGTTCATTTTCATGACAAGGCTTTATACTTAACTGTACTAACAGACAATTACTGACACAGCACGTCACAGTCAAACGTACAAGGCCTGAACAACCCCTGGCAAGCCGCTTTGGAAGTAGTGTTACTCAGTACATAGATGCTAGACACAACTCCTCTGAACGCAGCACTCACGTGTTGTAACGAACCGTCTGGGACTCCAGCTTAGCGTTTACAGGGTCAGGCACTGCCTCATACACCGTGACTATAGGAGCCGAAAGGTTTCTCAACTTTCCAGTAGCCTCGCCTCTGAGCTCGCAGAAGTACACTCTGTTCAGGTCATCTTCGTCAGCTGACCAGTTATCCTTGATCAAAACGGTCAAATTCTCGCAGTTCTGAAACACGTTCCGCGGCAAGTCGAACTTGACAAACGTCTCTTCACCGAGTAGCACATCTCCGCTGTACTCAGGCTCCACGCCGACGTTATTCGGGAACTCTAGCTTGAAATCCGGCTTCATAGCAGCGATAGTGTCAAAATCTAAACTCCTGTTGTAATTCTTGTACAACTCTATGTGTTTGGGCGTGCTATAGCCGGCAGCGCTCTTGTTTAGCCGCCATATTACTGCAAAGAGCTTCACTGACGCCGTGAATGGAATCTGTAGCACAACCTGACAGTCTGCGTCGGACTGAAGATACCGCGATGTATCAAACTTTAGCGCCTGCGGCTTCAAGAAACTCTTGTACAAAGCGCTAGAGCCGTCGCTGCTAACGCCGTTCAGTATTTGCACCTTTGTCGTGTCAATGTACTGGAAAAGCGACTGTTGCGTATACGTCTCCGCTGGCGGATCGTGCGAATGGCCGTGGTCATGGCTGTGTCCATGGTCGTTGCCATGCTCTTCTTCTGCATGGCTGTGCGAGTGGAACTCGTTCTCACAACTGAATCCGGACATGATCTCTCGGACAATCAGGGACAAATTTGCGATTACACGCCGAAGGCCAAAACTACGAGCCGCTGCAAGTCCGATTCCTTTGTTTCTCCCTCCTGTGCTCAGTGGCCCCTGTCGCTGCGTTTTCTGTGCAATGGCGAAAAATTGAAGAATTTCACAGCGTCCCTGCAAAAAGAAACGCCTCAGCGGCAGTGCGGCCTACACCATGCTGCAATGCACGAGGGCATCGCGGATCTGCGCATAACCTTCCGCGGCTTACCGAAACTGGAAGTGCCCGACGTATCGTCGGTCCCAGATAGGGATGCCAAGCGAGCATAAACGCGCGCACCCAATAACCATTCCTAATAATACCTGTTTCGAAACCTAGTAGAGGTTAAATAAAGGTTACTGTAGGCACGCTACAGGCTTCCCAGAGAGACAGCTGAAAAACAGATAAGATCACGTGACCTTATCGGATAAAATCAGTCTCATTTGCTCATGTAAGCGTCCGGTCTGGAAAAGAAAAAGAAATTCTTTTGGTAATTCGGAAGTCCTAAGGAAACAGTATATATCAGGCTGAATTGGAGCTCATCTCGAGGGGAAGAACGTTTACGTCTTGAGCATACTCAAAGTTAATTTAGACGTTTGTCACGTTTAGTGTTTAGCAGGCTTCAAGCAGCAAGCGGCATACTTTTTGGCTAGAGGCTTTCTTGGGGTATCACCGGTTCTTAAGAGCGACCGTTTAACACAGCATACATCACACAGCACTTCAGCAATGGTTCACGTGGCTAGATTTTTGGACGAACGTACCACCGAGATTCCTTCCATCTTGGCTGGTGGATACAACCATCCTTTGTTGAGAGAATGGCAAAACGAGAGACAGTTGACCAAAAACATGTTGATCTACCCTTTGTTCATCAGTGACCAGGACGATGAGGAGACTCCTATTCCTTCGTTGCCAGGGATCAAGAGATACGGCCTTAACACTTTGAAGAAGTACGTGGCTACTCTAGTTGCCAAGGGCTTGCGTTCGGTGATTTTGTTCGGTGTGCCCTTGGCACCCGGAGTCAAGGACGAGGTCGCAACCGCTGCTGACGATCCACAAGGTCCCGTGATCCGCGCCATCAAGATGTTGCGCAGAGAGTTCCCGGAGCTGTACATTATCTGTGATGTGTGTGTGTGCGAGTACACTTGCCACGGACACTGTGGTATGCTCTACGGTGACGGATCCATCAACAGAGAGAAAACTGTCCAAAGACTCGCTGCTATTGCCGTGAACTACGCCATGGCTGGTGCGCACTGTGTTGCTCCAAGTGACATGATCGACGGTAGGATCAGAGAGATCAAGCTGGGGTTGATAGAGCACGGACTTGCTCACAAGGTGTTTGTCATGAGTTACTCTGCCAAGTTCTGTGGCAACTTGTACGGCCCATTCAGAGACGCTGCATGCTCTCAGCCTGGTAAGGGTGACCGTAAATGTTACCAACTACCTCCCGGTGGCCGTGGTTTGGCAAGACGTGCTTTGAAGAGAGACTTGAGCGAGGGTGCAGACGGTATTATTGTTAAGCCTTCGACCTTTTACTTAGACATCATGGCTGACGCTGCTGAAATCTGCCGTGATGTTCCTGTGTGTGCCTACCACGTCAGTGGTGAGTATGCCATGCTACACGCTGCTGCTGAGAAGGGTATCGCAGACTTGAAGAGTATTGCTTTCGAGTCTCACTACGGGTTCTTGAGAGCTGGTGCCCGTTTGATCATCAGTTACTTCACTCCAGACTTCTTGGACTGGTTGGACGAAGAGCACTAGACGATTTTGAGCTCTCAATTTTCATTTATCCTTTGTCGCTGTGCGCGAACCCTGCCTTCTGCGGAAGCCTCTTTTTAGCCATTTTGAAGGGCTCTTTTACAACCTAAAAAAGATTAAACAACAAAGAACAAAGACCTATTTCTCTATTCTCACTTTATTTTTGGTTATGGATTGTTTTTGTGCTGTTACATTGTACTTGTTACTGATATTTATTCCTATCTGGTGTCCCATTTTTTCTTTCCATTATTTCCTGTCGCTATCGCTTCACTTTCATCTTGCAAAGTCATAATGCATTTTCATGATATTCAAGGTTTCATATCTCATTTCGATCCGCTCCCAACTCTTAATCATTTATTTTAAAGGATCGCGGACAATAAATTCCATCTTCATTTCTCTTAATGCTCTCATTTCCCTCTTCTATTCCTGTAAGTGTAAGTAATATTAAATCTAACCTGTACATATCAAGTATTTATTTTAAACGAAAACTAATGTCGTAGAATATCAGACTTGATTTCAATGCAACATGCTTTATAAACAACCAGCCTATACCTTTATAAAATCAAACCTAATTTTCCTTTTATTTCTGTCTTCATTGTCAACATGATCAGTTAACCCAACAGCGGTTCCGCCTTTGCCTGCTGTGGTTTTTCTGTCTCCTCCTCATCCGCAGATTTTGGTTCTGCAAGGTGTTTGGTCGAAGGAAGCTTCTCCAGCTTACCTTGAACTTCCGGAACACTTTCTTTGACTCCGTTCACCTCTCTGTCGAGTTGCTCCAGCTCTCTGTCAATCTCATCGTTCAACGTCGAGCCTATCACTGCAGAAGAAAGCGCCTCGTCTATTTCTCGCTGAATGCCTATCTGCTCAGAGGCAGCGTCCATAACATTCTCTACTTTTTCCAAGCTCAACTCGCTGTTCAACTTCTTCAACAACTGGTTCCCCTTCTGTAATCCGTCTATAAACTTTTTTTCTATCAGTTTGAACTCAATGGACTGAACCATTGTTTCTAGATTGATTATCTGATCCGTACATTGCTCTAATAACCGTTCTTGATAATGTACTCGTTTCAACAGTAGCCTCGCTCTCGGTTCCTGTTTTAATTGCTGGCCCTTTAATCTTTTGCACAACTCTTTCAGTTCCGATCTCTCGTTGCCTATTAGCGTTTCCGTACGCCTAGAGTATTTATGTAGTTCGTCTTTAGCCATTTTCAGCTGTAACATGGCTTTGTCTGCCTCAGTAACCTGAATACGGCTACTTTGCTGTCCCATTTCTTTAGGTTTTACTTATCACACCTCTCCTCGCGACACACGGTCTCTACGCTTCCGCTGTCAGTCCCACGTAGCGGTGTCCACCTTCTCTGATTATTTTACTCCCACGACCAGACGCTGATCACAACAGTCCACAGTCTAACTCGAGCCGAGAACCCTAAACGCTGGTCAAGAATGGACCATTGTTCAAATCGCCTACAGTTAGACTGATAAGGTTGAGAGGATATAGTCACGTGATCTTGCGTATTATCACGTGACTTCAACTTCTACGTTCAACGTCCAAAGTCTTACACAACTGTACTCGGGATCTGAGTCAAAACGGTGGCCAAGTACAACGGTAGCAGGGCACCAAACTCCCCTGATTTACACAGCTCACATGTCTCGTATGGGCTATTGATGTATATATGGCGAGATGACCTAGGGACAAAGTCTTGCTATAGTCGGTAGTCATCACGAGAAAGACAATGCTGTCATATCTGGCTTCCGATTTGACCTCAGAAGAGCCTACTCGACGACTGATGAGTCAGCACCTCCTAGCCACTATCACCTGCTTTTCCGAGAAGTAGGCTTGTGCTAGTTCGACTGGTGGTGCTCAGGCTGGTTTTCCGCTCTGTAGGGTTCAGTATTAGTAAAAGGAACGATGAGTTGCCAGTCTTGAAATTAAGTGAAAAATTGATGAAAAGTATCAAGAGATGAACAGGAAAAGTTGCATCATAGATTTGCCACAGAACTTGATTTGTGTGCTTTGAGTTTGTTATGTTGGTTTCATTTTGTAGAGAATTTTGTACTTGTTATATTCTTGTTTTATCCGCCACTATACTTCACTATTCGAGAGTATAGAATCGTTTGGTTCATTTCAGTGGCATATTCAGCATCTTAGGAACCCGTCATTTGAGCCAAATGAGCTACGACACACGCCACGACGTTATAGATCTAGTGGGTAATACCCCTTTGATTCGCTTGCAGAAGCTTCCTAAGGCTATTGGCATCAAACCCAAGATTTATGCCAAGCTAGAGTTGTACAACCCAGGTGGGTCCATCAAGGACCGTATCGCGAAATCGATGGTGGAAGCAGCCGAGGAAGAAGGTCTGATTCATCCTTCGAGGTCTACGTTGATTGAGCCAACTTCTGGTAACACCGGTATCGGTTTGGCTCTGATCGGAGCCATCAAGGGCTACAGAACCATCATCACTTTGCCAGAAAAGATGTCCAACGAAAAGGTGTCCGTCTTGAAAGCACTTGGTGCTGAGATCATCAGAACGCCAACAGCAGCCGCATGGGACTCTCCAGAGTCTCACATCGGTGTGGCCAGGAGACTGGAGAAGGAGATTCCTGGTGCCATCATCTTGGATCAATACAACAACATGAAAAACCCAGAAGCTCATTACTTCGGTACTGGTAAGGAAATTCACCACCAGTTGCAAGACCTGTCTCTTTTCTCCAAGCTGAACGCTGTTGTCGCTGGTGCTGGTACAGGTGGTACCATCTCTGGTATTTCAAAGTACTTGAAAGAGCAAAACGAAAACATCAAGATCATCGGTGCTGATCCCGTGGGATCTATCTTGGCTGTTCCCGAATCTCTGAACAAGACTGATGAGACCGAATACAAGGTGGAAGGAATTGGTTACGATTTCGTTCCAAAGGTTTTGAACCGTGACCTGGTTGACCACTGGATTAAGACCGAAGACAAGCCCTCTTTCAAATACGCCCGTCAGTTGATTTCCAACGAAGGTGTCTTAGTTGGCGGAAGCAGTGGTAGTTCCTTCGCTGCTCTAGTGCAGTACTGTGAGGAACACCCAGAATTGACAGAAGACGATGTCATTGTTGTCATCTTCCCAGATTCTATCAGATCATACCTAACCAAATTCGTCGATGACGAATGGCTAAGAACCAATGGCCTGTGGGACGATGCAATCGCCACTCCGATTGTGCAAAAGGAAACTGACGTATTTGAGGATGCCACTGTCAAAGACTTAAACCTAAAGCCCGTAGTGTCTGTGGACGAAGATGCATCCGTTGCCACTGTCGTTAAGATTCTGACTGACAACTCCTTCGATCAACTCCCAGTCTTGACCAAAGATGGTAAGTTGTGCGGCTTGGTCACTTTGTCTCAGCTTCTAAAGAAATTGTCTGTTTCTAAGGACGTGTCTAGCATTAAGGGTCTGTTCTTCGACTTCCGTAAGTTGAACAACTTCGACGAGATCTCTTCATACAACGCTAACAAATCTCGCAAGAAGAGATTTGTTCGTTTTGACGTCAACACTAGATTGGGCGAATTGAACTCGTTCTTCGAAAGAAACTCTGCTGCTATCATCACGGATGGCCTCAAGCCAGTGCACATAGTCACAAAAATGGACCTGTTGTCCTACTTGGCTAAATAGTCTAATCTGTAGTTAATCCCTAATAGTGTACACTGTCTGTAAAGATCATATACTCGAATCCTAAAGAGTTACAAGATAGACCCCCAAAGACTCCCAACTGTGATATATACATGTAAAGTGTTATAATACTTGTCTGCAACATGGCGTAGTTCATTTCTTCTCCATGCCCAGCACTTTCATCAAAGGTGCCAATTGATCAGGTCCCAAATTAACACCACATTTGTCCATTTCAGCTTTAAAGTTCTGCATAGCCTGTCTGATATCTTTGTCCATCATAAGCTTAACCATCTGCATGACACTAGGAGGCTCTGCAGACTCCGAGTTGATGAGTTTCTTATCCTGAAGCAAACGGGTAATTTCATTCAGCGAAGCCACTATTGAAGGATGCGCGTACATTTCCTTCAAAAACTTTTCTACTTTAACGTGGGCATCCAGGTCTTCAGGCGATTTGTCCCACGATGAGGCGTATCTTATGTGGGCGATCGGTCTTTTGATACTAAGACTTAATCTCGACACCACGATAGAAGCAGATTTAAAAGAAGAAGCAACCGGACGGAAGAATGAACGTGTAAGCATGATATCCTCGGGATTTGATGGCTTGATACAGGTACCTATCTCTTAACGCACGCCTGCACCCTAGCCATTCTAAGATCAAATATAGCAGGGCTAAGTTGCATTCAAATTCTGAGTAGTTTAGATAAATCGATGAGCTTAAAGACTGATGCCTAACAATAAAAAGTGAGTTATACAACCAGTCACAGAAATCTGACTACACATAACCTATTGCGATATGTATTCTAAGGTATGATGGGCGTGTTTGTATATTACAGATTTCGAGTGAATTTATAGATAAACTGCTAAATAATCGAAGAGCGGGTGGGGGTCGTACTTGGTCATTGTATAAGAGGCTTGTTTCCTGTCCCAATAAAATAATATGATGCATATGGATGGAACAGCAGCTAAGAGAACTTCCACCTATTGCCACAGACTTCACATGTGCAGAACGTTGTGAGCGGTTCGTCCGCAGATCTCGTTTGGAGTTGGTAATATGACACTTTTCTTTGCTTGCACTTACCACATTGGAATCTATCCGTCACTGATCTTTCCACCGTAGCACCCTGTGCGTTGTATAAATTCTGTTTTTCGATCTCCTCTAACTTCTTCTTCAAGTGCTCAGGGGCCAACTCCTTGGGGTCAGCGTTCACCAGGTCCTTGGGCTGCAGTTCCCCGTTTGTTATTTTGTGTTTTAAAAGCGGGTTGTTCCTTGAGATTATGTTAGAGTAGATGATCCTGTATTTGTCACGATAGCTCTTCTCGTCGGTTTCTGGATTGAACATAGCGGCCATCTCTGTCTCTATACCCAAGACTGTATCCAGAATTGCTATTGGGGGGTGCTCGCTATCCTTGGCCAGCGCATCGTACAAAGCTCTGATTGCCATGTCCCTGATTTTGACTCCGTACAAGTCCGTCTTGACTCCATCGTTCTTAGCGTTTCTTGGCGCCTTGCTTACGTACCTCTCCCTCTTCACAGCTTCTGCGCCGTTCGTCCCGTTGGATTTCCCGTTGGACATGGAACTGCTGCTCAGCTTACTCTTCTTCTCACGAGCCACTGCATCCTTCCATGAAAGGATCATCTTCTTGACTAATTTCACTATTTCAGGGTTGGATGACTTCTTGAACTGATTCACAACCACACCAACCTTAGTATCCCTCAACAGCTTCTCATTCACATCTTTCAAATCGGAGTCCAAGCTTTGAAGAAGCTTCAACACTGCATTATCATTGTTCTTGTTCTTGTCGAGGTCCTTGACGACCTCAAGCACGTCTTTCGTTTCCATCATCAAACACTGTTTACAGCTGTCTTATTAACGGAATCTGACAAACAGTTCACTACAGTGCGTACGCTCGATCCCACCAGTCGTATCCAGCCCTAGCACTCCAGGTAAGGCCGTTAGTAATCCTTTCAACTGTTCGTCAAGTGATGAATGGTAAAGAGTTATAAACTGTCGATGATGAGTTTCAATATAATTCATAATTGAAAAAGCTCGATACTATGAACAAAACCTTAAAACAGAGCTTTCTCACGGATCCAGTGGTGTTTTGAGGCTTACAGATACCAGGTAAGCTCAATTATAGTGCTGTGACAAGTAACTGTGCCAAATATAGCCTTTGAGCGGTTGATCTTAAGAGAAATTGATCGAGAATCAGAAATGAACAGAGGAAATCCATCACGCACAGTATACTTGGGGTCAATACCCTATGACCAGACTGAACAGCAGATACTGGACCTGTGCCAGACTATCGGCCCTGTAACGAATATGAAGATGATGTTTGATCCAACGACAGGAAAATCCAAGGGTTATGCGTTTATTGAATTCAAGGATTTGGCGACATCTGCCAGTGCCGTGAGGAATTTGAACGGCTACTCGCTAGGTAACAGGACACTAAAATGCGGGTACACGACTGGAAGTGGGATCAATGGAGCAGGACCGGGAGACGACGATGAAAACCTTAATATGAGCGAAGATCTCAAGTTTCCGTGGCTGCCGGTTGGAGTTGACGTGAACATCAACATGACAACGCCTGCCATGTGTATCACCAGTGAGTTGGGCAAGCTACAGAAGGAGCAACAGCTGGAGCTCATACGAGCAATACAGAACTTCTGTAAAGACGACAAGGAGACTTTTGTGAACTTGCTGGAAGAGGCGCCGCAGTTGAGCTACGCAATTGCTGAGCTTCTGCTCAGCAACGGAGTGTGCAGCGTCGACGAACTGACTCAGCTTGCCATGGCCAACAAAAATAAACCTGACGAGACTACGGAGAACTCGATAGAAGATGGCTTAGACGAAGAGAAAGTAGATCTGCTCAGACAAGTGTTGCAGCTACAGGATTCAGACATAATGATGCTGCCGCAGGAAGAAAGGATGGCCGTATGGGAACTCAAACAGAGAGCCATGAAGGGTGAGTTCGGACACCTGTAACTGCCCAGTGAGCCGTCCTAAACCTGGTTTATAGCCATCGTATACCATGTAACTTATATCCAAGAGACGCTAAAGGACGGTAAAGATTGTTTCTTTTGGCACTCAATGCTTAGTTTGGGCCTTAAAACTTGTGAACATTTGTGCAAAGCTGATATAAGTGCCAACATTGACGTGCAGCTGCCATCCACCGCCAATGAAGGTACACCTAGTCACTAAGACCCTCAACTGCCAAAGTGAGTTGTTCATCCAGCCTGATTATAAAGTCACGTGGAAGATACAAACTGACTCTTAATCTCTCGAGAATTAGGGCTTCCATGACCAGAGCCATACTTACAGCTTTAACCTCTGAGAGACACTGAACACTCTGTCCTACAACACAGACCCTAGGGGCTGAAAGGGAAAAGATTTCAACATCCGATGCATAATGTACCAGCCGTTTTGCGGTCAGATTTACCGGAATTTCTAGGGAAGCTGTTCTTCTCTAAAACTTGTTAGGGAAGAATCATCGGCAAGATTAACCCCATCAACGGACCGAGTCAGCTAGAGGATGGGTTCAAACAACAGGTTCCTGATTTGAGACCTTTGGGCTTCTGCTACAACATCTGTATGCCAGATTAGAGTGGAATTCTGTAAAACACAGCAGCACTTGATCAAGACAGTCATTATGTCTTTCTGGGGGACAAAAGCATCTGGACTTATGCAGGGTACCAGAGTTTGTCCGGACAACCAAGACAATGTACTTTGCACTGGATGTTCTACACGGTTACAGAAGTAGCTATGTTGTCAGTGAGCTATTGTTCAATGAGCCACATTGCGCTTGGAAGGTACCGCTGTACTGATTCTAATGTCTTTTACAAGGTCTTTACTCTTCTTTTGACAGATTGGCTAGAAATTACCGTTACCGTTGCAGATCGGTACTTTGTCACTAGTACGTGGTAAACATTGGATGTCAGAGTTTGAAGCTGCAGTTTTCCGCCTCGGGTAAAACTGGATCTTGTTCCTTTTCTGTGTCTGTCTTCAGCAAGTGTAGCAACGAAAAGCTGCTGAAGGTAAAATCGGAGGTTTTGGTGCCTTGGTGAGCGTTAGATGAGATTTCAACGATTGCCAGTCTTTCAGTGTCTTTAGCGAGTGTCAACTTTGATTAACGATACTAGGGAATTTTGGTACTACAGGGAACTGTAAGATGAAAAGTTAGTATCGGGAATGTGGAAGGGTCCATCTTTCTGATGTTTGTGACTTCGTCCAATGCTGAGCGTTCTGGAGAAATGTATATAAGCAGCTGACGATTTGGGCCTTACGCAGGTTCTAGTGAATATACTTGGGTTCAACTATGTGAATAACTCAGCCATAATTAAGCAAGAGATCACTTCACAGAGGAACACCAATAATAGCCATGGCAGACTCAGATAAAACTACAAGTTCCGTGAAGGAGCAAAGAATTTCGGTATCTACCTATGATGTCGAATTGGATCTCCAAAATTCAGAGAAGTCTAATAATCCCTTCAGTGATCCGAAAGTCGCCGAGTATTACCGGTTGTTGTACGAAGAGAGCAAATACGAGAGTAGGTCTGCATATGACCCTGAATTCACTTGGAGTCCTGAAGAAGAGAAGAAACTGGTCAGGAAATTGAACCTGAGAGTCGCGTTTGTCGCCTGTTTCTTGTTTATTGCTTTGCAATTGGACCGTGGTAACCTGTCACAAGCCGTTGCCGATAATCTTTTGGAAGATTTGAACATGAACACCAATGACTACAATCTGGGTAATCAATTGTTCTTCATTTGCTTTCTGCTAGCAGAGCTACCCTCTCAGTTGATATCCAAAAGATTGGGCCCTGACATTTTCATTCCAATCCAGATGTGTTCTTGGTCCATTGTCGCCATGTGCCAGGGCGCGATGCATAGTAAGGCTGGTTTCCTAATTTGCAGATGTTTGATTGGTATGTTAGAGGGCGGCTTTATCGCTGACCTTGTTTTGTGGCTAAGTTACTTTTTCACTAGTAGTGAGTTATCCATTAGATTGTCTTGGTTCTGGACCAGCTTGTCCCTTGTTCAAATTGCAAGCGCCTTGATGGCTTACGGTTTACTTAGAATGAGGGGTATTGGTGGTATGGCAGGCTGGCAATGGCTCTTTCTGTTGGAGGGTATTATAACTCTATTAATCGGAATTTCAGGTTTCTACTTAATGGTTCCTAGTGCCGTTCAAACGAAGAACTGGATGCATCCCAAGGGTTGGTTCACTGAAAGAGAGGAGAAAATTGTTGTTAACAGAGTTCTTAGAGACGACCCTTCTAAAGGTGACATGCATAACAGGCAAGCGTTGTCCTTCAGAGTCATCTGGACAGCTCTTACTGAATATCACTTGTGGCCCATCTATTTCATTGGAATGGTTGCGTATGTTCCGTACAACACTCTCGGGCCTTATTTGACTTTGACTTTGAAGTCTGTTGGCTTCAGTTCCTTTAATGTTCAGCTTCTCTCAATTCCATACCAAGTTATTCATATCAGTATACTATTGTGGATCACTTGGTTCTCCGAAAGGATAAATGAACGTGCGCTGATGGGTTTGATTCCCGCTGTCTGGAATGGTATTTTAGTTGGCGTTCTTAGGTGGTGGAAGGGATCACTGGTTGATCCATGGCCGACGTTCGCCTTGTGTACGCTGGTGCTTGGTGGTCCTTATATCCATGCCATCTGTGTTAGTTGGGTATCTCGTAACTCCAACTCTATCAAAACTAGAGCCATCAGTTCGGCGTTGTACAACATGGCTGTGCAAGTGGGCTCAATTTACTCCACCCAAATTTACAGAAACGACGATAAACCCTTGTACCACCGGGGGAACACCATCTTATTTATATTTGCGATTGCGCCTGTCCCATTGTACCTCTTCACTAAGTGGTACTACCGTAGCAGGAACCAAAAGAGGGCCGCTATTTGGGATGCAATGACGGAGGACGAAAGAGTTCATTACAAGTATCATACTACTGATATTGGTAACAAGAGATTAGATTTCAGATTTGCTGAATAGACTCTGCAGTATTATGGAAGACGCTTTTTTGTGCAAAGTATGAATTCAAACCTCTTGTTCTTTTACATAACTGTAAATATCTTACCGAGATACTAATTTACTATTCTTTGACCTCTTTTGACCTCAAACTCCTCGAGCTAATCCCATTTCGACACCTTTCTCATTCCCTTCTCAATGTCAACGGTATAGAATAGAACTAAAGACATCACGTATAACACCGTATTCGGAATAAAGGGAACTCTAGAATTCCCTGTCCTGTCCTGTATCACTGCTACAATTAGAGATTCTGACCAGCCTGTACATAGACCGAGCATAATTTCGAACCCGAAATATTGGTTCTCTTTGCCAATCGGTAGCATCGCGCTATATGCAACTCTGTTGATGGTCCTAATTCCGCTGCTAGTGCTAACGAAAAGAATTTGGAATAACCAGAATTCCCAGCGATTTTTGAACCCAATTCTGACGCTAGAGTTGGTCCCAAGGCAACCCCAAAAGTTGGTAAAGATGCCTACACCGAGCATGCAGTACAAGGATCTTTTCAAGTAGTGTGTACTGTAAGAGCTGGACTGATCTTTACACGAGTGGCTGTATATGGTCATCCAAGCTAATGGACCGAGACAAGCCACGACAAGATTGGTAAACTGCCATACCGTGAACTCCGCGTCAGATGACCCTATACCTAGTGTAGATCTGAACAATAGACCAAATATTGAAAGGTAATTTGAGTATGCAATATTCCAGAGAACCCATGCGACACAGTATTTTAGTGCCTCTTTATACTCAAGAAGATCATTCAGAATACTTCGGAAACGATTGATTGGCACGAGCAAGATATTTTTAAATCCCTTAACGCTCAAGTTATCTCCTTTCAAGCTGGGTAAGAGAAACGCACAAGATACTGAGATCGCGGTAGTCATGAACCCAGCCACTGTCACTGCCAAGAGGAAATCTTCGTTAGTTGGGCGCGTAGTGGTATGTGTAATTATGACACCAACCAAAGCAGCTATAATTCCTCCAAGGTTCCCCATTACAAGCCCCCAAGTACTGACATTGACACCACGAGACATGACCCTTCCCTGTTTTGGACCCAAGCTTTCCTGCAATGCTTTTCTTCTTGCATTCATGAACACAGGAATGTAAGAGCTTTCTGTGATCTGATATACTGTTGAGAAACAAAGCATCAGACTGTACAAGACGGACTGTTTCACCAACGTAGAATAGTGTCGTTCATCTGCTAGCCAATAAAATGGGATGGCGAAGACCCCAAACAACGTTGTTGATCCTACCATCAGCCACTTCCTGTAGTCTGAATAATCGGCAAAAGCCATCAACAGAATCGCTATGACACCTTCCAGTGAAGTGTAGATCGCTTTCAAATATAGGGCAAACGACGTGTACTGGACGGTGCCAGACCCAAATCTCACGTAGCAGTCATCACCTCGAGGCAAACAGCGTCCGAGAGAGTCCTTCGGGTGCCCCAAAGCGTGTGCTGTTGTCTGTATCGCTGCTGGTACGTAAGAACGCATCATAGACGCAGTGGGGCCAGTGGAAAAGCATATCAGTAGCCATACCAGGTAAGTTCTTCTCGAGTTCCAATCTGATAACTCACAACTCTTTGAAAGGTCGTCTGGGAGGTCTAACGGTTCTTCTGGATCCTGGGCAGACTCGTTCTCATCGAAAAGCTCTTGAAGCGTGGAATCAATGGTCAGTTTTCTAGGTGCATTGGAACCCGTGTTTCCAGCACCCGCGTTCAACGGTGTACTTTCAGAGACACCAGTGCTCATCGGTACTCCAATAGAAACCACAAATATCGCAGCCTAAACAGATTATATACAGAAGTCAATCGCATAGTTTTAGGATAATATATCAGGTCAACAGAGTGGAACCTGATCAACAGCTTGTCTAAATACTGAATAGTGAGCCACAAGGCTGAAAGCCTTGTGGCGTACACAAACGCATTACAAGAATGTTGCTTAATTGCTCACTGAGTCAATATAAGACGACAGGCTTTCTGTACCCGAGACGAATCAAAAACAGGCTACCTGACAGCACCAATACCGTGCAACAACTCAGCACTTGGAAACGCCACCTCCAGACGTGCACTTTCGCTACCAACCTCTTGTGCACATCCTGCCAAAAGGCCTCCGTCTGCCTCAAAAAACTGTCGTCAGTCACGTGACACACAAAACACTGACTGGAGTCACGTGCACGCGTCTCTCCTCTTACGTAATTCTCTTTTTTCCAGGTAGAACCTTCCAGAAAAATCCTTCATCTCATCCCGTAAACACGGATTTCTTCCGAAGAGCTTTCCGATCGGTCAGCTCAAGCGAAAGCCGAGAAGGCTTCACAGCCTGTAAGCAGTGTACAATACAACAAAGGGGCAGTCTTGCACGTGATTTCTTGAAACACGTGACCTACCTTTTTCATGCTGTTTACGTATGTCCGACAACGCTGAAGGTATAATGTACAGAGAAGGAGATTCAGAGTGTGTAGGCTGGTGTTTACGGACAAGATGTGTTCATGTAGTTGGAACGCAGCTTGGTGGAAGTCACGCACAGTGTCCCCTCTTTGTGAATCATTCTTGAAGATTCTGAGGAAAAGATTGTTCAAGAAACAAACCGAAAAATTTCAGCGATTTTTTCACTAATAGTGAGAAAATCGACATTTTTGATGATTCTTTATAGTATTTAAAGGACAAGGATTATCGCCACTTTCATAAGGATCACAGACAAAGTAATACGGACAGAAGACGCGGAGTAAAGAATAGTAGTGTTTGTTATTTGTTTATATATCTTTTTTCGTATATCAGGCTTCTGTAAGGTGTTGTTTCTGCAGACAGTGGTAGTTTTTTGTATTTTACAGGAGATCAGGCGTACCTATACGAGCAACTGGGAGTCATTACCACAGCGCCAGAGCTTACTGAAGGATTGAGCAGTATCATTTGGTATCTTTGTGTTTCATATTGAGATTTCGAACTTTTGAAGCGTTTCCAGGGATTTTTGATAAGAGAATAGAAAGATGTTGAGAAGTACCGTTAGACCAAGCAACTTGGCAGCCAAGAGAACCACTCAATTGTTGAGTCGTGCTTACTCCTCGCACAAAGAGTTGAAATTCGGCGTTGAAGGCAGAGCTGCCTTGCTGAAGGGTGTGGAAACCTTGGCTGAAGCCGTCTCTGCTACCTTGGGTCCAAAGGGTAGAAACGTTTTAATCGAACAGCCATTCGGTGCCCCAAAGATCACCAAGGACGGTGTCACTGTGGCCAAGGCCATCACTTTGGAAGACAAGTTCGAGAACATGGGCGCTAAGCTTTTGCAAGAGGTTGCTGCCAAGACGAACGAGGCTGCTGGTGACGGTACCACTTCTGCCACCGTATTGGGTAAGGCTATCTTCACAGAGTCCGTCAAGAATGTGGCAGCTGGTTGCAACCCAATGGATCTAAGAAGAGGTACTCAAGCTGCTGTTGAAAAAGTCATCAGCTACTTGTCCCAAAACAAGAAGGAAATCACCACTTCTGCTGAAATCGCCCAAGTGGCTACCATTTCGGCTAACGGTGATGCCCACGTCGGTAAGCTTTTGGCTTCCGCCATGGAGAAAGTCGGCAAAGAAGGTGTCATTACTATCAGAGAAGGCAGAACTTTGGAGGATGAACTTGAAGTCACTGAAGGTATGAGATTCGACCGTGGTTTCATATCTCCATACTTCATCACCGATACTAAGTCTGGTAAGGTGGAATTCGAAAAGCCTTTGATGTTGTTGAGTGAGAAGAAGATCTCATCCATTCAAGATATCTTGCCATCTTTGGAGCTTTCCAACCAAACTAGAAGACCATTGTTGATCATTGCCGAGGACGTCGACGGTGAAGCCTTGGCTGCCTGTATCTTGAACAAGTTGAGAGGTCAAGTCCAAGTCTGTGCTGTTAAGGCTCCAGGTTTCGGTGACAACAGAAAGAACACTTTGGGTGACATTGCCATCTTGTCTGGTGGTACCGTCTTCACTGAAGAATTGGACCTAAAGCCTGAAAACGCAACTATCCAACACTTGGGTTCATGTGATTCTGTGACAATCACCAAGGAGGACACTGTTATCTTGAACGGTGCCGGTCCTAAGGAGAACATCGAAGCTAGAGTGGAACAAATCAAGAACTCTATTGATTTGACCACCACCAACTCCTACGAAAAGGAAAAACTACAAGAACGTTTGGCCAAGTTGTCCGGTGGTGTTGCTGTCATCAGAGTCGGTGGCTCTTCTGAAGTCGAAGTCGGTGAAAAGAAGGACCGTTACGACGATGCCTTGAATGCTACCAGAGCTGCAGTGGAAGAGGGTATCTTGCCAGGTGGTGGTACCGCTTTGCTGAAGGCTTCTAGAGTGTTGGGCGAAGTGGAAACCGAAAACTTCGACCAAAAGTTGGGTGTTGACATCATCAGAAAGGCTATTAGCAAACCAGCCAAGAAGATCATTGAAAACGCCGGTGAAGAAGGTTCAGTAATCGTTGGAAAGATCATCGATGACTTTGGCGAAGACTTCACCAAGGGTTATAACGCTGCCAAGGGTGAATACACCGATATGTTGGCTGCTGGTATCATTGATCCATTCAAGGTTGTCAGAAGTGGTCTCGTAGATGCTGCCGGTGTGGCATCTCTATTGGCCACCACTGAAGTTGCCATTGTTGACGCTCCAAAGCCAGCTTCTGCTCCTGCAATGCCAGGTGGTATGCCAGGTATGCCGGGTATGATGTAAAGAAAAGAGAGTAAATACTACTGAGCGATACAATTCGCAAAACTGTGCTCTCCAAACAAAGGAACGTGAATGCGTATCGAAGCATTTCGGACTACCCGCAAGTCGCTGCTTCGAGGACCTTGCTACATTGCCATTCAACGCATCTGCTTAGTTTGTCTTTTCTTTAATTGAATGATTATAACGTACGTAATATTGACGATCCCATGTAAATACGATCAACTCTACATGTTATTTGATCCTGCTTTTCCAAACAGAAGCTGTGTTGTCTGTGCCTGACGTTGAGGGCTATTTCGTGTGCATGACTCTTGCACTGAGAAGGTCACGTGTCAAATGTGTTACTATAAACGGTGCCACACGGCACTCGGTATGTACATAGAAGGTAGAGCCCGGAGGGGTAGTCAGTAGAGCCTAAGGACTGCACTTGTGGCCCCTGGTAGGTCGCGTGCCGGCTCACGTCTCCACGCAGTAGTTGAATGTCTGCACCCCTGCGTCGTGGTACACCGCGACGCACTTTGCGTAGCCGGTCACGTGGAAGTCGTACGCGGTGGCAATGTTGAACTGGGACCGGATGTCCTCGAAGCCGCAGCAGATCCACTGCTGCTCGGCGTCGTTGTATTCGAAGGCCTTGAGCATCGTTCCGTACAGATGCGTAGACAGCAAAAACAGCGTGTCCAGCCCCCAGCTCACAAGCTGGTTCGGCGACTCGCCAGCGACGACGCTGAACCCGTGCTCGAGGGTGTCGTACACGAAGATCCGCTGCGTCGTGGAGATGCACAAGAAACGGCCCGTCTCGGACCACTGCAGCTTCACGATCTTGTCTCCGCTGGTCGTGAGCTCCACCCCCGTGATGTCGTGCAGCTGCGAGTCCTGCAAGATGCTGAGCCGGCCAGAACCCTTCACCACGGCAACGACATTCTTAGCCGGGTAAGCCTCGAGCATCGAGTGTCCAGCCAAATCGTGCGTCATGCGCTGCGACGCCACGTCTAGCGTGTCTGCCGCAGACTGCAACGTCTGGCGCGGGTCATCCGTGACCACCGCAAGACCGTTGCGCAGCACGCAGCAGAACGTGCTGCTCTGCGAGAGCCGCCACACCGTGAGCAAGGGCTCGCAGCTCCAGCGCTCAAACTGCACCACGCCTTGCACGCACGCAAACAGAACCGCGCCGTGCTGGCTCATGAACAAAAACTCGTTCCACGAGAGCCGTGCCACCTGAAGAAGCTCTTCGTCCGGTGAGATGCCTCCGGTCACGTGATGCACACCCACGTCACCAAACGGCGACACAACCACTATCTCGCTCCCAAACTTGTCCCACAGTACCATGAACCCCTCGACGTTCGCGTGTCTCATCTGGCCCGCAGTGTGAAGCGCGTGCGTCTCGAGTCTTCGTATCGTGAGCGCTCCGTTCATCGTGCCTCTCGAACTGATAAGACTGTTTCCTGCAGTAAAACTGCTCCCGCGCCTTAGCATCGCCGCGCGCGGGCCGGCCTGCAACGCAGGCCGTGCCTGCCTATCGGGAGGCTTCACCAGGCTGTCCAAATCTATAGGAATACCCATGTATGCAAACTCTTGAACAAATGCTAGTCACGCTATTCTTAGAAAATATCTCTTTGCAGCGCTAGCTTTCACCACAACTAATCAAATACAGTTGTCAGCAGAATCAACCTCTTGTGTTGCTAGTCTCTTGTCCACTGCTTTGCAACTTATCTCACCCTTTTCCTGTGAATCTCTCAGTAAGTTACCCCAGATTATTAAAGAAGAAACTCCACACTTAAATACTAAACACAATAAGTCTGGTCAGCTCTGGTCTCATTTTTTTTCATTTTTCAGTCTGGGCGTTTTTCGACTTTTCTCCATTTTGGCCAAAACGCTTAAGTAGCGTAAATCTGCGTCTGTTGCGATCACATTCACAGCAAAGGCAGGCACTGCCCCATTATATGCAATATGCGGAATGCTACAGGGTATATCTTATGCGTTGCTCGAAGTGTGTACGGAAGTAGGGCTCGAAGTGTGTCTGGAAGCAGGGCTCGAAGCAGGGCGAAGCAACGCTCGAGGCAGGACTCGATGCAGATCTTCGTAGGTGTCGATTTATAGGGCATTATGTTGTGTATAGGTTTTTCCTAGTGCATGCAGAGAAAACTACATACTGTATGTGATGTATTCGCTGAGGATGAGTATAGTACATGGGTATACGGTTCGGCCTGACAACCAGGGAGATAACGGAGGTATAGATCCCGACGTGTCTACCCCGTTCTTCTTTTCTTTCTGCCAGGGTTCGAATCCTCTTCGGAACTGAACTCCGGCACGTGACTGTGCGCGTTCTGCAGCTCTTCGAGCTCTGACGTCTGCACGGGCAGCGAGCCCACGCTCGAAAAGTTCTGAGGGATGTTCAGGTCGGGGAAAATGGGAGTGTTGGCGTCCTCGCCCGGGCTCAGTTTCGTGATCCAGTCCTGGATCTCCTGGATCGACTCCTCCTGTCTGTCAATGTTGTTTTGAAGATCTTGGAAGAAAGCCGGGTCCGGGGTCTCTGAGCCGCTGACACTGGGCATGTCGCCGTTACCCTGGGCGAGAGCCTGTAGTTGGTTCCTTGTGGGCTGGTTCATGCTCACTGGGGAACGGTTTGCGTCCGGGATAACGTACGGGTAGTGGGGCTGCAGCATGGGCGAGGGCGAAAATTCGCCCTGGCTGTTGTTCGTGTGTAACGATTGTCTGTCGTTCAGATTCGAGGAAGAGCTCGAGGTGGATCTGCTCTTGAGCAAGAGCCTTGGCTTGACCTTGTGGTCTGGCGGAAACTTGCTCTGGTCTACGGGACTCATTGGGCGGAACATGTTGGTCGCAGCGTCGTCTTCGCCCGCGTAGAAATTGTGAGGCATCGGAGCGTTGCCTGTGCTGTTCACGTTGTTGCTGTTGCTGTTGTTGTGGACCTGCATAGCGCCCAGTTCGTGGATGAGATCCGGCTGGAACCCGCTGTCGATGGTCTTCCCTGCGTTTGGACCGAACACGCTGGACAAGAACCTCAGAATCTTCTCCAACACCTGTTGTTGGGATTGGTGTTTCTCTCTGGCTAGCATGTTCTCCTTCCATAGAAGCTTGTTGTCCTTGGCAATCCTCTTCAAATCTTCCGCTATAGCTAACTGGTTGTATTTGACGGTTTCTACCTCATTAAGCAGGATGTTAATGTCCACCTCGTCGCTGTTGTTGCCCGTTATGCCTGAGTTAGGCTTCTGTCTTACGATGTTCTCGATCAGATATTCTCTGTCTCTCTTGAAATTCTCGTTCTCGAACTCCCATCTGCTATCGTTACTGCTCAACATACTCCCACTCTTGACGTCCTGGACCTTATGCCAGCCATACATGTTCAACTGACGAACGAAACTGGCAAAATTCGAATGCTTGAAATATTTTGGCAACACTTCTTGAACTAGACGTTCCCTGTTAGGAACAATGATGGACTCACCGTTTTCAGACCAGTGGATGTACTTCTCGTTACTCGGGTCGTTTACCATGCTCCACAGCTTGTTGACAAATGCAGGTCTCGTTCTGGTTGTGCTGATGTTCTTCTTACCGTGGGGCTTGTCTCCATGCGCTTTTGAGAGTAGCCTTCTGTTATGCAGTGGAACAATAGGCTGGTGAGGCACTTTCCTGTCTTCAGATTGACTTTGGCGTTGTGACTTCGAATCGTATCCGTTTCGATTCGCGTTTAAATCTGGGCCAGAATTAGAACGCGATGTTTGATAGCTTTCTTTGTTCAGCGAACTTTGCATACTGTCATTAGTAACTTTACGGTCTAAACCTCCTGGCTGGTTGCCAGTATGATATGAACTCGCCGAGGGAGAAGCCCTATGGATCATTTGATCGTACCCAACGGAAGGGTGCTGAAACAAAGGCGAGACTGCATCCGATGTGGATCCGCTTGGTGACAGCACTTCTGGATCTAGAGAGGGATTAACGATGTCCTCAATCAGCGGGTCATCGTTGCCCGCCGAGGGTTTTCCGGGGCCCTGGTTCAGCACATCTGCTATGGAGTAAGGGTCCTGCACCACTGGCAGCCCGATGTGGTCCGCATTGCTTCCATCGTTGGGAAGCATGACGTCGTTTGGGTTGGAAATTTCGTCCAAAGTGCCGGCAAATGTGTTTTTGCTCATATTTTCACCGTATTTCATATGCTAACTGTTACACGTAGTAAGAGATCCTGCCTCTAGTGTAAATACTAATCCCCGCAATTCTTTCTCAACAGAGGCTTACAGGTAAAGTTGCTCTGCTTCTGGCGCGTATCTTTTCAATTGATATGTCTTTTGACCAACTTCTGCCTCTTGAGAAGTATGCACAATATTTGTCAAATTATCGTATCACAATCTTTTCAGTAAACCTATGCTGAACCTAGTAACCTATGTCACACAATTTCCGAAACTGTTTCAATCTCTTTTGGTAGACCGTTCTCCACAGGAAAAGATATCCAAACAACACAAGTCCACCGAAAGTCAACTCGTTGAGCGCTACAGGTCCGTTACTCAACTGAAAGAACCAGATCTCAGGGCCAGTGGTGTGTGGTAATTGTGATGCTTTTTTGCCAACGTCCTTTAACTTTGAACATTACGAAAATGTAGCCTTTGCCAACGATCAACACTCCTTACACCACATACTTACGTAAATAAGGTTTCAACAAAAACTGAGACTCAGCTGTCCTAGCGTCAGGAGATCGAGATCAGGAGACCATCGATTCCTTCGGCAACTTGCATTGGCCAAGTAGTGAGGAGTTTAGGGCTGCACTGCGCTTATTTTAGGGTTATATGTGTCAAAGCTCTACTTTATGGATGTCATATCTGAAGACAAAGGGATAACTCTTATGAAAAAATGCGCGGCATTTGTCTACTGGCAACGAGCAACCTTTGCGTATACTTGTCACAGAATAGATCTTTCGGTGCTAGTTTTGCATCTTCACGCCTAAATTCGAAGATTTGGAGGGTTTTTGGGTTGGGTAAGCTTCAGTGATGCTAGCTTACCGCTACCAGGTGGAGTTTGACAGATACGTGAGGGTCCAGATTTATGAGAATCAGAAAGTGTTTTGCTCGCATCTAATGGCTTTTCAGGTGGGATGGTGCAATGTTAAAAAGTGATACTTGTGGTGTCATGTCAATTTATCTCAGGTTAAAATGTGCCTTAAGATTTGGTTCCCCGAACACCTAAATGTGAAGATAGGGCTACCCAAAATTGCGTATAAACTGCTAGCACATTTGGGATACAAATGTTCTCCAAAGACGTCTGTTTGGCGGAGTACTCTCTCAGATAATCAACCTTCAACGTATAAAGACGAGATTTTCCATAATGCGGAACTCCGTCAAAGCACTGAGCACCAAATTATGATATGCACATTTGGACATTTTGTGCGTGCGAGTCCGTTTGCGGGGGCCGTTTAATTGCCAGTCAGTTCAGCTGACCCAGAAATACAACGAATGACAGAACTGTGTCAGCATTCAAATGAACACCGCCAACGGTGCAAAGTTTCAGGTAGGAGCGTGCACAGCTGACAAAATTAATATAGTTGGACTGTGGGGCGCTAGTTGCTGCTGTTGCCAAGGATTGTAAATCGAAAAAATGAAACACCGAGTCAGGCACAAATACCTTTCTATAAGGTCCATGAGTCGGAACGTCGTAATTAGACCGTAACCATGGCAGACGGCCCAATCATTGAAAAAACAACTGAAAATGAGCCGACCAAATAGCCATAGTTACACACATTTATTGACGATCCAGCACGGAAGATTAAGTCATTAAGAACTGTATGGAAGAATCAGCTGCGATGGAAACGCAACCATACCAGGACGTTCCAAACCTATAATTCTGCAGTTTTTTCAGGACAGAAACTCTCTTGACCCGGCAGGTGATATCAGAATGTTGTCCAGATGCATGAATTGGCTGTTATAAAATTTTGCAGGGACCCATGGAAGGAGTTTTCTGAATGTCGCACACCTACAACCGTCACTGGAAGTGGTAAAACAATCTAAAGGTGTCACTGATGCAGACTATATGCGGAAATATTGGGAATTATAAACGATGAGTTAGCATCGCCTTGCCACCTACAACACTAAATACGAAGAACCTTGCAAAGTAGTCGAGAAAATGCCTCCAAGATTATGGCCGAAGTAATAATGCAAAGATGGCTTTGAATCTTGTAATTAACTTTTATAGACCTTTTTGACGAGAATGACTAGCCATTATTGGAGTCACCTGAAAGTCTACTCTTTGGTATCCAATACGAAAAAGGCTGCCCGCATGAGTACAGAGTAACACTTCTCAGCTCGCAGAGCTCGACAACTCGTCTAATGTAAGACGACTCTTAGTGGCCCATGTCAACGATTACTTTCTTTAAAAGGCGTCACTTAAACTCAAATGAAAACAAAAACAAATTGAAGCGCCTAAACGTATCTAAACGCCAAGATAATCTGTTGTAGTAGGAACCTTCTAATGCATGGCTCAGAAGATCCCACACCAGCTTGATATAAAGCACTAAAGAACTTTCGTAATGAGTTCTGATATATTTTTGGACCGCGTGTGGCCTATCTTAGACCCTGAGCGGCAAGGATATGTGTATGCCAAAGACATTCCAGAGATAATATCGCTTATAAGCAGGGAGTTGCCAACCAATTTGACAACGGCATCTAACGATAAAGTGATACAGGCATGGATTAATAATGATCCAATGAAAAGATTGACTAAGGACGGGTTTCTTGAAGCTTTTTCAATGCTTGTTGGCACGTCTTTTGATACAGCGGTGCAGATCGCATTATCTTCAGAAAATGAGACGCCGTCTCAGCGCGGCGCAGGTTTGTTTGGCAGCTACAGAAGGCCTCAGAACGATCAGACGGCCAGCCTTGCAGAACAAGTGGACTCTCTACGGAAGGAGGTCCAGGATTGGAAGGAAAAGTACTCGTTTCTAGAGCGAGAGTTCCAATTCTTCATTTCTCAGGAGAAGAGCCCTCAGGTAATCGACAATACAAAGCACGAGTTTATCATCAGCGAGCTCAATCGCAAGCTTTCCGAACAGGCTGAGGACATCACAAATCTTCAGAACCAGCTAGATTATGGCATTGCTGAGGTGAGTTCAAAATCAGCGTTTGCCAAAAGAGGTGTACTGCGGAAATTGTACAGCTTCATACCATCAAGAATCGTTTGGGCAATACCGGTGATGTTCATGATGTGGTATCTGTATACAACAGCATCACTTAGATTTTACGCTCCAGGCGATGACGCCCCAGGTTTCGTCAGGCAAGAGTCTTGGTGGGACCGCAATAGCATACTAAGCAGAGTCCAGTGGTATTATCGAGATAAGATGGAAAGTAACGTCGATAAAAATGTTTCAGAGGTTCTTCAGAATTACAATTCAGTATTCGGAATTAGCTGAGCTGTTAACTCCACTGATACTTCACTAGATAATACAATATTACGCTTTAGTTTATTTAGCTGTCGCAACTAAGTCCCGTAATGACTTGCGACGCAATCACATATTCTTTTTGATGCATTGGCAGAACAATGAGATTAATTGCTTGGCCAATTTGGAGTTCGCAAAGGATTGCTGCTGCTGATGGTGGTGTTGTTGTTGCTGGTGATGTTGGTTGTACTGCGGCTGCGGCTGGCCATGGTACACCTTTTGAGGCTTGCTTGGTTTTGCTTGTGCTTGGGAAAAGGTGCTGAAGTCTGTAGTGTCCCAGGCCATTGGGATTCTGGCGCCTCTTAGGTCAATCAAGACTACTCCGGCGTTCTTAGGATCAACTCTATCATTCAAGTTGGCTTCATCACAAAGCTCTTGAATAGCTGGTTTGAGCTTAGCCACCCCATTAGAAGAATGTAAACCTTTACCGACAATCACCTGGAGCTCAGTTTCGCCATTCTTGACAGCAGCTGCTACCCTACGTTGTAGGATCCATTTCGCTTCCTTTACGAACAGCCCATGTAAGTCAATTTCCGTTGATGAGCTGTCCGCGTTGTTCGCGACAAACACGTATTCCGCCGCTTGCAAGTTGTAGTCTTCCGCCTCTTTCATCTTCTGTTTAGCCAACTCGCTCAATTCATGAGCCTTAGCCTTGTCACCATTCTTGAAGCTATTCTGAGACTGCTGAGACAGTTTCTGTCTTTCCTTATGCGCTTGATCAGCCAGAGCTCTCAACCTTTGGTACTCACTATCGGTAGCATGGTTGTAGTCAGGCTCGGTAGCCGTTGAAACAAACGCCCCTCTAACTACCGCAGCAGCACTCATTTTGAGCTTCAGGTATTAAACGCCTAATTTTGAACCACCTTACTGGGGCTCGGGTCCAAGTATTCTCTTACTGACTCAATATGGTAGTCATTAATTACTATTCATTACGAAAGTTAAATCCTATCAGTTCATATATGAGGCAAAAACGCCAATGTCAATCGAAGGTAGAACAACAACACCATAACGCATGTACTATCTACAGCTACCAAGCCACAAGAATTACAGATTAGAGCTTGGCCAATCTTATTCAACTGTTTTACCAGCTGTCTTCACGCTTGTAGCCCTAAGCTTTCCGCTTTCGCCAACTGAGTTCAAGCTCATCGCCTCAATATTGACATTTTACCAGTTTCTGCCAACTGAAATTTTTTTATTTTCTAAAGTATAAAAAGGACCCAGCTGCACAATGTACAATATACAGAACTAGAACATGGTTGAATTACGGTGAATGGTATTCGTTCGGATGAGTCCGCATTCCAAGTAACCCAGTCGGCTGCATCATACATTGTTTCCGCGTTAAGGATAACGAGTTATTGATGTACTGCCGATGCATTCTGGTTTACTTTTTCTTGTTTTCAGAGGGCGCAGAAGTTCTATAGTGATGACAAGTGTCATGAACATTTTAATGTGGCTAGCTGCGGCAGTGATGTCTACAAATTAACACCATCTTTCGGGACTGAATTAAGAGCTCTGTGGCCTCTTGTAGCTAGCTTGTGTACCGTAGACCGTTAAGAATCATCACCTTCGTTTTGGACATCCAAAAGGGTGCTACTGAAAGCGGACTGTTCAACACCCATACACCCTAGTTCTACCGTCCGCTGACATCTTGCCAATTAATTAATTTCCAAATTAGGCAATTTTGAGAAATGAAAAATGTACTTTCCTAATTCCTAACTAGATGGACGCTGTCAATGGTAGCCGAAATATTTCAGCGTGTACATTATGTTAGTATAAAAGTAAGATGCTGAATTGATGGTTCGTCAGTAGTGGGTTTCATGAGAGAAAAAGATTTGTGTGCTCAAGAGCTACGAAAAACAACGATCATCAATTACAATGGCTGCTGAGTACGTTTATTCATCTTCTTTCGAAGAAAACAGATGAGGCGATGTATACCTGAGTTACACTTGGACTGGAATTATACACAAAAATGTGTTCAATCTATCTTCAAGCTTGTGCCAGCATACTTCTCCCGGAACAAACTACAAGTAGGGGATTTCCTGATTTAATTCGGGACAAAGGTACGTCTGTTGTGTTGTGAAATCTGTAATCACCAGATTTTGGGGTGCTATTTTCTAGCATTCCCAGTTTCACGACCTCCAGCATACCTCTGCACAACTCCCTTGCATCGAATGAAAAGTGGTGTTTTCAGTTCGGTGTGACTTGTGTATATATCATCTCTCTGTGCTAGCAATGCATGTTACAAGATTGTTGCAATGGCATCACATATGACGCTGATTCACTGCGTTGGTTTTCTTTTGAAGATCGCACAGTGTCCTTTGCAATATGTCATGCTATTTGGACGTCTTTCCTACCTGCTTTGCTCTGTCTATTCTGTGGACTTTTCACTAACATCAAGTGTTCTCGTAACATTATAATCTGCAGAAAGGTTTTGGTTCCAGAATCCCAAGTTAAGAAGGCTAAGGCTCAACAAAAGACTGCTGAACAAGTCGCAGCTGAAAGAGTTGCCCGCAAAGCTGTATGTTAATTTTTTTCCATTCACGAACGCAAGCTATCTTCAGAGAATCCGTCTGCATTGAAGAAACGATGACTTCGTTAATGTCATTTCGTATCAAGCGCTTCAGAGCTCTATGCTGTAATGAACACTTTGCGCTTTTAAGAAACTTTCGTTCTTGTATGCTTCAATGATGAAGACCTTTTGAATCCCAATTCAATTATCGACTAGCTGCGGCGATGTTGTCGTACCTAATCACCATCTTTCGCCTGATATTATGTTTACAAGTTACGACAGGGTGTTTCTTATGATTGTATCTGTGCACATTTCTGGCAGAGATTTTGAAGCTCCATATACCCATGCAGATTGGTATCTGAACAGCTCAAGAAGTTTGCTCTGCAAAGATAAAAGAGTTATTTACTAACAAGAATGTCTTGAATTCATCGGATTCATGCTCGTTTAATTAGGCTAACAAGGAAAAGAGAGCTGCCATTTTGGAAAGAAATGCTGCTTACCAAAAGGAATACGAAGCTGCTGAAAGAGCCGTTGTTGATGCTAAGAGAGAAGCTAAGGCTAACTCCTCTTACTACGTTCCAGCCGAGTCCAAGTTGGTCTTTGTTGTTAGAATCAAGGGTATCAACAAGATTGCTCCAAAGCCAAGAAAGGTTTTGCAATTGTTGAGATTGAACCAAATCAACTCTGGTACTTTCGTTAAGGTCACCAAGGCTACTTCTGAATTGTTGAAGTTGATTGAGCCATACGTTGCTTACGGTTACCCATCCGTCTCTACTGTCAGACAAATCGTCTACAAGAGAGGTTACGGTAAGGTCAACAAGCAAAGAGTTCCTTTGTCTGACAACGCCGTTGTTGAAGCTAACTTGGGCAAGTACGGTATCTTGTCTGTTGATGACTTGATCCACGAAATCGTCACTGTTGGTCCTCACTTCAAGCAAGCCAACAACTTCTTGTGGCCATTCAAGTTGTCTAACCCATCTGGTGGTTGGGGTGTCCCAAGAAAGTTCAAGCACTTCATCCAAGGTGGTTCTTTCGGTAACCGTGAAGAATTCATCAACAAGTTGGTCAAGTCCATGAACTAAGTTTTGTGAGGTGTTTTCATCTTTTCAATTCTTACTTTTACTCATCTGTAATACCATACACAACCTTTTTTGAGCCATTGAAATGAGGTGTCATTGACACGGAGTTTTCATCTCAGGCTGGAACTTGCGTATTCTGCTTCTATATTGGATTATAACATCGTGTATAGTCCTTTTAGATTTAAGTTGTACTTTTGTTCCCATCCAACGATGAGAACTTTTCATCAATCATTCAATCAATCGTAAGGACACAGGGATTACTAAAGAAGCCGTGGCTTCGATCACTTCTCATGTTCGCTGTGAAGGTCCATAGTGAACAACTCTGTATTATAATTGTTAACTCTGTATACTAAACTAACCAAATTGGAGTTTGATACGTCATAATTGAGTACCGTTATAAGATAAAGACGTGTGTTGATGAGATCAGTTGCTTGCGGGTCCTACACTTGTTCATCCTGGCACTTTTCGCGAGTCCCTTAATCGCTATCTATGCAGCAAAATCTGTCTCAGTTGACCACAGAAAGTGCTTTCAATAAATAATATAGATATATATTCGAAACAAAGTTGTGTACCACCCAAAACGTACCTGTCGGGCTGTCAAAAAAGGTGCCTTTCAATTGGGTACTCTTCCGGAACCTATCTTATAATGAGATATATCATCATCTCTTTAAGTCTTATTAGGAAAAGAAAGATTACAGCGAGAAGTTCGCCAATAGATCATTCTTTCAATACAACGATTGGTCGTCATTGCTGTCATTGATTTTGTGCTTCAGACTTTGAACGACGAGCCAAGATGAGTATAAGTCTAGGTCAAACGCCAAATGTGCTAGTTGTAGGTGCTGGAGGTGTTGGTGTCATTACAGCATATTCCCTCTATTTCTGTGGGAAGTCACAGGTCTCTTTGGTATGCAGATCTGACTACGACCACGTTGTACAATCAGGGTACAAGATAGAATCGTGTGATTACGGAGAAGTCAAGAATTGGAAGCCACATGGAGTTTTCAGAACAGTGGATGAAGCTGCATCCTCCGGGAAGTTTTTCGATTTTATCATCATCACTACGAAGAACATCCCTGATGGGCCACCGGACTCCACTGTGCATGCAATCCTAAAACCTGTGATTGAGTCAAACCATCAGATAGATGACTCCAAGGTCAACAGTGTGGTATTGATTCAGAATGGGATTGACATTGAAAAGGAGGTCTTGGCTCACTTCGACAAGGACACTTACAACCTCTCCGTATTGTCAGGTGTCCAATTCATCGCTTCTACTAAAATGGGACCGGGGCATATAGTCCAAAAGGGCCAAGATCACGTTAGTTTTGGCGCTTTCGACAAAACGGATGTAATCTCTGTTGATCAGGCCAGAAGGCTCATTTCAATTTATCATAATGAAGGCCATAATCGAGGGTTATTCGATGAAAACGTCCGTGAGACAAGATGGAACAAGCTTTTGTACAACGCTGCAATCAACACTACCACAGCGCTGGTTGGTTTAGATGTCCCAAGATGCTTTGAGTTTTCTGTCGGCAGAACTGCAACAGAGTTTGAGCTTTTCAGACCGGCAATGGAAGACGTCGTTCGAATTGCCAAGAGTGAGGGCACTGACATTGATGAGAATTTGTTGGACTACTTTAACAACATCACAAGAAACATTCTTTATAAGCCATCCATGTGCGTTGATTTAGAAAACAAACGACTAATGGAGCTTGAAATAATACTCGGAAACCCGATCCGAATTGCCAAGGAAAATAATGTCGAAGTGCCAACTCTAAGAATGCTTTATAACTTGCTGTACATGATTCAGAACAAGTTGAAAGAAGAAAAGAAGCTTATTGAGTTTGATGAAAGGACAATGAAACTCGTAGCATGACCGAGACCTAACCCTAGTTGCAATATTCTTGTAATATACATCAAATGGATCAGAAATATACATAGTTAAGACATCTTTTTACCCAAAGATTTCACCACCACAAAAGAACATTTAGCCTCAAAATAACTCTGGTGGTATAGCAAGACTTGTCAACTACTGAGTGCTGACATCCGTTCGTTGCGATCCTGAAGAAATGTGTCATTTTCCGATATTTCAATGATGGGGATAGTTTTGTGTCAGAGAGTTGCATTGATAGTGCGACATGCGTCAGTGGAGGCTGATCTGATATGTATTTAAATGCTAATAAAGACACATCAAGAAATTTCTGCACCATTATGCCACGATTGTACGTCTTTACACTGTGCTTCAGTGACGTATAAAAGTGTGCTAATTCCATTCATGTATTAAAGGGAAAGGGTATTTTGGTAAAGAGTTGAAGTTGAACTCGGAAAGAAAAACTGTCATGGTACTTATCAGAAACTTCCTAGTTGCATTAGCCGTGGCATTTATATCAGCTATTTGTCAGACGCTTCCGAGATTTTTTCCAGAGGTGGCTATTACATGTCATGATGAGTCGCATTGTCCTGGAAGTTGGCCTTGCTGTTCACAATTTGGCCAATGTGGAACTGGCCCTTTCTGTATCGGAGGATGTAACCCTAAACTTTCGAACAAGCCAGAAAATTGTGTCGAGCAGCCGGCTTTACTACCTTCTATGGTGTCCAATTTCCAGTTGCAAAGCTCAATGAAGCGTCAGCCGGCGTTGTTGAGCACTTTTGCGCTAAGGAACGAACCTGAAGTTAATCTGACACCTAACGGAAGACATGACACCGATCTTCAGAGGAGAGGAATAGTTCATTACACTGAATATCTCATTTCACCGGAACAGAAAAAAATCAAGGACATGCTTAGAGACTATCACTTCACATATAGTGGCCATGTAGAGTATGTTTCACCTGGAGAGTTGACGCTTGGTATGCCAAAACACAGTACAGGTAGTCTATTGTCATCAACCAGATCATTCCTCTATGGAAGATCAACAGTGAAGATGAAAACTGCCAGAGGAAGAGGTGTAGTGACAGCAATTGTCTTGATATCCACCGTTGGAGATGAAATTGACTATGAATTTATTGGCGGTGAGCTTCTTCATACCCAGTCCAATTACTACCATCAAGGTGAGTTAAACCATACTAGAATGGAAAAGCTTACTCTCAGTTCGGACAGTTTTGAAAATACACATCAGTATGAGGTAGACTGGGATAAGGAAAGAATCCATTGGATTGTGGACGGCGTCATAGTAAGAACTTTATATAAGAAGGATACGTGGAACGAAGAAAAACGAATTTTCGAGTATCCTCAGACTCCAATGAGATTACAGGTTTCTGTTTGGCCAGGTGGTAGGGAAGATGCACACCCAGGCACCATCATGTGGGCCGGAGGACTTATCGACTGGGAAAACGCTCCTGACATACTAGAAAAAGGTCAGTTCTTTGCCACTGTGGAAAGCATCTCGATAACACCGTACGAAAACCACTTTTGGCCGGATATCATGGACGACCTTTCTGGATCTAAGCTCCCGGTAAGCCCCGATTCGATGCTTGACATTATTTACACCTATAATAACGAACAATTGAGTGAGCATACATGGTCCGAGAACTCTGTCGTGTGGAAGCGTGGTGTCCTACCATATCTAAACTCCTTGGACAAGAACGGGTTGGATCGGGGAGACGATAAGATCGATACTTTTGATAGAAAATTACAAATTACACCCGAAAACAGTACCGAGAGCTCAAACTCAAACAGATTCATTCAGGATATAAGAGCCCTACCAAACTACGATAATCCTACAAGGATTAAAGGTGGCTATCCAGACAGCTCACCGCCTGCCGTCAGGGCAAAAACGCGAAATACGCATATACCTTCAGTTGAAAACTCTGCCCAAAACTATCACAGTAGAAACCCGCTTTATCGAGTAGCAAAGCTGCTCAAAGATTTCGTAAGCAACAGAGTGAACAACAATGTATAGTCGATATAAACAGAGCTTCTAGCCTTTAACTGTGTATGTAGCGGAGCTTTGAAACGGAAACAAACTGACGTCGGTCACGTGCAAGTTTTATAGAAGGAACAGCATTATCCGGGTCACAGTTACCCTGCCCAATACATCAGCTCCATTATAGGACAACTTTTCGAATAAACACGAATCTGATAATAGAACTCTACATGCACAGTTATGGAATAAGGATCTTCAGCGACGTAGCCGACTACCGGATCTTTCTGTTCCTTTTCAGGACTTGCAAGGACTCATTGATCTATATCATACCTTCTAGCGATCAATTGATAGAGGAAAACTGTTCACTCAGTGTTTCTTGAGGATATTAATAGGTCGACATTTGGGTCTGATTCTATCATTCGAATTAGCACGTCATGAAGATGCTAACGAAGTTTGAATCAAAGTCTACCAGGGCCAAGGGTATCGCGTTTCATCCTTCGCGTCCATGGGTTCTGGTAGCGCTTTTTTCATCCACTATTCAGCTATGGGACTACCGTATGGGTGTTCTATTGCATCGTTTTGAAGATCATGAGGGACCAGTTCGTGGCATTGATTTCCATCCAACGCAGCCTTTGTTTGTGTCTGCAGGTGACGATTACACTATCAAAGTTTGGTCTTTGGACACTAATAAGTGTTTGTTCACACTAGACGGCCATTTGGACTATGTGCGTACCGTTTTCTTCCACCATGAATTGCCGTGGATCATTTCCAGTTCTGATGATCAAACGATCAGAATTTGGAACTGGCAGAACAGAAAGGAGATTGCCTGTCTCACAGGACACAACCATTTCGTCATGTGTGCACAGTTCCATCCAGTGGAAGACTTGGTGGTCTCTGCGTCGCTTGATGAAACTGTGAGAGTGTGGGATATTTCTGGCTTGAGGAAAAGACATTCCGCTCCTGGAACGCAAACTCTGGAGGATCAAATGAGACAACAACAGAACTTGCTAGATGGTGGTTTTGGTGATTGTCTGGTGAAGTTCATTTTGGAGGGTCATACAAGAGGTGTCAATTGGGCGTCTTTCCACCCAACTCTTCCATTGATTGTGTCAGGGTCCGACGACCGTCAAGTCAAGCTATGGAGAATGAGCGCTACAAAAGCATGGGAAGTTGACACTTGTAGAGGCCATACCAATAACGTTGATTCAGTCATTTTCCATCCGCAACAAAACTTGATCATATCCGTTGGTGAGGATAAAACCTTAAGAGTGTGGGATCTAGACAAACGTACCCCCATCAAGCAGTTCAAGAGAGAACACGATAGATTCTGGCTAGTCAGAGCCCATCCAAACTTGAATCTATTCGGAGCAGCCCATGACTCAGGTATCATGATTTTCAAGCTAGATCGCGAAAGACCACCAACCGCTGTGAATCAGAATCAGCTATTCTTTGTTAACAGAGAAAAGCAGGTACAAATGTTTGATTACCACAAGAGGATCACCTCTCTGCCTTACGTTTCTTTGAAGGGTATCGGAAAGACATGGAGCTCTTTCAGAACGATGTCATACAATCCATCCCAACACTCTGTGTTGGTGAATTCGTCTGAGAAGGATTCTGACAGATTCAGTTTATGTGTCTTGCCAAAGCAAGCAACAGGGGCAGTGGAACCAGGGAACGTTATTTCAGATGATGGAAGCTTTGCCACCTTTGTTGCTCGTAATCGTTTCGTTGTTTTCAACAAGAGCACTAGCAGCTTAGAGGTACGCACTCTAGATAACAAGACTACAAAATCAATAAAGTTGACTGACACTCCAAAGGAAGTATCTTTGGTGGCCCCAGGTACTGTCTTAATTCTTTACTCCCACTCTGTTGCCATGATGGATGTTCAACAAGGAAAGCTTCTAGCAGAGCTCGCTTTGAAAAATATTAAGTACACTGTGTGGTCACAGGACGGTCAATACCTTGCACTAATGAGTAAACATACTCTGACCATTGCAACTAGAAAGTTGGAGATTGTCATCTCCAACCATGAAAGTATCAGAATCAAAAGTGCTAGTTGGGACGAAACCGGTGTTTTGATTTATTCTACTCTGAATCATATCAAATACTGCCTGTTGAATGGTGACTCAGGAATAATCAAGACCCTCGAAAAGACTCTTTACATCAACAAGGTCCACGGAAAATTCGTGTACGCTTTAAACAGAGAGGGTGAGGTTGAAATTTTGTCTATTGATCCAACAGAGTATCGTTTCAAAAAGGCTCTTGTGAACAAAAATTTCCCAGAGGTTTTGCGTATCATTAAAAACTCCAATTTGGTTGGTCAGAATATTATCTCTTACTTACAAAAATCTGGCTACCCTGAAATTGCTTTACAATTCGTCGAAGATCCTCAAACAAGGTTTGATTTGGCTACACAGTACGGTAACTTGTCAGTAGCGTTGGAAGAAAGTGAAAAATTGAAGAACGAGTTAGTCTGGGAAAGGCTTGGCAAGGAGGCATTTCTCCAGGGTAATACTGAAATTGCAGAGCTAGTATACCAAAATACAAGTAAATTTGGCAAGCTGTCCTTCTTGTATTTACTAAAGGGTGATAGTTCAAAGCTTTCAAAAATGGAATCGATTTCAGAGCACAGGTCTGATATTGCCGGTTTGATCCAAAATACTATTTACAACAATTCCGTTCAAAAGCGAGCAAAAGTGTTTTTGAATGCTGGGTCACCTGCTTTGGCGTATGCTGTCGCGAAAGCAAATGGTGATTCTGATCTTGCTGCATCAATTTTGGAATCTGAAGAAATAAACGAGCAAGACGTTTCTCTACCTAAAAACATTGCATCATCAACTAACGTAAGACTACCTGCGGTTTCTTCACCATTGAAGAACTGGCCTTTGAAGGAAGCCGAAGCGTCGTTCTTCGAGAAGGCCCTTTTGGGTCAAATAGAAGAACCAACTGTTGCAGAAGATACGGAAGGCGACCTTGCTGAAATCAGAAAAGAAACTGCTCAGTTGAGTCTTGACGATCATGATAGTTTGGACTTCCAAGAAGATGCAGCAGGAATCGACGAGGAAGATGCGTGGGATTTAGATGATAATGCATTGGAACTGGAAGAAGAAGTCACAGAGGAAGGTTCTGAAGTTAAAGAGGAGCAAGTGGAGGAGTCAGAGGTAGCTACATGGGTTAAAAACTCAAAGCTACCCTCAGTCTTGGTCGCTGCTGGAGCCTTCGATGCAGCTGCACAAGCGTTGCATAAACAGGTTGCGGTGGTCAACTTTGAACCTCTCAGATCACACTTCCTTGACATATTTGACGGTGTCAGAACATACATCAGTTCGACCCCACATGAGCTGCCTTCTATTTCGGGTTACATCCGATCGGATGTCGAAGAAGATGACGCCTCGAAACTTCTTCCGTTCATTCCTGGCGTTCAACTTGTCACAGCTAAATTGAACGAGGGTTTCAAAGCTTTCAAGGCGAATAAACTTGATATTGCCATTGAGCATTTCCGCGACGTCATCTACACTGTTGCACTGTTAGCCGTGACAGATAAAGAAGATGAGGCAACTGCACAATCCGCCCTGGCTACCGCACGCGAATATATCCTGGGGCTTACCATGGAACTGGAACGTCGTGCGTTACCAGCAGATAACATCAAACGTAACCTAGAACTGGCGGCATACTTTAGCAAGACGAAGCTTCTCCCTGTGCATAGGAGTAATGCATTAAATGTTGCTATGGCTCAGTCCTTCAAAAACAAGAACTTTGTGTTAGCATCTTACTTCGCCGGCGAATTTTTAAAAATTGTTACCTCAGGTGCTCGTGCTGAACAGGCTCAAAAGATAAAGGCAAAAGCTGACTCTATAGCTCACGATGCTGTTGAGATCGATTTTGATCCTTATGCAGAGTTTGACATATGTGCAGCTTCTCACACGCCAATTTACAAAGGAACTCCAGCTGTATCCGATCCTTTGACAGGTGCCAAGTATCACGTCAGTGAAAAGGGTAAGATTGACAGTATTGGTATGATCTCAAAGATTGGAGCCCCTGCTTCCGGACTAAGAATCTATCTTTCTGTAAACTAGAACGAACCTGTCATATACTAAAACAACTATATATAGTTAATCACGCCCAAGAGCACATGAACGACCTGTTGTCCAATAATTATTATCAGCATCAAATATGCTTGAATCAAGGAATACGAATACTGTCTACAATCGAGAACGCGCCTGAGAGATGACTTTTATTTTACTAATACAAACCGGAACCCTCAATTCGAGCTCCGTAATACACGAAATAACTCACTACCACAGCGAGTACTGTTTGTTGGCGACATTTGTATCCTTTTCTCTTTTCATTTTACGTGGAGTTTGGGTGGGCGTCGGTGTCGGTGTCTCTAAGGACTCTTTGAGGTTCACAAATTTAGGATCTGGTGGTTGTCTTTGGGTATGAATATTCAGATTACAATGCTCGCAGTGCATTGGTGGTTGATTCTCGTTTGAACCTTTGTACTGACTCGACCTCGGTCTGTCGAAAACATCAACATTAGCATCAGACTTAGCAGTCGTTCCGTTCATGTTCAACTCATCCATGAGGTCTGATAGCTCCTTGTTCAACGATAGTTTTCGCAGTTCATTTTCTTTCTTTATTAGGAGCTTACGCTTCAATATATCGATCTGATCTTGGAGTTGTTTGAACTCTTGAGACTCCGATATTATAATATCATCGTCACTTACAGCTCTAACGGGTTGCTTGATAACGTACGCCTCGTGTTCACTCCCATTTTTCTTCCTGATGGCTTCGTTCACCAGATCAGTAAGAAGTTCTAGCTTCTGATAGATATCTTCTATCTTACTCTCTTCCTGACCGGTATTCTTCCTTACCTGAATGTTCTCTGCGGCGTGATTCGCATTCTGTGGTGATGAGCTATAACGGTCCGGCTCCTTCTCATTTTTCTCGCTAGATCTGTAGGAGCGATAAAAGTCAGCCTCCCTTTCCTGCTGCTCTCGCTGCTGCTCTCGCTGCATCTTTTTATTCAGCTCGGTGTATTTTATAAGCTTCGCTCTAAACGATCCGATCAAAACGTTCAATCTGTCTATCTCTTCCTGTTTCTCGATCATCTGCCTGTGCAGATCTTTATTTTGCTTGATCAATTCACTGATCATGGATGAATTGTACTTGTACTCCTCGGGTACCATCCGTTCGTTTACATCATTTAGTCCATACCCAAATCTTTTTGGGGTCCCTCCATTTAACATCTTGCCTCACAGCCTGTTGACTTTAGATTTGGATACCAAATAACCGCCAAACAGCAATCGTAAATCTGATTACAATCTCTTGTAACCAAATACAAAATCGAAGGTATATCAGGCCGATATCAAAGTCTTATCTGTATGCTATTAAACTTACACAAAACACGTCAAGTTCCATGTTTTTTCATTATAACGATGCGAAACATCAACACAAGAACAAGGTCACGTTGGCAAAGAGTGCGAGGAAGCTCTTTGGGCCGCGTTGAGGCCTCGACAACACGCCAGTAACGTCTTCGTATACAGAGGGTGAAGTTTACTCTTGGTCTCATTGATTGTTCTGTAAGACGATGTATTTAAGTGTAGATCTTTGGTGTATATAAAGAATACTAAAAGTTGACAGAAGTATATGGTTACAACGGATGCATTTCGCTTATTTGTATCTTAGAGGTACATCAATCCTTTGAATTACTTGAGATGGTATTAGACTCCAGCATATGGGGTTCATGTTTGTCAGCAGGCTTGTTTATTTCCATGTGTGTGTTACTTCGGCTGTTATCTGAATCTGAAAGATTAGGTTGACGATGCGAATGATCCTGGTTCTGATCATCCAACACAGTGGACAGCGTGTGTTCTGACTGCGGCTGCTGAGGTTGGTTTTGATCGAGGTTCTGGTTACCGCCTTGGCTGTGGATCTGTTTTTGCTGTTCAGTTGATAGATGATGGCTGATATCACCTGCAGCGTCTTTATTACGATGAGACAGCTGCTGGTCAGCGCCGTATTCTCCTCCTTGTTGTTGCATCACGACACCAGCCTGGGTGAGTACCATAAGGTGATTCGAGGAATTGTCCTCGGGGTTATTATGTTGACTCACCTGCTGCAGCGGCATTGCCGAAGGGGGTTGTGCGTGCGGTTGTTGTATCTGTTGCTGCGGCTGCTGGTATTTCCCATTAGAGTCCTGTTGAATGATCGATTGGATATCCCTTACGAACAGCGGGTACAGCAGATCAACAATTTTCTCTCTTTGCGCCATCACCAGAGCTCGTTCGAAGGGTATCCATACACCCTTTAGATGCATTGAGCCAATCTTCACAACGTGTCTGATTTTCTCAGCCTTCAGTATACCATCCCTACGACCTCTGGTCATACGAGTGACGTTCAACAGTTTTGTCCCATTAATCATATCGTTATCTGCTCTTCTAACCACGCTAACTCCATTAGCTTCAACCTGGTAACATAAGGTGTGCTCGTCCTCCCACATTGTGGTGGTGACTTTAGATCTTTGGCCGGGCTGCGAAGATGTCGCAGCGTGCTGGCCAGGAGTCAAATGTGATTTCTTACTCGATTTCCGCCTTTTCAGTGGGAATTCCTTTGTACTAGAAGATGCGCTGCTGAACGATCCCAGAGGGCTAGTGTTGCCAAACTGATGGGACAGAGATGTGTTAGAGCTGTCACGTGTTGTAGAGGTCGGCATTGATACTGAGCCTTGGTTAGGATGTTGAATCATAGGTAGACCGTATTGCTGAAATCTAGGTTGCTGATAGGATGAAGTCGGGGGCAACTGGTAGTATCTAGAAGATGGAGATTGGTTATAAGCTGCGGATTGTGCTCCAACAGTATTTGATATCATAGGAGGAGCGAACTGCTGTTGTTGCTGAGGCTGCTGTTGAGGCTGCTGTTGCTGTTGTTGTTGCTGCATCTGTTGCTGCATCTGCTGAGACTTTAGATCCGATTCATCTTCTTGTGGCCCGTTCGGTTGAACTGGTTGCTGAGCCATCTGTTGGGGCATTTGCTGATAGTAATAGGAGTACCCGGAGTACGGGTAGTACATTAATTGCTGTGCGCCACCAGCCATAGGCTGCAACTGAGGCAAGCCCTTTTCATACTGTTGCTGTGCCTGGACCTGCGCTTGACTTTGGCCTTGGGCCTGAGGTTGCTGCGCTTGAGGCTGGAGTTGCTGCCCCTGTTGTTGTCCTTGTTGCTGGCCTTGAGGTGCCTGCTGCGCTTGTTGCTGGGAGTACCCCGGGTACGAATTTTGTGGATTAAGACGCTGCAACACTCCTGGCGTTGTCTCTTCTCCGGAAAGGTTCATTTGACCCGGTTGGTGTCCGTGCTGGGCTCCTACTTGCGGAATCTGACCCATCTGAGGTACCTGCGCTACCTGAGGCACTTGTGGGACCTGCGGAACCTGAGGTACCTGGCCAGGGGTTGCCTGTCCCTGGCCGTGTGCCATTCCGTAGTACGGATGGTCCCAGTACCCGTAATAGTTCATATTTTGCAGGGTGTTGAATGAGAAAAGGGGAGCAAGCCACACACGGTTAAATCAGCCCTATTTTGCACGAATGATGCTTTCCCTTACCTGATCTTCCTTGGTACACGTCTGTATATCGGCAAATCAAAGATTCAAGGGTGCTCAATAAACGCCTGCTGCCCAATGCCTGTCTGCCTCTGTCTTGTTCGATAAAGATGCACAACCTTTCCTCTTTTAGAAAACACAAGAATCGACTGAACTTCCAAAATTCAACGACCCTCCGAATCTCTCTGATCGCACAATGTCTTGATCTTTTTTAGCACGAGTTTTGCCGGACCTCTGAAGCTTACTCCTGGGGTCTTGTCCTCTTCTAGTGACGTGGTTATAAGGAAACCGAAAACTGTATTCTTTACAGTACCAAAAATAACCGCTGCGTCAATCTCTGGGCTAACCAAAAAAGTTACCACTAATGTCTGACCGCTACCGTCTGTCGAAACAACCTGACCAATACTACGCCGCGCGCTACGATTATTAGTGCCTTCAACACTCTATTACATATGGTATGTGTGTGATATTTATTTGTTTTCGCAACTGTTCGCCTTTTCGTTATTTTTTCTCTTTTACTACGGTGAGAGCTTCGATGGTAGAGACGGGCAGCAGACAAGAGACGAGCAGCTGGCCCGGACGGGCCCTAAAGGCCACCAAAGGGGCCCGTAGATTGGCACATGAGGGGTTCACCGGCTGAGACCAGATTTGGGACTCTGAGGTGAGTTCTAGCAAGAATTATTGCGTAGTTTGTTAGGCAGTTTTCTAGTCCGCTCGAGCTGTAACACAGCAGTGTAGCATCTGTTCCAGAAGACTGGTGCACGATGGAGGTTCCTGTGGAACTGAGGCTGCAAGCAGAACTGCGCAGGTTTCTCGTTTTATGTCTCTGTGGTACAGGAGAGGCCTTCTCAAGCGAATAATTGATACTTGAGATCTCAGAGCAGTGTGCGTTGGCAGCTTTGCTATCGCAACAGCATAGCCCGCTAGCGCGCAATGCGGGTCGGTACCCTCCTGTGGGTACCTCCTGTGGGCATTTCTCAATGGAGCACCGGGTTCCGTGAGCTTCTCTTTCTTGAGGAAACAATCAGGTTTGCGAAAAAGCAGAAGATCATACGCACCGAGAGCACCAGCTGCTGCCTATTTGCCTGCGGCACTGCGCTCTCTGCCTCAGCAGCGAAAAAAACTGCGCCGTAACAGAAAACATACACAGTCGTGTCCATTGATGACAACCGGAATTCAACAAGGTGCTGCCTGACCTTGCGCGCCGGGCGAGACGTCCGCATTCGGCAGGCAGAGAACCGTTGACCTGCAAAAAAAGCTTAAAATTCGTGTATCCTGTGCATGGAAATAACGTGCTTCGCTTCGACATCGGTGAAAAGAAGGAAAAAATTCCGGCGAAGAGCAGCCTATTCTTCGCTGCTTTCTAGGTGCCTCCGGGGCCGGAGAATCGGACATCAAATCGGCCGATTAAGCAGTGCGTGGTGTTTAAGTAGAACCCGCGAGCTGTCTGGACCGCTCGAAGTATTGGTTTGGGTGAACTATCTGGACTTCTGTAGCCGCATCTCCGGTGGAATTTGGCTGGTGAACTGCTTCGAACACCTTCGTGCAGGCAATGGTGTAGTCCTGTTGTTGGCACGATTCTACAACGCTGTTTATCTGCTGTTGTGTCAGAGACATCTCTTTCAACGACGAGACCAACTTGTCCTGTTGAAAGTCGCGGTACGGGCAGCCGTGGTACTCGCCACGGCTCGGTCTGGGCTTTGATAGGATGGTCCTGCAGTCCCAGGGCTTGTAGTTGATCCTGTTACCCTCGAGCCCGTAATTGTGCCTGAAATTGTACCTGTACTCTTTGTTGAACTGGTCTACCGTCATCTTGCCTCCAGACGTGAATGATTCGGTCCAAAATTGTAGCGCTTCGTCCACTGAAAGACCGATTCCTTTCAGAAAAAAGGACAGCTGTTGACGACCCTGATACCTGAGATGATGGTTCAACTGCAATTGGTTCATGAGCTGCTTAGCGCAAAGCGGGAAGTGCTCCGTGACTTGTTTCGATTTCACAGTCTTGTGGGTGAACTCATCGTTGATACCGGTGCCGTTGAGCTCTTGAGATTGAGTAACGACGTACCCAGATGAAAGATGATGCAGAATTGGCAAGATTCTGTCATCCTCGTTTAATTTGGGGATCATCTGGTATGTCCTCATCAGTTCCGTTTGCAGGTACTCGCTGTACTCGTTGCTAATAAGATTCAACTGTTGAAACTGAGGAACGTAGGCCCAGCCTCTTTTCACGAATACTTGGCGCGCACCAACGAGGTCCATCACGTTTTCCATTGGAAGCTTGTAGTACTTTTCTCTGCCGAAGAACTGTCTCCTCTGAGACTCCTCCGTGATGTTCAGTTGGAACGTCAACAAATGTGACACAGTCTGGTACAATTCGGTCGATAAGGATTCTTTCTCTTGCTCGTCTATCGCTTCCAAGTAGGGCAGATCAAGACTGCTGATGAACTTTAACTGGTCTGCAGTAGTGAGCACCTGGAATCTGATCTTGAACAGCAAAGTTTCTGCACGAACGAATTTGTCTCTTAGTTCCTTGGATCTACAGAAGCACAATCTCAGGATAAAGTGAGAGTAGTAATCCTTCTTTTTCGACTCCAAATCCGCGCCCAAATTCAGCTTAGCAGTCAACACTGGCTTGATAACGGTCTCTATCTCCTTCATGCTCTTGTTTCTCTGCCACAAGGATTCAAGTTCTAGCAGCACTTTCAGCCGATCTATGGCCCAAGTCTCAAACTGTTCCAACGTTATTTCTCCCTGGGGAGGCAATCTGTACCAAGTGAGTCTCGTAGGATACAGCAAATCATACTGCATCCCATCATCCTCGTTTCCATACCCCTTCACATCAATTCGACCGTTGTCCTCATCGGCAAAGCTCCTTCTGTTAGCTACACGCTTCTTAGTCTGTCTGAACATTCTTACAGACTCCTCTATCAAGCACTGTCTCTTTCGAATTAAAGCCTGACGCTTGTACAGATGTTACGCTGCAAGTAAATGCAAGCCAATGACCCTCAAATCACGCTGAAAGCCTTTAAAGCCCTTCTACGCTGATGTTCATCTCATCGCCTTGATCAAATCTTCGCTACGCGTAAACCCTGCATAGCGCACCTATACTACGCGTTTGTAAAAATCGTTACCCGGACTATAAACTCATGTAGTTCTCTCATCATACCGAGAAGAAGAAGCCTTAGCGGTTGCCACAATCTCACTGAACCTGTGCCGTTGAGATCTCCAGTGTACTTTAACCGGCAGGCACTAAAATGTGCAGTGGTTGCAAGTACCGGTCAGCTCCGTTTCTCTCTTTTCTTCTTTCGACTTTAGCATCTCATCGCTTCAAGAATTTTTCACTGATAGTATATAAGCACTGCGATATGAGAACAAGACAATCCACAACCAGAACACTCTAAAAAGGAGAGGTTTCCCATGTTGTTGAGAGGAGTATGCCAAATACTCAGGGGTAAGTGTTGCAACGTAAAGCTGTTTAGACTCAGGGTCTTCGTTTCCTGGTTTTCTCTCTTTTACTTCTCACTGGCCTCCAATAGAAAGATATCAAGCTTTCTCTCCAATGCAGCTTCTATCTGGTGCCGACACTTGACTAGATCTTGAAATTGGTGCTCAGTTGAACACCGGTTGCAAGCTCAAGCGCTGCCTGTAACTTGATGTCTGTCGTTTTCTAAAGTTTAGAAAAGATCACTTGTCACTGTAGCAAATGCAAGATAGCTTCGAGAATATGATGAGCATTAATTACTGCGTTATCGTATTGAATGGCTGTTTCAGTACAGCATATCGGAAAACAAACCATACAGATTTTAACTGCTGAATCTCGATCCTTCTTCGTTTTCTTGTCTAGCTTCTATACCTGTGCTGTATTTTTTAGTATGGCCTTTTAATCAGTTATAGGCTGAAAGTGATAGTAGAGCGTGAATGTAGACGATGAAACAAGGGCCTCATATAACTGCTGCTGCACACATGTCTGGCAGCTTTGAGCGCGGACTGATAATTGACGTGTATTGAATGCTCAGACTCTTGGTTCGCCAACCCGCTCTCGTAACAACATGCTTAGATCAAGCAGACTGATTTCGTCTTTGACAAGAGCATACTCCATTGAATCCAGCGTGTTGGAGTACAGTGATAGGAACAAAGAAATAATCAAGAATCTGGCCCAATGGTATCCGTCACTATCGAATGTGAGCCCGAAACCTACTATTCAGCTTTCTCGATTTGTTAAGCAATACAATAACTTACAAGAAGATGATAGATCAATAAGCCATGTAATGCAGGGGAAGATCACCAGTATGAGATTTTCTGGTAAAAAGATAGGATTTATCAATCTGCGCAATGATAACACGTCTTTACAACTGATTGTTAATTTCAGCAACTTGGAAATGACTGTTGATGAGTTCCAAGAGCATTTGAAACAATTCAAGGTCGGTGACCATATTCAGGTGGCAGGTTATCCCGGCGTATCTCAGCGACAGAAGACGTTGTCACTCAAAGTAACCTCGTCATTACAGATGCTGTCCCCAGCTCAGGTGCCAGTACCTCCAAAACTAGTAGATCAAACGAAGAGAAACGCCAACAAGGTTCTTGACTATCTGGTAAATGGCACTCAGCCCATCTATATTCGTCACCAGGTTACTAAAAGAATTAGGGAATGGCTATACAAGCAGGATTTTGTCGAAGTGGAAACTCCACTACTGTCATCCAAGTCCAACGGTGCCAATGCAAAGCCATTTGTTACCAGTTGCACGGCTTTAGACAAGGATCAACATCTCGAACTACGTATCGCACCGGAGTTATGGCTCAAAAGACTCTGCATCGGAGGCATGCACAAAATCTTTGAAATCGGCAAGAACTTCAGAAACGAGGGTATAGACGCTACGCATAATCCGGAGTTCACAACGCTCGAGTTTTATCAGTGTTATGTGGATATGGAGCAACTAATAGAAATGAGTGAGTCTTTGCTCAGATTTGTCTGCGAAGGAATTGACACCCCACGCGCAACGGAGATGTTGCAGCAGTTGGAATCGAACGGTTGGAAATTTCGGAGAATAGAATTCCTGTCCACACTATCAAAAGAGACAGGGATTGATTTTAACGCTCTTGACTTGAATGACGCAGACGTCTTAAAACAAGAACTGTCAAAGGCTAGCGTCAGTATCCCCTCAAAATGCGAGTCTCCTCAACAAATCCTGGATGCGTTGTGTGCCAAATACATTGAGTCTCAGTGCAACACCCTGATACCAACTCTGATATACCACCATCCTAGCGTTATATCACCTTTGGCAAAGACGGACCCCGAAAATCCTCAAGTCACGAAGAGATTCGAGGTATTCATCAACAGCGAAGAGTACATCAATGCCTACGAAGAAGAAAACTGTCCCAATCTACAATTGCAAAAATTTACCAAACAATCGGAGGCCAAGAAAGAGTTCAAAGATGACGAAACGATGCCTGTTGATTTTCCATATGTCCAAGCGATGAGGTATGGGATGCCTCCAATTGGAGGTTTTGGGCTAGGAATCGATCGCTTGTGCATGCTACTCGCGGGAACGCCAAGAATTGAGGAAGTGTTGGCTTTCGGAACGCTCGATGACGTTAATAGACAGTGAACAGTCAGTAGCTTTTGACTGCTCTCTTTTCATTGCATATCACAGCCTGTAAATATCCCAAACACCAAAGTAGCCACTATTTACCTTTTTATAGTAAAAAGCGATGCCTACACAATTAAAGCTCAATTACGCGATAGCCCAAGATCGAAGCTTCAAGAACTACCGACATCCTACTACTGGCAGGAGTATTGTCAGGTACTACTAACCCCCTGTACTCACATCAATGGAAGCTATAATGTTGCCGCCAACGGTGCAAAGATCAGTCAATTCGCTTCACTCTCAGACGTATCATTCCGCGATTCCTGCGTCGCTAGCAGAAACACAAGATGAGATAATATTAGGAGTCGACGAAGCTGGCAGAGGACCAGTGATGGGGCCTATGGTCTATGGGATAAGTTTCTGCACCGGAACATACGAGAAGACAGTCATTTGTGAGTACGGATTCGACGACTCAAAGAGGCTGACAGACCCGGTCAGGCAAAAGCTGTTTGCCAAAATATACGGTGGAGAAATCGACGGTGTAGGGTACGGAACCATTGCTATCACGCCATGCGATATCAGTAGCGGCATGCTTCGGTTCCCACCAGAGAAGAACTACAATTTGAACGAACAGGCTCACGATGTTACGATCTCCCTTATAGATCACGTGCTTCAGTCTGGCGTCAAAGTAGGTCACGTGTACGTTGACACCGTGGGCCCCCCAATAACGTACCAAAAGAAGCTAGAGTCGCGGTTCCCACAGTGCAAGTTCACCGTTGCCAAGAAAGCTGACTCCACGTACCCCATAGTCAGTGTGGCGAGCGTCGTCGCTAAAGTGACCAGAGACCTGATCCTGATACAATGCAAGAAACACGAGGACGAAATTCTGGGCTCTGGGTACCCGGGAGACCCCAAGACCGTGCAATGGCTGAAAGACGAGATGAGGCCTTTGATGGGCTGGTCACCGTTCATGGTCAGGTTCTCGTGGCAGACGTGTGCCACGCTTCTTGCGAAATCCGAATCCAGCGTCGAAATAGAATGGGAGGAAGACGCAATGACAAAGAAAAAAGCTCAGTGGGTACAGCCAGAACGCAAGGATAAAGCTATCACGCTGGACTCGTGGTACGAGTAACCCAATTCCAGTGTCATGCCAAAGAGCTGACGTCCACACCTTCCAGTAGTAGATGGTTACCCGGCTTCACGCTCTTTCTTCCCCACTGCAATAACACCCCATAATGCCAAACTGACACCACTACTAATCCCTACTACACAAGACTTCGCCCGTTGGTCTTGCCTCTAGTCGTCGTATTCAGCTTTCTTTACGCTATCGGCTGCCCATTGACTCTCAAAATCTGATACCCGGCAAGTTCAACGCATATTTATACACCTCTTGCCTATCTCTTTATTCCGTCGCCTCATCGCGTAATGTGTCTACTATACAGAAGTGAAAGTAAGTTAATACCAAAAGTAGGGCCTAAAATGCCACTATACAGTTCAAACTTCCGTTGAACCTACTACAAGACACAGTGAATCTACTGGAACAAGTTACAGCAATGTACACGGCCGAATAACGTCTTTGGCTCGTATCTGCTCTGAGCTTTTAGCACTTATTCACTATAGCGCCTGGGCTTACTTTTTTCTCGACGATTTCTATATAAGCATATTAGGGAAATAAGAACATTCTAATGCTTTTGTAGAAAGTTTGAATGTTCAAGAAGACACGCTATGTGAGATTTTAGAAGTGTCTCGTTAAGTTTGAAGCAATTTACTTGAAGCCTGTATACAGCTGAGTGTGATTTCTATCGAATATTGAAAACAGGGATTTGATTCGGGTTTCTGAGGTCTGGTTATTTGGTTTCTTTTGATTTTACTGTTTGATTAGGGATGTCAGCTTTACTTACCAGAGTGTCGCCAAGACTTAGCGTCTTGGCCTGTGCTGCAAGATTGCAGTTGAGAACATACGCTTCTTACCCACCCCACACAGTGATTGATATGCCAGCGTTGTCTCCTACCATGACTCAAGGTAACTTGGCAGTATGGAACAAGAAAGTGGGTGACAAGTTGGAGCCAGGCGAAGCAATCGCTGAGATTGAAACAGACAAGGCTCAGATGGACTTCGAGTTTCAGGAGGACGGGTATTTGGCCAAGATTCTGGTCGAGGCGGGCACCAAGGACGTTCCTGTGGGCAAACCAATCGCGGTCTACGTTGAAGAAGAAGGCGACGTTGCTGCATTTGCAGACTTCTCGGTCTCAGATGCCGATTCTGGCGCTCCAAAGAAAGAGGCTGCTCCAAAGAAGGAGGAAAATGAGCCTGCCAAGAAGGCTGAAGAACCTGCTCAGCCTGCTGCCCAAAAGCAGAGCTCCAAGTCGAGCTCCAGTTCTGGTTCCGCAAGTGCACCAGCTGGAAGAATCTTTGCATCTCCTCTGGCCAAGACCATCGCTTTGGAACACGGTGTTTCGTTGAAGCAAGTCAAGGGCACAGGTCCAAACGGCAGAATCGTGAAGGCGGACGTGGAATCCTACTTGGAGTCCAGCAAGTCTCAACAGAAGCCAAGTGCTGCTGCTTCGGGTAAGGGCGCTGCACCAGGCGCCGCTCCAGCTACTGCATCATACGAAGATATTCCAATCTCCAACATGAGACAGATCATCGGTGACCGTTTGTTGCAATCTACTCAAAACATCCCATCTTACATCGTGTCTTCCCAGATCAGTGTTTCCAAGTTGTTGAAGTTGAGACAGTCTTTGAACGCCTCTGGTAAGGACCAGTACAAATTGTCTGTCAACGACATTTTGGTCAAGGCCATTGCCGTTGCAGCTAGAAGATGTCCTGATGCCAACTCCTACTGGATCCCAGAAGAGGGTGTTATCAGAAGATTCCACAACGTGGACGTTTCTGTTGCCGTGGCCACTCCAACTGGCCTTTTGACCCCAATTATTAAGAACGCTGAATCCAAGGGTCTTGTCACAATTTCTAAGGAAATCAAGGAGTTGGTAAAGCGTGCCAAGGAAAACAAGTTGAAGCCAGAAGAGTTCCAAGGTGGTACGATCTGTATCTCGAACATGGGTATGAACCCAGCTGTTAACATGTTCACCTCTATCATTAACCCACCTCAATCCACTATTCTAGCCATTGGTACCGTCAACAAGGTTCCTGTAGAGGACGCTGGCTCTGAATTCGGATTTACCTTTGACGAAAAGATCAACATCACTGGTACTTTTGACCATAGAACCATTGATGGTGCCAAGGGTGGTGAGTTCATCAGGGAATTGAAGAAGGTTCTTGAGAATCCATTGGAGATTATGTTGTAAAGCACCTTGATTCGCAAATTTACGCTACTGTAAAACCTTCCTAACATATTCCACTCTGTTGTACAAGGGCTATTATGCACTGTATTCTTCTTACCTCTCGTGTCTCCCAAAATAGAACGGTGAGTGTCTCATGAGAACGAATAGGATGTTAGGAGTCCAAGTTACGCCAGCACCTATAGCGTTAGCTCCATCCAATTCCATCTCACCTATATCCGAACAAAGATCCAAACAAAACAACTAATATCATTTCTATAGATGTAACGTACGAATATCAATATATCATGCCCTCTCATTGTATAGGATGTCTAGGTAGAGTCAAAACAGAGAGGTCTGTGATGCGATTCGTTAACGTCACGTGACGTATTCGTTGTTATGTGCTCCGTTCTCATGTAAAGTGAAAAATCAAGAAAAGCTGCGCTTTAACGTTCTCTATACAATGCCGATGAAGAAAGAAGATAGAATAATGAAGGCTACGGGTCGTTTGAACGGGCTGGAAGTTAGCAACTTGTTGAATCACGAAACCCGACCCCATTGAAAAACAGATATGTCCCTTTTGCCATCATTCATTCTATCTGACGAGTCCAAGGAACGTATTTCTAAAGTGTTGAGCCTTACTCAAACAGTGGCACACTACGGATGGTTGCCATTCATCCTATACTTGGGCTGGACTCATACTTCCAACAGACCCCATCCTTTGAACCTATTGTCTCCTCTACCAAGTGTTTGAGCTGAAAAGACTGCCGTGCACGAGATATTATAACTCAGGTTTTGAGTAATTCATGTATATGTGTATATATTAATGAAATGACTATATTAAGTTCTACTCCAGGTTGGACCTGTCTCTTGAAGACAGATTTCAGCACTGCTTTCATGAGTGGTGGGGACACCGTAGCCTGTGTATCAACGTTGCGTGGTAGTATCGTACCCTACTTGAGTGAGTATTTTGGTGCCTTATGGATGTTGTCGATTCTAAAGATGCGTTGAGTCCATTACAGAAGGAGATCATCTCAGGTTTAACAGCGGGAACCATTACGACTGTGGTTACTCACCCACTCGATCTAATCAAGTTACGACTCCAATTGGCCGCTATTGACGTTAAACAAGGTTCGTACTACAGCCAGGTGCAATATATTGCCAGACATGGCATTAATAGTAAGCAGCTATTGAAGGAGACATACCGTGGGTTAAGCATCAACGTGCTCGGCAACGCGGCTGCCTGGGGCCTGTACTTTGGATTGTATCGTTATTCGAAGGATATAGTGTCTGTGCTCTCGTATGGATCCAGTACTCAGAATGAGTTCATGAAAGATAGAGAGATGACTTCGTGGATGTACTTGGTTTCGGCCTGGGTTAGTGGCTTGACGACAGCTCTGTTGACTAATCCGATATGGGTGGTCAAGACCAGGATTATGTCTACAAATTCAACAAAGGGGTATAAGTCCATATCCGATGCGGTGCAGCGAATTGTCAGGGAGGAAGGCCTGCGGACTTTTTGGAAAGGACTGATTCCATCGCTATTCGGCGTCAGCCAGGGAGCCATATACTTTTCCGTCTACGATACGCTAAAACTAAAGTACCTACATGGGACAGCCGACGTCAAGGAGAGAAAGCTTTCTGCTCTAGAGACGATAGGGATAATATCAATCTCTAAAATGATGTCGGTTTCATCAGTGTATCCCTTGCAGCTTTTGAAGACAAATCTTCAAACCTTTAAAGCTGCACATAACGAAAACAGTACAATGACATCACTAATTCAGTCTATTTGGGAAAGAAATGGTGTCAAAGGCTTCTATAGAGGTTTACTTGCAAACCTTGTACGAGCCATTCCTTCTACTTGCATCACATTCGGGGTATACGAGCACTTCAAACATCATCTGTAGTTAAATAGGACCATTGCCTTCTTTGCCCTAGTCACAAACATAATCATAGGTCATCGTAGCAGCTCTGGTGTGTTGTATATTCGTAACAGCAGTCAGGCTTAAGATCGATATTGTAAAGATGGTAATAACGTTTTACAAATGATATACAATTTGATGAGCTTTAGAAAGATTAGATGTTGTTAGATAGTGGAGTTTAGTAACCTAGAGCAGCCAACTTTTCAGAGACTTCGGCACCAGCAGTAGCAGACTTCTTGGCGACGACAGCGTTGTAAGCCTTCTTCTTCAAGTAGTATTCAGCAGATCTGGCCTTTCTCTTTTCTTCCAACTTGGCGACAACATCTTCGTATTTCCAACCAACAGAGGAAGATAGCTTACCCAAAGTGGTGTACTTTCTACCTGGCTTCAATCTCAAGACTCTCAAAGCTTGTGGAACGACGACTCTCTTCTTCTTGTCGTATGGTGGAGGAACACCTTCGAAGACCTTTAATCTTTCCAAAGCAGCCTTACCACGGGCGGTCTTGTGGGAGATCATACCTCTGACAGCCTTGTAGAAAATTCTGGATGGGGCTCTGAAGTGGAATGGACCTCTGGTCTTGTTGAAAGCAGTGGCCTTTCTCAAGTAGTCGTGGTACTTTAACTTGTTTCTGAAGAATTCACCAGAAATGTTCAAGGACTCAGCTCTGACCACAACGATCTTTTGACCGTTTAGCAATTGCTTGGCAACAGTGGAAGCCAAACGACCTAGCAAATGGCCCTTACCTGTTTGGAGTAAAATTCAACGAGTGAATTTTTACATTGTTAGTAAAATTGAATCTGGATATTATGAGGCAAATACGTTCAATCCATTCTAATCGGGTCTGGGGATCATTATCGAGGCGATTGTGTTATCAAATATGATCATTAAAGCTGTTTGAATGCAATACTGCAGCTTCGGCCATTAAAGCACTAGAGAATCGACTGTCAGTATGAACGCTGTTACGAATCACAAGGAATGGTGTACAGCGTTCTTATCATGTGTAGGTCTTGTATGAGTGGTCTCGCCAATATCAAACTGAACACAAATCAAGCGCTCCACAATTCAAGTTTCAAATGCGCAAAGTTGATCTTTTGTTTACTCTCAATTATCTGTGAGTCCACAGTAACACGCTAATCACGCTTGCCGTATGGTTCCCACAATCGCATACTATTCCGATAGTCGTTCATATCTTCGAGTGAATAGATTGTTCCATATTAGTCCCTCATTTACTGTTCATCACGGTACGTACCATCAATAACAACGACTGGTTCGAAAGAAGACATTTCTCGCTACTTGTTCTCGGTCTTTTGAAAGCCACTATAATGCTTGATAACACTATCTTGAACTACTTTCAAACTTGTCCTTGGTTATAACCTAGCAGTGAAATTTCAATATTATCAACACTCTTTCGAGTTACACAATATTTCCCAGGCCTACGTAACACTATACAGAAATCGATCAACACTTCTGAGCCTAGCACCAAAGTCGCCAGAAGGAACCCTGCCAAAGGAGCTGGTAGGACCTCTGGGCGGAGAACGGTTTGGAACTAGACGGAGGGCTCACCCGTTAGCTCGAGAGCAGAGTTGAAACTAGGTAGAGTTGGTTGAAGGCCTTCCGAGGACTAGGCTGAGAATCTTCCCAGCAGTGTGTGTACCGTCAACACGGGGATGCTACAAGGTGGTACGACCGAGGTAACGTTCGGCAGAATGAGACTTGAAAAAAAAGAGGTGATCGTATACCCTTTTAGGAATACTATTTTGTACCTTATAAAAGTGAGATTTCTAGCCGTTTGTTGGATGTCCGGATGTTCATATAGGACAGTCCGCTATTTTCTCTCGGGACGGTAATCTATGTCACGTGATTGACCGGGTAACTGTGATCTTAACCGTTAAAGGTAGTACTTCCACAGGTAGTCACCGAAGAGGATGCCTGTTTGATCTCTCTTGAAGCGTTTACTTCTCTGCTGTGTCGATCCGTTTGAATTAGTGCCGTCTTTGTTCCGCAGTGCTTCGTGAAACTCCGGTGCTTCTTGCAAAGGCACGATAAATAATATCTTGACGGACGGATCCCTATATTCGAGCTGTCTCAAACGAAGCATTGAATCGTTTAGGGAGGCGTGTGCTTCGACGGGATCGTTCAGCTGGGAGTATTGGAACATAGTATGCAGACCCTCTATGCATATGTAGTGGTGTTCTGGCCCATTGTTGGGTGTTTCTGTTCCCGCCAGTTGTGTGTCTTTTTCTACGTCGCTCGATTGAGTCCCGAAGACTATGCGCTGGTATAATGACCGCACGCACTTGTTAAACTCCTGTAAATCGGTCGCTGATAAGATATTTATACGCTCATACACCGGGGCATTGGTAGCTGGAGGCAAAAGTTCTATCATGCTCGAGATGGGGAATGAGTTTATCGCAGATATGTAGTGTAATCGCGAACTAAACAGATCATCCTTCATGTACAACGCGAACTCATCGCAGTAATCTTCTACTTTGAGTCCGAGTTTCATGCAGTTATCCGGTCGCACGGTTTGTGACGATCCGGTTCCCTGTTTACGGTAAGTCAACAACAGCGTAGGCCAAAAGAAAAGCTTGGTAGGCCTGAAACCATGTTTAACTACAATGGTTTTTACGTGTACCTAAATATTTATTCAATTTGATATGTCAACGAACAAGACATTATGTGATATCAAGAAGGTTTATTCCAATTCGTATGAGAACAATAGGCTAAACATATAAACATATACAATACAACTTTAATGACCTGCCGTGTTTATCAGGAAACACATCAATAATGGCATAAAGTCCTGGACTTTTGGTAGAACTAGATTTAGAGTAATTCATATAAACTGATTTCGCGAGTACAGAATTCAGTCATTCTTGACAACAACTTTATTGTCATTTGAATCTACAACAAGGTGAGAACTTCTGTTGTCATTCACTTTGATAGGGCTGCTCATTATTCTATCAGCATCATCGTCGTTGTCATCATGCATTCTTTTAGAGGGCAGTAGGCCATTAGTATTAGCATTGTTATTCATAGCGTTTGGCTGTTTGAAAGCATCGCTGATGGCTAGCATGTTGCCTTTGTTATCCTTACAGTCGACCTCGTCTGTTACATGTGATGGCGTACGATTGATATTCGTGGAAGGGGTATTGTTAACGGAAGAGAACTGCAAAAGGTTCATAACCCCAGGGCTGGATTTTGTCGGTAGCGTGAGATTTCCAGGCTCTAGCCTCGTTGCACCTTGGCTCAACTCATTCGTCTGTGGCAAAGAGTGTAGATTCATCAACGGTTGAGGCGACTTTTGCAAATTGGAACCCCTTTCTGGAGTGTACGCTTCAACGGCATTTACTTGAAAATGCTTGTTTGGGGAGTGTAATAACGAACCAGATGAAGACACATTAGATGGAATATGCTGAGTGCTGCCTCTGGTTTGAACACCTGAAGGCGGCGGTAGATTCAAATGTTGACCCTGTTGCTGCACTAATTGTTGGGACTGTTGTTGTTCTTGTGGTAGTTGTTGTTGATTATTACTAGATTGCTGAACTGAAGGGTTCAAATGTTGCCTTTTGGGTAAGGGTAGGTCGGCCTGGCCAGAATGCTGTGATGCAAAATTGGAAGAGTCGTTTTCGTGTTGAGAGTACGTAGTCGCTGACTGCTGAGATTGTACCAATGGAGATGTTTGACGCATTGGCGACTGGGATCCTGAAGGTAATGAGGGAGCAGTCTTTTCCAGTTTGGGAGTTTGGTTCAAATCCGAATAATCTGCTGAACCCGCTTTGATAGCACTCTGGCGCTGTTCGTTGAAACGGAAGTTGTCTCTTTGAATAGGCAAACTGTTGAACCGAGCCATGTGGGCCTGTAACTGCCTTGTAACACTTGATCCTCGTCTTGCCTTGCCAATTCTTCCTGACTGCCATTTATCAAGAAAATCTCTTTGTGTCTCTTCGCTGATTCTCCATTTCATACCTTTACCTGGTTCGCCAGGTTTCCTTGGCACCTTTTCAAAAGCTTTGTTCAATGAGAGATTGTGCCTGATCGAATTCTGCCAGCCTGCTTTAGTGTAACGGTAATAAGAATAGTTACTCGAAATGTGCTTGTAGATATCAGATAACGACAACTCACCTTCCTCCGTAGATAGTATAGCCTGCGTTATCATCGTTGCGTAACTGTGCGGTGGTTTGATATTTCTATTCTCGTCACGAGACAAGTCTGTAGAAGCATCCGTGGTAGTTATATTGAACCCTGTATTTGCTATTGTCCCGTAAAGTTGTCCATTGGTTAATTCAGAGGCTCCGTTACTTGGCTGGGGTAAGATATTGCCGTTCATTCCATCGCCTGGCACGTACATCTGTCCCATTGGAGCAGAGAGCCCTTGTGATCTCACAGACTGATCTGGTGCATCGTACATCTTGAACGATCTGGCAGACGGCTGAGACTGACCTTGCTGGCCAACCATGTGGGGATGGTGAGCGTTCGGAGCTAAATTGTTTTGACGGCTCGGAGAAGACGGTTCTAACGAATGTATGAGATCGGGGTTTGCTTGGAACAAGTTGCGCAACAAGGGGTTAGTCGTAACGTTGTAATAAGCCATGAAAAGTTTAGGAGTCAAGTGAGCCACCGCGTTAGCGTCAATGTACGGGCCCTGGTCTGGCAGGATAAACATCATCTGCGTCCCTCCGATGTCCAAAATCGACCCGGATGTCAACGGGTGTGGAGTAGAGTTGGGCCCGGAAGATACTCTGTGGAAGTTGACCTTGGCTCCATTTCTTCCTGTGACGTGCAACTCCCACACGGCGGTGGCAGAGTTAAACTTGATCGTCGCATGCTGCCTTGAGACGACTTTCGCCGGGCCCAAGTCTATATCCACAGAATGGTCCGTAGGAGACGTGTTCCTTCCAATCGTGATAACTATGTCCTTCAGATAGTACGTCCAATCGCTGCCCGCTATCTTGGCATACGCCTGCACCTCGCTAGCCGTGTTCTTATCGTTTGCGTAGCACGCTGCCACAGACGTGTAGTCCTTCGGAACCTCCAAAACGCTGATCACAGCGTTCACGAAATCCTGCTGCTGCTGCAGCGACACGCCTTCGGGCCCACTACTCGTGCTGGCGTTGATCCCGCCGCCGGTATTCACTGCGAGGCTGGGATCTGTGCGGTAAAACTGTCCCACCTGGGACTGCGCATGGCCCGGAATCTGACTCCGAGGGCCCGGAGGGCCCTGGGAGTCCCCCTGAGACTGAGACATCATTTCTAAAACTGCGAAAACGTACACAGGGTGTAACCTCTAGCCGCTGTGCTCTCTGTTAAACAAATCAAAACTGCAGAAAAGCCCTCAACCCCCCTGCAAAAGAAAAAGCAGCTAAGAAACCAAAAAGTCGCCTCTCTTCAGAGCTCTCGTTCAACAAGTATGTACAGCCGGTATTCAATCCTCCTAAGCTCGCGTCTCTGCTGCTACGGCACGCCCGTCCAAATACCTCTTGTTTACAGACTTTGTTATTATAAACAAGTTATCATAAATGCCAATGTTGTTGATTCACAAAATTTTGTTTAGTAAACAAACAATTGACAAAGTACGAGGGATGCAAAGTGAACATTCTATGTCACGTGACATACCGGTCCTCGTTCTTTCTCTTTCAAGACAAAGCTCAAAATCACTCAAAACGGGAAAGATACCGTTGCAAGATTTGCTCGATTTATCAGCCGGTCTAGGGCGTCTGGGGGTCGAACCCGCGCTTCCCGTGGTGACTCTTCCGGAATAATAAGGTTGTACAGCGATTGCGGTTCTTATACAAGATGATTCGGCATTGAGTGAATTCGGCGAGCGATCATGATTGAAACGGTAGAATCTCAAGCGTGGTTTTCTCAGAACGAGCTCCTGGTTACTTGCATACCGGAGCCGTTGCTCATCTCAACAGCTCTATGCGTATTCATCTTAAGTTTCTCTTGACGAGGTTATGAGTTACAGATTTGGTTACCATCGTATAGATTATATTATATATATGGCATCGGCCTCGAGATGAGTAAGAGCAAAGGGTTCCGATAGAATTCTTCAAAAGAGCAGATCTGCAAGCTGATTCTTTCGGAGTAAGGTCAGAGTGTGAGTGTAGTGCATAGGTCCGGTATTAGGCTAGTCGATGACAGTATGGAGGTTCAGACAAAGAGACGTAGAGTTACCAGGGCCTGCGATGAGTGCAGGAAGAAAAAGGTCAAGTGCGATGGGAAACAGCCGTGTATCCACTGCACGGTGTACAACTACGAGTGTACGTATAGCCAGCCGTCGAGAAGGGCAGCGAGCAACAGCTCGCTGAAAAAAGCGGTCGCTGCAGCCATCCACTCGGAGTCCGGCAATGCTGCCGCATTGCCTCCCAAAGGTAATGGAATAGACTCCGGTGCGGCTTGCGGGAGCTGCCACTCGTCGGCGCCCATGTCTACGTGCACTTCACCAGCAGCAGATAGGAAACGGTCCGCCGACGCAAGCTCTGGAGCACAGCAGCAGAGTAGGAGGTCGATGTCCGGTAACGGTACCGGTCCGGCTCCGAAGAAGTATTCTACGAGTAAGAACAAGCAGTTACAGGCCAAAGTGGCCAAATACGAAGAGCTGCTCAGAGAGTTGATTCCGGAGATGCCTGATATAGCGGCCATAGACGTGCCCACTTTTGCACAGCTGTTCCATAACACTACGAAAGATGTGAACTTCGCAGACATGATTCAGGAGTACAAGCTGATTGCCCCCACAGAAGTTTCCCCAATAGTTACACGATCTGACACACTTGAAACCGGATCTGTGTCAGGTTCTTCGCATAGGAATAGCCAAGGAGTCAAACTTGAAACGGAAACCGGACAGCTTGAAGCGATAGAGAATATCGACGGATCGATACAGTCTCATGAGGGCAAGGAAATCAAGATCATCTTGCCCCCAAAACCGATCGCTATCCAGTTCATAAAGTCCACGTGGGAGAACTGCTGTGTACTGTTCAGATTCTACCACAGACCGTCTTTTATCAGGCAGCTAGATCTGTTATATGAGACCGACCCGGAGAACTACACGCATGAACAAATGGAGTTTTTACCTCTATGCTACGCGGTGATGGCAGTCGGAGCCCTGTTCACCAAAACTGTCAATAGACTGAATGAGGATCAACAGTCACCAAGCAATAATGATGCGTCAACAAAGTTTTTGCAAGATGAAGGATACAAATACTTCATTGCGGCAAGAAAGTTGATTGACATAACCAACGCTAGAGATCTGAACTCAATACAAACCATAGTGCTGCTTTTCCTCTTTCTTCAGTGTTCTGCCAGATTGTCTACCAGTTACTCTTATATCGGCGTAGCGATGAGAAGCGCTTTGAGGGAAGGGCTGCATAGAAAACTTGATCTTAGTGCAACAAAGAACAAGATCAATTATATCGAAGTTGAAATGAGGAAAAGATTGTTCTACACGATTTATAAGATGGACATCTATATCAACACTATGTTGGGATTACCAAGGACGATTTCATCAGAAGATTTTGATCAAGAGCTACCACTCGATTTGACCGATGATTATATCACGGAAGATGCGATTTATCCGGAGGAACAAGGCGATGTGCTCTCATCGGCTGGAATAGCTAATCAGCACACCAAGATTTTAATGATCCTCGACCAAATAATGGCTGAGCTGTACCCAATAAAGAAAACGAATAACTTGATATCGCATCAAATGATAACGAACCTTGAACTCAAACTTAGACAGTGGTTGGATCAGTTACCTCCCGAGTTGATTCCAGGACTGGATGATGTTCCTGAAAAATATCTCAGAGCAAACCGTCTTCTACATCTATCTTTCCTACAAGTTCAGATTATTCTTTACAGGCCATTCATTCATTACCTTTCTCCTACTTCTCCTCAGACAGATCAGCTGTCGGTTCAGAGAGCTAAAAACTGTATTCTAGTCGCACGAACTGTGGTCAAGCTTGCTAAAGATATGACAGATGCCAAAATTTTACCTGGCTCATACTGGTTTAGCATATATACCATCTTCTTTTCCGTTGCCGCTTTGATATATTATGGAAGAGAGTTCAATCCTATCAGCGCAAAGGACGTTGCTACCTACGATGAGATAATGCAAGACATCAAAACTGGTAAGCTTGTATTGCTCAAACTCAAAGAAACCAGCGTGGCAGCAAGCCGTACGTACAATCTTTTGACAGCTTTGTTTGACTCGTTCAATGCGAAGACAAAGCAGTCTATCGAAATGCAAAACAAAATGCGTCAGGATAGACGTGAAAGAGAAACGAAATCTGAATCTGCACAAAGCCTAAATGATCTTGGCTTGCTCGATTTTGCCATGAACCCTTCAAATGAGAATGCGATCATCTCACCTGATCCATCGAATGCTGAAATTAAACCAGACTCGACGCCATCCTTTCTATCAAATACTTTCAACTTTGAGCCAAATACGAGCATATCAGGTGTTAATACTCTGAACACTTCACAAACCGCCAACCTTTTCTCTAGCACAAGTTTGACAGGTGCTGGCGAGCAAAACAGCAATGATGCTGACAAATTTTTCCTGGGAGATAATAATCAGAACGCTCAGTCCATGCAGCATACCCCTCAGTTCATCTCTTCTAACACCCCGAATCAAATTCCTGAATCTAATATTGACGGCACTTACGTCCCCGGCATGTTCGATCAGTTAGATGTACAGCTGTTCGGAAGATATCTGCCTCCGTATATGTCCAGCGCAGGAAACAATGAACTAAAACCTAAGGAGGAATCCAACGACGAAATAAAGATGGAAAGCGTGGGATGAAAACCTGCGGATAACTATGACCTTAGTAAACTTAATATATAGACCTTCATTTCTATAATTTGATATTTTTATTTGCTGCAGCAGGTGTGCATCAAACGTCATGCTCTTCATCCTCCTCCATGAAGTCTGATTTGGTGAAGAATGAACCAAGATTGTCTAGTTCCGCCCACATATGACTCAAAGATGGATCTTTATCTTCAGTGGCTGATAAAATGTCCCCGAACTCATCTGTTCCCTGAACATATCCGCCATCAGCATGAAACTCTACTATCTCCTCCAGTATGCCAGCATCAGAAATATCAGTTTCGCCGTTAAGTATAACAGCACACGTTGTAAACACCGCATGGACATTGTGCCTGGTAGATGCTGCAGTTAGAACTGGCATAGGAATAGACCAGCCACTGTCCTCTGGTATGCCGAATAGAGTTGCTGTTTTGTTGTACACCTTTTTGGCGTCTTTGTTTCCCATGCTTATTCTGAGGACATCTTTATCCATCTTGCTTCCTGAAACCTTTGGAATAGTGTTAAGCACTTCGAGAGCCTCTGCCTCGTATTCCCCTAACAGCAGCCTCAACAGCGGAGAGATAAAATCCGCTCCAACACCAATAAATTCAGGACGAGATAAGTCAGTTAATGGGAATACGTTGGAAAGTAGCTGCATCGTTTGAATTTTAACCCAGTCCATACTATTGAAAAGGAGTCCTAACAGGAAGACGAGAGCTTGAGGTGCATAGTTAGGGAAAAAGTTAGAGTTAATGTAATTGACAATTTGACTCATGAAATCCTTCTTGGACCTGAACTTGTTCTTGACCATAGAATCAATGATCCTTGATAAAGAGGGCTCGTTGCTTGCGAGACATAGAGAAATCAGGCAATCGGCGCCTTTGGTAACACTTTCATTCATGTCATTAGTATCTAAGGCATTGAGGAATCTGGGTAAATTGGCAAGCAATGCATACAAAACCCTAGACTCGTTGTTCGCAATAATTTTGCTATCGTTCAGTGTATTGAGGCGGTCTAAGAACTGCAAAGAGATGTCCCAAGAGTTTGATGATCGTAGACCAATCATAATGATCTGCTGAAGCCCGTCAAACTTACCTTCCCAATTTGAAGGAAATGTGGAAATCAAGCACTGAACGGTGTCAGGGGAGTCAAGATCAATTTTAGAGACGAACTTGGATAAAGCGGAAAGAACCTCAATAAACTCCTGTTCATGTACAGTATTGAGACAGGCAACAACGGACCAGAACAACTGTGGAAAGTCAATCAATTGTGCGGCATTTAATTCAGCTGTGATAGCATTTAAAGTCATCAAAATCTGCATAGCGAACCCTTGAATGTCACAGTTCTCATCTGAGATGGTGTTTGATAAGCGATGCAACATATCTCTGAGCATTTCCTGATCCAAGAAGGTCAATAAAGACCTGAATATCTGAAAAGATCGACAAGCTATATGTCTTACCGAGCAAGTTGTAGCCCATTTCAATGCCGTCCTTTGCCAGTTCTCCTGTAATGTCTCGATATTAGAGAAGATCTCAATGATATTTCTAATCACTACATCCATGCTCTTTGGTGACCTAGCACCTGACTCTTTAGTGAGGTTGTCATAAGTCCACAGCATTTGTCTGTTTTTGATTAACATCACAGTTTCCTCGGTTTTTTCATTAGTCGGCTCAAGGCCGTAAATGATTCCACATAATATTCGGCTCGCGCTATCCTGGATAATCGGAACGTGATGATCTAAGAGGCATACCGATATATGCGACAGTAGTGGTAACTGAGACTTTACTGATTCATTTGGTATAATCAATAAATTTACAAGAAATATCATGGATAGCTGAGCTTTAGAAAATACAACATCTTTTCCATGGTAATCAAGGATGGACCAAATATCGGCAATGAAAGAGTACTTGCCATTATTCTCTAGCTCTTCGTGAGGTATTTTGGAAGTCGGAATCATGTGCTTTGGTTCAAGGTTATGGAATAAAAGCTCTACGACACCCATTCCACCCGGAACATTTGCCAAGAATAAAACTATCTCACGTGCATGTTTGACGAACTCTGGGTTTCGACAATTTATCGACGTGGATATTATATACTCCAGCACGAGATGAATGTTTTGAAACGAATTTCCTTTACCTAATGAAATCCAGAGCTGTTCGACTTCCATTGGATACCGATTTTTAGAGTATATTGTCAGCGCAAAAGTATTGTTTAAAACCATCAAAGTGTCTAAATCTTCGGGTGACTTCAAAACAAATTTGTTGACCCATGGCACAAGCATCACTAAAGTATTTTGTTTCAGCTCCAACGGCAAAATATGGAAGTACTCTGCCATTCTTGCATAAACTTTAAGCTTTGTCTCATGGGGTAAAAGCTCAGAAAATATATTGGAAATCTCCTGGGCTGTCGACTTGTAAACTGTCTTAGAAAGATTTGAGAGTCTCTCTTTGAATACTCTGGCATAGCATGACTGATATGTCTTACTTTCTATGAAGCTCAGTAGGTCAATAGCGTGCTCCCTCATTGCCTTGTCGTTGCTGATGACACCATTCAATCCAAATGCCACAAGCTCATCTTCGGTGAGTAGTAGATCGTCCTGCTTGCATACCGCTTCGCAAAACAGCGAGTAGTAAGCATGGTGTATTAAGGTATCCGAAGTTTGAATCTTGATTTGATGTAAGACATCCCTCATGAGTTGGATATTGGAAGCATTCGCCTCGAGAATAGTTTTTAGTGCCCTAACACCTAAAATTTTTATTTTGTCCATTGGAGCATGTAACAGGGCGTCAATCCAACACAAAAGGCCTGCTATGTCAAATGACATTTGTATTGGAAGCCCATTCTGGTCATGAATTGTTTTTGAAACTTCCCCAGAACACAAAACAGTCATGCATTCTAACGCTACCGTTTCAAGACTACTTCTTTGAAATTCCAATGCAGATGCGAACGTGGCATCCTCCGCGGTTTTGTGCGAGTTCATTGCCATGACTCGATACCTCTGAGAAGAGATGGAGGTATATTGTCCGTAGCCACACCATTCTTTGAGAAAGTTAAAACAGGATGCTCTGGCTTCAAAAGGAAAGAAATTATCGCAATCATTGTGATTACGAATGGCTGAATAGAAGCTAGCTAGAAAGCCAGCAAAGTAGTGCCTGAGCATCTGATACTCGAATGAGCGTTGAACTTCCTCTAACTCCAAAAAAGTTTTCATTTCCTTCAGATAGTTTGAAAGCTTCTGCAATATCCAATTGTCTGACGACACCATTGGCTGTTTCAAGAATGGAGATAAGATGACTAAAATATGAACCATCTCCATTCTCATTCCGTTATTCGTTGCGTTAACGTTCCAGCTAGTTAGAAACTGATCAATGCTCTCGATATAGGCTCGATAAATGTTGATATTCATTGCACTCAATCCAGAAATAACAGCAGACTTTACAAACGTTTTGTCACAATTCAACAGTGGAAGTACCATTTTGAACACCGACGTTGCTGATTTGATTTTTTGATGTTGAACAGTGAAGATCTGTTGACTTTTCTTGCGACCATGTTGTCCACTTGCGGCAGGGATGTGCAGTTTTTGATCGTTTGTTGAAGTTAGGGAGCTACAGGCAACAATGAGATAGAGTTTCCATTGATTGACTACAGCCTCTGGTAATATTCCTTTGAACCTTTCAGTTGAGTTACTGATGATCGATAAAATAAGCTCATATAGCTGCACTAATCGTATGCAAACGATAGATCTGCATAGCGCCATGGTTACTGGAGACTGTTCGAAAACAAGTGATATAAGCTTTGGGAAAATTCTTTGCCATAGAGCAGCGTCTACGCCATACTCTGATTCACAAATTCGTATCAAAATTTCACTTTTGGATTTCATTGTAAGTTTCACCAATCTGGACTTCTCAGCCACGCTAAGAGATTGTTTCTCAGGCTCGAACAGCCTTGAAATGTCATAAGCAGCAAGCATATCTATGAGACGGGTACCGCTTTGAGCCATAAATATAGAGGATGACCTGGAGTGACTTTTGTCATATGAAGTTGCTTTTTGGATCATAGCTTTGTCGAACTTTGAAGTCAACTCCAAGATATGAATGGCCAACCGCCGAATTGATGCATCAGCACTGCACAAAAAGAAAAGCCCGTTTCCTTCAACGTCCTCGATCACTGTTTGCGTATTTTTCCACTCGATGTTGTCTATTTCGTGATTTGAGTCGGATAACTTTTTGGTCGGTTTACCGCTACTCAGTGCTGTATCGATTTCTGATTCCCCCTTGATGTCCTTAGTGAACTCATCAAGCCAGCACTCCAATAGTTCAACATAAAGTTCTAGCAAAGTCTTGTACTCCCCTGATGAGAGGTAATATAAGCTGTATCGGGATTGAGTTTTTTCATCGAAATCAAAGGAATATTTGGCGAACCAGGTAATAAGAGTGTACGGGTTCTTTTTAGATGCTATGGCCTTCAAGGCATTCTGAGCGCTGGTTGCTATCAGTTGGTCTGCATGCACAGCGTTCCTCGATAGTATTTCAATAGTTGATTTGAAGGGAATACTTTGCGAAACTGATAAACAGCAAGGGAGAACTTCAATCAGAGTAGCAAACAAAGCCATATTGAGACTTCTAGTGTAATTGGCGTTGTTTTCATTGTTTATGCCAAAACCGAAATTTGTGATACTGGAGAAAGGAGTCGACGGTTGACGACGATGCTCGTTCTCTGGTGACCATACCTGCGATCCAATACTTGAATCCAAAAGCATGAATAGTTTGTATAAACATTTGACAAGTTCCTCGTGATTGGCCCAATTTTTGTCCCCCGGATGCACCGAAATTTTGTTGAGATCAATTTCGTAGAACCTACCTTCCGTGTCTGGAAATTCAGGCCTATCCTTGGTCATAAGTAAACCTCTATACGTGTTTATCACTAGGATTAGCTTTTCGTGCGCAATGTTTTCTAAGCTAACACCGTTGAAGGAAGATCTAACCAGATGAAGTAGCACATTTTCGAAAACAAACGTTGGGTGAACATACCCAACAGTAACAAAAACGTCACATAAAGGGTTGATAATGCTCATATCGGTGGTGATCCAGTTCTCTTTTTTCTTTGAGCTTAGAAACAGTGAGAAAAGTTTGGTCAAAGTTTTGTCCGTGTTGTTCAAAGTTTCCGTACATCTGAACAAATAAACCCAAATCAAGCGAGACAAACTCATCGAAAAAGCTATCCGATCTTCTAGCGACTTCGACTTAATTTTAGTTATGTTCTTCTCAATCAGCCAAAGCCAGTGACTTGAGAACAGATCGTTGTCAGACACACATAGTACCGCCACAGTTAATTTGAAAGCAAGTGTCCAGCATTTGCTGTCATTCTGCAATTTTTTACATGTAGCAAGAATAGAAGTCATTGCCTCTTTCCAGACTGGGTGATTGACTTCCGCTGTCATTTTACCAGCCAAAGGTAAAAGTAGTTGACTGAGTACCTCGGCGTATGCTAGCCTGATAGATGTGTTTTGTGACTGAGCAAAGAATTTGGAAATAGATTTTATAAAACCAGCACTTTCTTCAAGCATTTCCAATGGGTAGTTCCTTAGCTTCAGATATCTCATTCCCAGAATGAGAAGATGAATTGATGGCTCTTGGTCTCGTGAAATTTTCGCTGGTATTTTTTCAAGGTCAGCAATGAATCTATCACTAACAGACACAAACTTTTTTTCACTCATCCAACCCAACAACTCAGCAAAGGAGTTCCAGTTCACAGATTTTATAAGAGTGGAAGAAAGGGATGAAGGGTCTGTTGTTTTCAATTGCGTGAATACGATACTCTCAAGTTTCGTACTTAGATCATCGTCGAAGTCCATTGGACTTTGTTTGACAATTTCAACCAAAACACGACATAGAATGTAAATTGTGATAAGAGATTTTCTATCAGCTTGAAAAGCCATCTCTTTTGCTCGTTCAACTTGATTCTCAAGGGACGCCAACTTTGGATCTAATTGTGGATTACTGCTCGCTGAAGATTTTGAAGAACTGTTCCGCTTGTGAGTAAGTCTACTACTGGTAGAGCTTAACGATTTAGAGTGTGTCCGACTTGCGGTCAATGCCTGTTCGTTATCTTTCACAAACTGTTCGTATTCTTGAACGAGTTTGTCCAAATTTTCTGCCGCGAGTAAAGCTACTTCTGATTTCGTTTTCCTCCAGAACATCATTGCATCGATGACTGGTTTTGCATTCTTTTTTGAAATGAATCCCAATGATTCTATGATTTTGTCAAACTCCGAGTCCTTACCTTCTCCAAGAATATCAATGATCGGAGGCTCCGTGTCTCTAGGATATTGTAAGCACATGTTCAGCTTTATTTCCGCAAATCTAACGAACTTCGTGAAGAGAATATGTAGCGCATACTCAGAGGGACTTTTCCAATCCGTTGCAGCCTTTTGTCTCAGCCCTGCTGCATAGGCATCTGGAAAAGTGGAAGTGCTATTGGCAGATGCTGGGTCAGCCTGGGCAGACAAATTATTGGTAAACACTTCGGTGTTGGTTTGCGGTGTATCAGCTAGGTCAATATCATGGCTTCTTCTATATCCATCATCTATGTTTGAATTCTGATCCCTGTTTTTTCTCTGCATTTGTTTGACGTGATCTGTCAACGCTTCAGTCGTCAAGGCGTTTGGTTGGGGACTCGATATGTCTATTACATTCAGCGTCTGACTTGGGTAAGGAATCGCGTTCTGATTCTCCGTAGTTACACTATGTTGTTCTGATTGCTGCTGTTGCAGATCACTACCCGTCGCAATGGCACGGGGAAATCTGAAGTCATTTCCACTGGTATCATGCTGCTGAAGCCCAGGAGTTGCGGTGTCTTTTCCTACTGGAGGAAACATGAATCCAGAATTCATAGCGGTATCTAATGGACCTATGGGCTCTCGTAAGCACTTAGCTGTCTATAATCAGTGAGGCTACGCTGTCGCAGACTGAAAAGACGATCCCAAACTAATAATTGATGAGCAAGCAAAAAAGCTGAAATTCCTCAGTATCCTGAGACTCCCGGTTTGCTTTTCTGATTCTCCAGTGGATATCACAACTTTCGCTGCCTAGGCATATGTATCGGCGCGTAAAGATGTTGACATCTTGAACACTAGGCATCTAAGTACGCATTTCACATTAGGACTAACATTGCATTTTGATCTGGTCACATGATACGGATATAAAATCCGGGTAAGTAAATTTGATCTGTTTAAGTGACATCCTGTAATGGATGCCATTGATCACTGATGAATACACAACTACACTTGGAATTAAAGATTACTCGCGTTTGAACAGTTTCTAGTTTAATGAGGCACCGAACGTATTGTTGGCGGGCATTAGCGATATGTCCGGAACTTACTCGGAGGAAAGTTTGAAGTCTGATATCGTAAGCTTTATAGCTAACGCTGCGGTCAGTACATCGGTAGCAGATAAAATAGCCAAGCAGATAGCGGATGAAGTGAGCAAAGAAAATGTTGAACTGTTACGGGTAGTGATTCTGTTGAGAGAGTATTTGACATCAGATGATGACGCAACGAGACAGAACGCATTGAGTTGTCTCTCAACCTTATTGGAGCATATCTCGCAGTCCGTGCTGAAGAAAAATGACATCTCAGTGATATTTGATTTCTACCAGAGTAAGATGGAAGACTCTGGGTGCATGAAAGAAACTTTACAAGGCTTCAACTCATTGATTAGCATGGACTGTTTTTATACCAGTCATTTAGAAAAATTACTGCAACTGTTAAAGAATGACTATCAGCCAACCAATTACCTAGCGGGGACGAGGTATTTTGCCTTTAAGATAATGGAAAATGCGCTACACAAATTCAAGAGTCATATGCTTAAAAAAGACTCCCTAAACGATTCCTATATTGAGACCTTCATTCTCATAGCCACTGGAGAGAAGGATCCTAGAAATCTTCTGTTATCTTTCCGCATGAACTCTGAAATCGCTACAGGTTTAGGGAACATAAACAAATTTAAGGAAGAGTTATTCGATATTCTGTTCTGTTACTTCCCCATTATGTTCAAACCGCCAAATAATGACCCTTACAAAATCACAAACCACGATCTAAAGTTTGCCCTCAGAAGTGCCATCAGCGCTACAGAAAAATTTGAGGATGACGCGTTTGGAAATCTACTGGATAAACTGACGGCATCTTCTCCAAGTGTCAAAAATGATACCATAATGACTCTAAAGGCGTGTGTAGATTCCTTTAGCGCAACATCATCTTTGAAGTTTTGGTTGCCAATATGGGACGCAATAAAGTTTGAGATCATCAATGGAATGGACCCTGAACCATCAATCTTGGACAATGCTTTGTCAGAATCCCAAACCCCCAGGAATGATGAATCGTTCAATAACTACGCAGATTCGCTTTCAGTTATCACTTCACTCTCCTCAAAGCTTATTAGTCTAGATGAGCATGCCTTTCTGAAGTTTTTCTTTCATATATTCGATGAATTTGTGCCGAACTTTGAGCAGCACAAAGATCTCAAGCAGTGCTGTGATCTTTTAGCAGCGATTTCCAAAGTAAATCTTCAAACTTTCAATATAGTGATGGAAAGAGTGCTTCCTGTCCTTTTCAAAGAATCAGAGTTAGATGTACCGAAACAGAAACTTCTTCTGCTAAATTTAGCGCCGTTCTTTGCAGCATACCTATCACTTTTTGGTGAGACGGGGAAGGAGCTAAACAACTTCACTACAAGAAGTGAATTGCACAAGTATAAGGATACCATCTTAATGGTTCTCAGCAAAGCGCTCACAGGAACATCAAAAACTGAGGTCAACTTGAGGACCTTGGCCATCGTTCAATTTACAACTCTCGTCAAATTGTCAGGATACTTGAATCCCGAAGAAGTTGCGATGGTTGTACAAGTGTTTACCGAAACAATATTATCTGATGACAACAAGAATATATATTTCACCTGTCTGGAAGGCTTGAAGCTGATAAGCGTTTTCGCTGAACACACCGTATATGATGTTTCCTTAAAGCATATGCTCAATCTGTTACCAGATGATGTGGAAAATACTACAGTGCAACTAGGAGGCTCGGATACAATATCGATTGAGAGGATACTGAAGATCATATTAGATTTTACGACGTCTAGACACCACCTGGTAAAGGAGAGCATCCTAAGTCTTTCACATAGATTGAGCAAAATAGTGAATCAGCCCAAATCTGGCAACTACTGTTTCTTGATTCTATCTTGCTTATATTCCCTTCTGCAGAACAACGTTGACGGACTGGACACAAATGTTGTGGAGCACATTAAACAGTCAGTGGAGCCTGTGTTTCTGAACCACATTTTGAATTTTGAATCTATTGCAGGTGATGACCACTCCTTAACTATTGCTGCTGGAATTCTTTTTTATCTGAATTTGGAGTCAGATGCAAGCACTCATCAATCGGTATTAAACAATTACAATAAACGTTTTATTGAGGATCTAGGCATTTTCAACAAAGCTCATAGGTCGATTGTAATCTACACTCGAGTTTTGGCATCAATTAACAAAACTTTGGCGTTTCCTCAGGCAGACGACATTTTCTCGCAGACTTTGAACTTACTAGCCGATTCTGAGAAAAAGGTCTCAGCTTTTGAGGCTATCAATTATCTTGAGCTGTTGGCATTGTTGACAAACAAATGGCTCTCAGACAGCACAATTGAAAAGGCAATCGATCTGAACGCACACTCTATGGTGAACTTGGAAATCACATGTTGGATTGACAAGGGTTTAGTTATGCGAAATTCTTCTCTGGCCAGCAAACTCAATAACCATCTACTTTCACTGTTGAGTGATGAATCTACTGGGAGTAAAGTCGCCACACTTTTTGAAGTACTGGTTCTCGATCTTCCAATTTTCAAAAGATACAAGAAAAGGAACTCGAACAACAATGTCAGGCTGTTGTATAAGCAGAAGTTTTTCAGCGAGATTGCGACTAAACTGGTTGACGCATTCAAGTCTTCCAATGATATGAAAATCAAATCAAATTATTTGACAGCGCTATCCCTAGTTCTAAAGAATACTCCGTCAACAATCACAACTGTTTACATCGCGGACCTTTTGCCGTTATTGTTACAAGCTCTAGAACTTGAGAACGTGGATGTGAGAGTTTCTTCATTACAAACCATACAGAACACCCTTGAGGAGATCCCGAATTTGATAACCGAGCATGTCCACTCCTTAATTCCATTGCTTTTGAATTTGCTTCATCCGTCGAAATACAATACTGCCAATGTCCGCTATCTAGCGCTTGAAATCCTCCAACAGCTGACTACAAATGTCCCATTGAACTATTTGCTCCCTGTAAGAGACGATATCGTGACAAAACTCAACGTAGGTTTGGCGGACAAGAAGCGGAAGGTCCGCAAGCAGTGCATAGATACCAAACAGGCCTTTTTAGAGCTGGGACAAGTACCCTTCGAGTGACAACGGCAATGAAACCTACATCTAATGACGTTATGTACGCTTCATATATCTAATCTACAAGAACGGGCAACCTGAAGATGCTAAGTAGGCACTGGGTGCCCTGAGTAAAGGCTCTACTTCAGTAATCCTCTTCTTCTTCCTCAGAATCCTCTTCGTCGCTAGCTCCGACAGGTGCCAACCCCGGAGTAAGGGCCTGGTATCTGTGGTCGTGCACAGAGCCCGGCAGGCTCTCTTTGAACTGCTTCTTTTTCTGCCTCCTAGACTTGGTCTTTGAGAACCTCTTCGAGGACTGCGTCTGTCCTAATATCCTTTTCTGCAAGTCTCGCAACTCATCTTCATCTTGAACGTCCCAGCTCTTAAGATTTTTGACATTTCTTTTCAAAACTTTCGCTAGATATGACTTTTCGTGATCAGTCAACGTGCCGGTCTGCTGATGTCTCTTGAGCACCGCAAGCTTTGCTTTTTGCTCTACAACCTCTTCTTCCTTCTTCTTACTGGCTATCTTCTTTCTCAGTAGCTTCTTCTCTTTCTTCTTGATGCCGTAAACGTCTCTTTCCTGCAACTCTACGCGTTTCTTCAAATTCCTGTCTATTAGCTGCGCCTTTGACCCCTTGTCTCGTTTACGTCTCTTAACGTCAGTATTTACCAGCGAAGAGCCAGGCAGCACATTCTGCAGGACTGCATTAACAGCATTCGTGGCATGGACGCTCGTTAGGGACGAAATCTCACCCATTACGCTCCTGTATCCTAAACCTGATTGCCTTCTCACTTGTGCTTCGTCTCGAACCGGGAAATGCCTCTACGAAACCTGCAACTCTCTCTCAGACCAGGCTCATCTCATCTCATCGCATCTCAGTCTTTATGCCACTAAGCATACAGAAGCTCGAACATATCAGATGGAAAGTGATGATAATGATCACGTGACTTCCTGATCGGTAATCTAGTTTTCACAACTGTGATAAGTGGTTACCCTCACGGTTAGTTACCCGCACGAGAAGCGTTAATGGTTCCCTGGAATAACGAGAACGAAAAAAAGATGAAATAGAAAGAAATTGATTACAATACAAGTAGGAATTAATACACGAGAAAACAACAGAACCAGATTCAGTTTTTGAAGCACAGTGACGGCGGCTAAAAATACAGACGCGTAGGACAGCAAGAGAGCAAAGGCATATTTGCTGTAGGTCTGCCTTGGTGATACAACAAGAAGCGTTCCGGTGCTATAAGCGTCTTGATATTTTTGAGGAACGTCCGAATTCTGAATCGCTAGGTCTACCCCTTTGACGGAAACGTGACAATGGATCAGAGTCAGAATCAGATGCAGACGCAGAATCAAATGCCGGGTCAGATTTTGGCGGCTGCTGAAAAGAGAGAGCATGCCAATGGAGACCTGAGTCAGTACGCAGCGGACGATATTGTGAATAAGGATACAACAAGTGGTGATCAGGAAGTAACAGAGAAGACTCAAATAGAGTCGGTGCTGAAAGAGATGAACAAGATAGAGACGATAAAGTTGCCGCTACCAGAGACGAAGGAGCAGCTGGAGAGTCTGCTTTATCGCTACAGATATATTTCGCAGTATAGAGACCACAATAAGCTCGAAGTGGAGGCAATTGAACAAGTGTTGACAGAAGTGTCAGCTCAGCAGGACGAGTACAACGAGCGTATCAAGCAGTTGAGAAGCAAAGCGTCCAGAGACGTGCAATGGGATGAGAAGCTTTTGCAGGAACAGTTGGTCAGTTTGCAGCTACTGAGTAAAGACATAAATATTCCCGAAGGCCTTTTGACGGGCAGCGATGATGACGCGGACTCTTTGAAGTCAGAGGACTCTGCAAGCTCGGCGGAGTTGGAAAAAGTCGAGCTATCAGTGGACTTTGATGAAACTTGTAAAAGACTCGGCCTCCCCGAGGCTCTACGGTCTTTCGGACTGAACTCCGAGAACAAAGCATCACTAGGAGACTGGGAAATCGAACAGACAATATCGTCGTTGATCGCTAATCGAATCAAAGAACTCGAAAATTTGCCGGCTAATCTCGGAACTTACTCGTTGGATGATGCGCTGGATTTTATCACAAAAGATGACATTCCGACAAGTGTTGATGATCTAAAACTAAGAGCTCTAGTAGAGTTGAAATCTTTGAAAATGCTAACCAAGCAAAAATCGTTGAGAAAACGTCTGATTGAGACCGTAGCGTCGAAATCACACAATATCATCCCGTCCCTAAGAGATTCTCCGTATACTCTCGCAGCACAAAGGTCTATCAATGTGAGGCCAAAGACAATTGTGCCTCAAACAGCCAGATTAGCAGAGGAATTAGAAAGACAAGATCTAGTCGAACGCCGTAGAAGGGAGCGAAATTTACGACTACAGACTATGAACAATATTGTAGACAACATTAATGATAGAATCGAGAATGAAACCACTCATCGCGATCGCTGCTATCAGATGGGTAAGTCTATCAGCAACCTTCATACCCATTTGGAAAAGGATGAACAAAGGCGTATGGAAAGAACAGCCAAACAGCGTCTAGCAGCATTGAAATCCAATGATGAAGAGGCATATCTGAAGTTGTTGGACCAGACGAAAGACACTAGAATTACTCATTTGCTTAAGCAGACTAACTCCTTCTTGGACTCTCTTGCACAGGCTGTCAGAGTACAACAGAATGAAGTCCGTATCAAAAGAGGTGAGGAAATACCTCCAATCACTGATGAGGAAAGAGAAAAAATCGATTACTATGAAGTATCTCATAGAGTTAAAGAAAGAGTGGAGAAACAACCAAGCATCTTAGTAGGTGGCACTTTGAAAGAGTACCAGATAAAAGGTTTGGAATGGATGGTGTCTTTGTACAATAACCATTTGAACGGTATCTTGGCTGACGAAATGGGTTTGGGTAAAACTATTCAGTCCATTTCGTTGATCAGTTATTTGTTTGAGGTTAAAAATGAAAGACAGCCATTCTTAGTCATCGTTCCATTGTCAACGATTACAAACTGGACAATTGAGTTTGAAAAATGGGCTCCTTCTCTAAGAACAATCGTTTACAAGGGCAATCCTAATCAACGTAAAGCAATGCAGCACGATATAAAGACGGGAAATTTCGACGTTTTATTGACTACTTATGAATATATTATCAAAGACCGTCCACTGTTGGCCAAACATGACTGGGCTCATATGATCATTGATGAAGGTCATCGTATGAAAAACGCACAATCCAAATTGTCTTATACTCTTACACATTACTATAGATCCAAGAACAGATTGATTCTAACAGGTACTCCACTTCAAAACAACCTACCAGAATTGTGGGCCTTGCTTAACTTCGTGCTACCAAAAATTTTCAACTCATCCAAGACTTTCGATGAATGGTTCAACACGCCATTTGCTAATACAGGGACGCAGGAGAAACTCGAAATGACAGAAGAAGAAACGCTTTTGGTTATTAGAAGATTGCACAAGGTTTTAAGACCATTCTTATTGCGTCGTTTAAAGAAGGAAGTGGAAAAGGACCTTCCGGATAAGGTTGAAAAAGTGGTTAAGTGCAAGCTGTCCAGTTTACAACAAACGCTTTACGAACAAATGTTGAAGCACAATGCCTTTTTTATCGGTGCTGGCTCTGAGGGTGCAACTAAAGGTGGTATTAAAGGTTTAAACAATAAGGTTATGCAATTGAGAAAAATCTGCAACCATCCGTTTGTATTTGATGAGGTCGAGAATATTGTCAATCCGACTAGAGAAAATGGAAACATTCTTTATCGTGTTAGTGGAAAATTTGAGTTATTGGATCGTGTCCTTTCTAAGTTCAAGGTTACTGGCCATAGGGTTTTGATTTTCTTCCAAATGACTCAAGTTATGGACATCATGGAAGATTTCTTGAGAATGCGAGATCTTAAATACATGCGTTTGGATGGTAGTACCAAGGCAGAAGACAGAAATGGCATGTTAAAAGAGTTCAACGCTCCAGACTCAGATTACTTTTGCTTTTTACTCTCCACTAGGGCCGGTGGTTTGGGTCTAAATTTACAGACTGCGGATACAGTTATCATTTTCGACACCGATTGGAATCCTCACCAGGATTTACAGGCCCAAGATAGAGCTCACAGAATTGGCCAGAAAAATGAGGTCCGTATCTTAAGATTAATCACCACAGATACAGTTGAAGAAGTTATTCTTGAAAGGGCGATGCAAAAGCTCGATATAGACGGAAAAGTTATCCAGGCTGGTAAGTTTGATAACAAATCCACTGCTGAGGAGCAGGAGGAGTTTTTGAGGAGACTTTTGGAAGGTGATACCAGTAAAGACTCAGAGTATTCTGGAGAATTAGATGATGAAGAGCTCAACGAAATTCTTGCCCGTAGCGAGGACGAAAAGATTCTTTTCGACAAAATGGATCAAGAGAGGAAGGCGGCTGAAATGAGAGAAGCAGCAGAGCACGGTTTGAAGATGCCTTTACCTAGATTAATGACCAAGCAGGAACTACCCCGCGTGTTTACTGAAGATATTACGGAGCATCTTCATACAGAACCCGCTGCTGTTGGCAGAATCAGAGAACGTAAAAGAGTTTACTACGATGATGGTTTGACAGAAGAGCAATGGTTGCAAGCCGTCGACAATGACGAAGATTTGGATGAGACTATCGAGCGTCAAAGAGTCGCGCGTGAAAAACGTCAAAGGAAGCTCCTTGGCCTCGAAAGTTTAGAAAACAGTGTAGAACCGGGTGAGGATTCCGTCTCTACAGTGGGTGCTACGGAAGAAAATTCCTCTTCATCCCGTGAAAATGGTAGAACAAGGCCCAAAAGAAACGTGGCAGCAACTCCCATAACCACTCCAGAAGAAGACCTCGAACTGAATGATGCCGAGGAAGATCCAAACTCAGAGCCTGTCAAGAAAAAGCTAAAAATCAAGCTCAACTTGAAAAAGGAGGAGAAACCTCCTGCATCAGTGAAGGTCAAGGAGCCGTCTCTCAAGTCTAAGATTGAGTCTTTACTCTCTGAACTACGAGGGTTGACGGATCCAAATGATGGTCACGCAAGGTCGTCCATATTTGAAAAGCTTCCTTCCAAAAAGGATTATCCAGACTACTACAATGTGATCGAAAAACCTGTGGCTTTGGAAACTATTAACAGAAAGCTGACCAAAAGATCGTACAGATCCCTCGAACAGGTGAAAAATGATTTGGAGATCATGTTTAAGAATGCGAAGTTCTACAACGAAGAGGGTTCATGGGTCTACAATGACGCGATGGCGCTCCAAGAATGCGCTAATGAATGGTTTTCCAAACATTAATGAGAAAGCTGCATGGACTGTATGGATAAAATTAACTGCTTGTATGTAGTATTAAATTACCTTGAGTAATATGTATCAATAACGTTAAATCTATGTTTACAACCTTTATGGCACCGGACATATTGGTCTACGCTCTGTTCTCATCGGTGCGGATATCCTAGACACCCACACATTTTATTCTTCGGGACTGTTTTTGAAATTTTGTCTCTTTGTGAATCTAATTTCCTATTTTGGATTAGCTGTTAAACCTTTTCAATATGTATCACATCAACTCATTAAATACTGTTGAAAAATACAACTTGACTTATATGAATGCTGTTGTCAATTCATGTCTACCTAAAACAAGCTGTTCGGCTAATTGATAGTGATTTAAACAAGCACATCAACAGCACAACCACACAGACCAAGAATGAAGTACATCCAAACCGACCAGACTCTAGACATCCCAGAAGGTGTTACCGTTCAAATCAAGTCCAGAATCATCAAGGTTACTGGTCCAAGAGGTACTTTGACCAAGAACTTGAAGCACATTGATGTCACGTTCACCAAGGTCTCTGACAAACAAATCAAGATCACCGTTCACAATGGTGACAGAAAGCACGTCGCTGCCTTGAGAACTGTTAAGTCTTTGATTTCTAACTTGGTCACTGGTGTCACCAAGGGTTACAAGTACAAGTTGAGATACGTGTACGCGCATTTCCCAATCAACGTCAACGTCATTGAGAAGGACGGTGCTAAGTTCGTCGAAATCAGAAACTTCTTGGGTGACAAGAAGGTCAGAGAAGTCCCAGTCAGAGAAGGTGTCTCTGTCGACTTCTCCACCAACGTCAAGGACGAAATCGTCTTGTCTGGTAACTCCGTCGAAAACGTCTCCCAGAACGCTGCTGACATCCAACAAATCTGCCGTGTCAGAAACAAGGATATCCGTAAGTTCTTGGATGGTATCTACGTCTCCGAAAAGGGTCTAATTGACGAAGAAGAGTAAACTTGACGGAGAACGCTCCTGCCCCATTCAATTCGCATTCTGTACATTATTCATACCGGCAGACGGTGCCGGATACCCTCCTACGGCATTGACAGTATATAGATCTATGTCACGTGTATGTATCCCCCGCTACGTCCTTCGCCGCAGTTGAAAGTAAACTTTAAACTGCATGAGGAAACGTTACTAGAGCTCGAACCAATATAGAGCCACTCTACGTTTCCTCAACATTGTTTCCGATTATTGAACTCTCTTTCTTCTTGCATTACTGTTTCTATAACAGTCCATAATACCCGTAGTAAAACTTGTCGTACACAACCAATCAGCCTTAATTCTAAGTCGCGTGCCTGGAAATACTCTCTCTGCCTTACCCGGATTCAGTTCCCCGGAATTTAAGAATACCTCTGATTATGTCATCCGGAATACCGTGCAAAACGATACGATCATTCTCGCAGAAAAAGCCTCGACTGTAGAATCTGCAACCACCGCCTTTGTGCTTTTCTCTTTTTCCCGGTTTTCGAGTCCGATGACGGATTAATCGGACCCTGCACGCTAAACTACAAGCCTGCTAAACGCATAGTACAATAACCTGAAACGTCTGTTACGACACAGGCAAACGACAACCGGACTAAGTGCATAGCGGCAGTGTACCCCGGGCGCTGGCTGACATCGTATAGCGCAGAGCGTACTTCGGCCTTTCCGCAGAACGTCTTATTGGCAACGCTGTGTACAAATCTTGCTTTTACTGTATAGTACTAAGAAAATTAAACGCGGAGTGGATCGGAAGGACACGAAGCAATAACAGTCGTGCCAGTAGGTCTGCTTTCCTTGCACAGGTTGAGCCTCTGATTTAGCAGTCTAGTTCAGCGGTCTCTGGTTTGGTGGCCCCTGTTCTGTCAGTCTGGCGCCCTGGTTACCAGGAGGATTCTGTTTCTGCCCATTTTAAAACTTTAGTGCCGAGTCCTATGTACAAACGTATACACTTACGGCAAGAAATAGCTTTTTGTATGCCGCTTACTGCGAGCCGAAAGACAGGGTCTCGGTTGAGAAACCAGACATTAGGTAACGGTGAGCTGTTGGATCTTGTTGCCCGCTATGGGTTAATACCAGGCAGATAGCATCTCTGTCGTCAGTAGTGTTAGATTCGTTTCTGCGTTTTCAACAAAGCCAAGTCGGTATTATTTTTTGTGCTTTTTTTCTGAGCGATAAAGTATATAAACGGAAGCTTTAAAAGAGAAACTTTAACGGAAGCGGATCACCGATACTTTTGGGAGAGTTGTGTGTGTTAGTTTTGTTTTTCAGTACTTGAAAGACTTAGATAGGATAAGGATCTCATTGCTTGTTAGCACAGCATTTTCCTTTTATTCTTTGTTTCGTCTTCTGTTTTCTTCGGTCGGCAGAGATATTAAGGAGCCGATATTTATTAGCCGCAAGCACCGCAAGGATAGCTTTCAGGTATAAGAAGATTCTTTAAATTCGGAGGTTTTGACCGGTTGAGTGCTTGTCTCGTGTGGTCAGAGTGCTATAATTTTGTTCACATACCAATTTCAGTTGCTGCACAGAAATGTTGAGAACTATAAGGACGTCGCAGCGCATGTTGCGCGCCTCGAAGTTTAGCCGCGTGAGCGCTGTATCTTCTGCGGTCACCGGTTTGTCTGCTTCGAGCTTGCGTCGTGGATTTGCTAGCGGGTCTTCTTCGTCCATCGACAACTTTTTGTCCACTACAAACGCTTCGTACATCGATGAGATGTACGAAGCTTGGCAGAAGGACCCAAGTTCCGTGCACGTGTCCTGGGATGCATACTTCAAGAACATGGGTAACCTGAACATCCCAGCTTCTTCTGCGTTCACTGCACCACCAACGCTGATCCCGGTCCCAACCGGTGCCGGTTTGGTCACTGAGATGCCAATGGGCGGCGCCTTGAACGGCGTTGACGAAGACGTCACCGCGCATCTAAAGGTTCAGCTCTTGTGCCGTGCCTACCAGGTAAGAGGACATCAAAAGGCTCATATCGATCCACTACAGATCTCTTTCGGTGATGACAAGAGCAAGCCATTGCCACGTGAGCTCACTTTGGAACACTACGGATTCACCGAAAAGGACCTTGATAGAGAAATCACGTTGGGACCAGGAATTCTACCTCGTTTCTCTCGTGACGGCAAAAAAACTATGAAGCTTAGAGAAATCATCGCGGCCTTGGAGAAATTGTACTGTTCCAGTTACGGTATCGAATACATCCACATCCCATCCAGAGAGAAATGTGAATGGCTAAGAGAAAGAATTGAGATTCCAAAGCCTTACAACTACTCCGTGGATCAAAAGAGACAGATCTTGGATAGGCTGACATGGGCCACTTCTTTCGAGTCCTTCTTGTCTACCAAATTCCCTAACGATAAGAGATTTGGTTTGGAAGGTTTGGAAGGTGTCGTTCCAGGTATCAAGACTTTGATCGATCGTGCCGTTGAGTTGGGCGTTGAAGACGTAGTGTTGGGTATGGCTCACCGTGGTAGGTTGAACGTTTTGTCCAACGTTGTTCGTAAACCAAACGAATCCATCTTTGCAGAATTCAAGGGATCCACTGCTCCAGAAGAGTATGAGGGCTCCGGTGATGTGAAGTACCATTTAGGTATGAACTACCAAAGACCAACCACCTCTGGTAAGTACGTCAACCTCTCCTTGGTCGCCAATCCATCTCATTTGGAAGCCGCTGACCCTGTTGTCTTGGGTAGAACCAGAGCCATTCAGTTCTCCAAGAATGACATCGGTAAGTACGACAAGGCTATGAACATTTTGCTACATGGTGATGCCGCATTTGCCGCTCAAGGTATCGTGTATGAAACTATGGGTTTCTTGCACTTGCCAGCCTACTCAACAGGTGGTACCATCCATGTGATCACCAATAACCAAATTGGTTTCACCACCGATCCAAGATTCGCTAGATCTACCCTATATCCTTCTGACTTGGGTAAGACTATCGATGCGCCAATCTTCCACGTCAACGCTAACGATGTTGAAGCGCTCACATTCATCTTCAACTTGGCTGCTGAGTGGAGAGCTACTTTCCACACCGATGTCATCATCGATGTTGTTGGTTGGAGAAAGCATGGTCATAATGAAACTGACCAGCCTTCCTTCACTCAACCTCTGATGTATCAGAAGATCTCCAAACAAAAATCTGTCATTGACGTTTACACTGAAAAGTTGGTCGCCGAAGGTTCTTTCACTAAACAGGATATTGACGAACACAAGAAATGGGTGTGGGGTCTATTCGAGGAAGCCTACGAAAAGGGTAAGGATTACAAGCCATCTTCCAGAGAATGGTTGACTGCTGCTTGGGAAGGTTTCAAGTCTCCAAAGGCTCTAGCTACCGAGATCTTGGGTCACGAGCCAACCAACGTCGAAGGCGATGTGTTGAAGGAGATTGGTAAGACCATCTCGTCTTGGCCAAAGGATTTCGAGGTTCATAGAAACTTGAAGAGAATTCTGAACAACAGAGGTAAGGCTATTGACTCTGGTGAGGGCATTGACTGGTCTACTGGTGAGGCATTGGCTTTCGGTTCCATGCTTTTGGAAGGTACTCATGTCAGAGTTTCCGGTGAAGACGTGGAAAGAGGTACTTTCTCTCAAAGACATGCCGTCTTGCACGACCAAAAGTCTGAGAACACTTACACTCCATTGTGTCATCTATCAGACAAGCAAGCTGCTTTCACCATCTGTAACTCCTCTTTGTCCGAATACGGATGTATGGGTTTCGAGTACGGTTACTCTTTGACTAGCCCAGACTACTTTGTGGTTTGGGAAGCTCAATTTGGTGATTTCGCTAACACTGCTCAAGTTATCATCGATCAATTTATCGCTGGTGCCGAAGTTAAGTGGAAGCAAAGATCTGGTTTGGTCTTGTCTCTACCTCACGGTTACGATGGTCAAGGTCCTGAGCATTCCTCTGGTAGATTGGAAAGATTCTTGCAATTGGCTAACGAGGATCCAAGATATTTCCCAAGCGAGGAGAAATTACAAAGACAGCACCAAGACTGTAATTTCCAGATCGTATATCCAACAACTCCAGCTAACTTGTTCCACATTCTAAGAAGACAGCAACACAGACAGTTCCGTAAACCATTGGCCTTGTTCTTCTCCAAGCAATTGTTGCGTCATCCATTAGCCAGATCGAACTTGAGTGAGTTCACTGATGGTGGATTCCAATGGATCATTGAAGACGTCGAATTGGGTAAGAGCATTGCTCCAAAGGAAGAGATCAAGAGAGTTGTTCTGCTATCTGGTCAAGTCTACACTGCCTTGCACAAGAAGCGTGAAGCTATCCAAGATAAGAACACTGCTTTCATCAAGTTGGAACAATTACATCCATTCCCATATGCCCAATTGCGTGACGCTTTGAACTCATACCCACACCTAGAAGACATTGTCTGGTGTCAAGAAGAACCATTGAACATGGGTGGATGGGCTTACGCTCAGCCAAGACTACAAACAACCTTGAAGGAGACAGATAACTACAAGGACACTGTTGTCAGATATGCCGGTAGAAACCCTAACGGTTCCGTTGCTGCTGGCTCCAAGGCATTGCACACTATCGAAGAAGAAGCTTTCTTGAAAGAGGTTTTCGGCCAATAGATGAGATAATCATTTAGATCTTTCCTTCTATTGACGTGTTTCATCAAGTATGCAAATCATAATCATATTCACATCACCATTTTTTTCTCTTGTCGACCTTTTCTTTCAACAAATGCGTCTCGAACCCCTGATTCGTCTTTGATGCAACCAGATGATTTAAGGAGATTGTATGACAAAACATCAAATGCCCACTGTTATTGTTCCTGATGTCTTCCAGTATATCGAACGAATGAGCATCGACCATGTAATCGATGTCAAAAGGCTATTAAGATTCAGAAGTATCGGTTTGAAACGAAAAACTATATGAACGCTTATTTTTTCTCTTGACCAAGTGTCCACGAATTCAATGAAATGTTATTATATCCCTAACGGGTTATCTACAGTAATTAGAACATAGAATACTCACCGTATTTTATTTATGTTACGATTAATCTTATATGAGCAAAACTGAAAAAAACAGTACACAGCTTACCGCATTAAATACTTTGAATCTGGTTCGAAATGCCACTAACGGTTTAACTTCTCCCCGAACTAAGTGAAGAGTGTCTTCAACCAGGGCACTGTTCGTTTTGGAGAAGGTTAAAGATATCCTAGTTGTTTAGGGGAAGAGAAGACAAACCCCGATAAAGGCAAGATGATAACATCAGAAATTTCAAAAACTGTAATATTGAATTAAATAGGAAACGGATTCGAAAGGGAGTTTGAGTTTTGGAGGTTTCCCCATATTTAAACGGTCATAGTTAGGGTTGATATACTGGTTATGCATAGTTCTATTCAGACAGTTCTTTAGCCCATAACTGTAAATCCAGGTCGAAGGGTGTCCGACAATAAGTGAATACAATATCACATTAATACAAGAAGTGTTTGCTATAAGTGTTAAGCATCGAGATGATTGAGACTAAATATGCTTTAGTGACAGGTGCGTCATCCGGTATCGGCCTAGAAGTCACCAAAGAATTGCTAAGAAGAGGCTGGTATGTGTATGCATGCGCCAGGAGGACACAGCCCATGGAAGAGTTGAGACATGAATTTGGAGACAGATGCATCCCCAGAAAATTAGACGTTTCCAACCAGAACGAGATCCTTCAGCTGAGGCTGAAATTGGAGCAAGAGCTACCCAATCAAAAACTACATTTGCTATACAATAACGCGGGACAGAGCTGCACGCTTCCTGCAGTGGACGTTACTGAGGAAGTGTTAGACACGGCGTTCCGCGTGAACGTTTACGGACCTATCAACTCATGCCGAGAATTTGCTCCTCTGATCATCAATGCCAAGGGCACAATCGTATTTACCGGGTCGCTTGCTGGAATTTGCCCATTCCCATTCGGATCTGTGTACAGCGCTACTAAGGCTGCGATTCACCAGTACGCCCGAGTGTTACACCTTGAACTGAGTCCCTTGGGCGTGCGAGTGCTCAACATGGTCACCGGCGGTGTGGCTACAAATATTTCAGACAAAAGGACGATACCAGAATCTAGTATTTTCAATTTCCCCGAGGGTGTGACAGCGTTTGAGTCTCGCAAGAAAATGGCCGAGACGAACCAACCGATGTCCGCTCGAGACTACGCTCGTGAAACCGTCAACGACATCGAAAACAAGCATGTCGACCCAGTAGACATATACAGAGGAACCATGGCCGTGATCTTGAAGTGGCTCATGCTTTTCATTCCGTATTCATGGCTCGAGTGGGGGTTGCGCAAGAAGTTCAAGATGGACCCTGCGTACAGCGTATTGCAGAAACGCCAGCGCCTGCAGCAAGAAAACAGAGCGATCAAAGAGGAGTGACCACTCGGTCCTCAGCAGCGCGCCCAAATCATACATATCAAAACTACCCTCACGTAGGATAGACTATTTAATCCATCTATGCATCTCTATCGTTACCCGATCTTTACGACAGGATAGGAGCCAACCACTTCATCACGTGATATTATGGTTACCCTGCCTGTTCTGCTGCCCCGCTTGCATTGCTGAACCGTAAACACAGCCCATATCTCTGCGCAGAATCCGCAGCATGGTCTGTTCCGCTGGTTTCTGCGGGAAAAACCAGCAGAATGCTGTAAACATAAACACTATACACACCTAAACGGGTAGAACAATCCGGAAAAGTATAAATTTTCTTCCCTAAAGCCGGGTAACTTTTGCTACGATCTTCGATTAAAGACACCCCTCCCAGAAAGAGGTGCAGCGTGCCCGAATCATTCCGGTTGTGTTACTTCGGTTTTATGTACGAAAAAACTGTGGCCCACCTTCTTTTTCAGTGCTCGAGACTCGGAATTTGGCGCTTTGTTTATTTTTCATGTTGCACGAAAGTAACACCTGCGTAATAAACTGCACGTACCGTCATTACCGCATATTTGTTTGAAAGGTGTTTTGTTGTTTTTCTGTTAATATATATATAAGGACTGTGAGACGCTTTTGCTTCTTCGTTGTGCTAGACTATGTGATGGCGGGACGTGTGTGCTTCAGTCTTCTGTTCTAAACAAGTACGAAACCCCCCAGAAAACACGACAAGGACCCAGAGCCCATACACTCCTTTTCACGACCGATTGATATATTCCCAACTGTTTTACATTCCTTACAATCTGTTATAAATCGGCTCCCTACGTTTGTGTTTTAGACTTACCCTATACGATCCTTATTTGTTACAATTACGAGTCCAAACTGCCTCGCAATTAGAAAGTATGTGTCCCGTTGTCTTATACTGCAGGTGAAGAAAGAGACTGAGATGAAGATATAGCCGCTCTGGCGGTCACAGCGCCTAATGTACCTACCGCCCACGCGGTATGTTTGTTTACGTAAGAGATGATGAAAAAATTAAGTCACGTGAAAATGATGCTAGATCGTGTTGTACGACAGGTGCGTATTTTTCGCGATTTTAGTCCGAGATTTCGTGGCTGCGCCCGTTTCGGAAGGTAAACGTCTTTCAGAATCTCGAGAACAGGAAACCTCGAAGTTGTGTCCGTTCATTGTGTTCTTTTGGTGCGAGTTTTTCGTAGCAGATATACTTAATGCGTGTCTTGCGGAAGACGCGACGAGTTGGCAAGTGAATGGAATACCACACAGGGCAGCGTGCATTACCAGATTCAGGCCTATGGCCTTTTGATGCATTGGACAGTCAGTTTCATGATTTTGGTTTCACCTTAGAGTAATGCTGCGTTTTTGGTTATATATAGTCAAGACGTGTTTTCGACAGTGTAAGATTCAGTTGAGGTAAGGCTTGGAAATGGTGAAGCAAAGAACCGCAGGCTTCAGTGACCATAATCGAAATCTTACATCAGCAGTGCATCTACCTCTCACGTTCATTGACAAACAAACCCGCTGAATCAATCGTACGTTTGAAACCAAAAATCCTGGCTCTCATCCATCACGTTCTCTTTCTTTACCATTGAGCCCTTCCATTAGCATTTGAATTGTTACTAACAACTTACATTCGATCGTCCGTTTGTCTACTCGCAGGATTTCGTTGAATCATAGAACTTACCTCAATACACTCCTTTTTTAAACGATCCAATTATGAGATTCTCTAAAGCGTTGGCTTCCGTTTCTTTGATTAGTGCCACCGTTGTGTCTGCTCTCCCTCATGCTAAGCGTGAGGAAGACTGTGCTACCACGGTTCATGCCCACCACAAGAACAAGAGAGCCGTGGCTGTTGAATACGTCTATCAAACCGTTACCGTTAACGGCCAAGGTGAAACTCTTGCTCCTCCAGCTGCCACCGAAACTACTCAAGCTGCTGCCACGTCTCAAGCTGCTGCCACGTCTCAAGCTGCTGTCACTTCTCAAGCCGCTGCCACTTCTCAAGCCGCTGCCACTTCTCAGGCTGATGCTTTTTCTACTGCTGAAGAAGAGCCTACTACTTCTCAGCAAAATCAACAGACGACAACTCTACAGCCTACCAGCAGTGAGGCCGAGCAGCAGACTCAAACCTCCGAGGAGAGTCAATCTACCCAGACATCTTCCTCGTCCTACGGCAGTGGTTCCACTTCTAACGGTGTCAATGGTGACTTGTCTTGGTTCTCTGGCCCATCTGAAGATTTCCAAGATGGTGTCATATCATGTGATGAATTCCCATCCGGTCAAGGTGTTGTCTCCTTGGATTGGTTAGGATTCGGTGGTTGGTCCGGTATCTCAAATTCTGACGGATCCACTGGTGGTAACTGCAGAGAAGGTTCGTACTGTTCTTACGCTTGTCAACCTGGTATGTCCAAGACTCAGTACCCAGACGACCAGCCTTCTAACGGTGCTTCTATCGGTGGTCTGCTATGTAAGAACGGTAAACTGTACCGTTCCAACAAGGCTGAAAGCAAGCTATGTACATGGGGTGTTGACAGTGCTTATGTCGTTAACAAAATGAACGACGTTGTTTCTATCTGCAGAACCGATTACCCAGGTACTGAAAACATGGTCATTCCTACTATTGTTAACGGTGGTAACAAGCTGCCATTGACCGTTGTGGACCAAGACAGCTATTGGAGATGGCAAGGAAAGCCAACTTCCGCACAATACTACGTCAACAACGCTGGTGTTTCTATGGAAGATGGCTGTATCTGGAGTACCCCTGGTACTGGTGTCGGTAACTGGGCTCCACTGAACTTCGGTGCTGGTTATACCAGTGGTATTTCTTATCTGTCCTTGATTCCAAACCCAAACAACCGTGAATCTGCTAACTTCAATGTTAAGATCGTCGGTGCCGATGGTGCTTCTGTCGTTGGCGAATGTGTTTATGAAGGCGGTTCTTACAGTGGCGGTCAAGATGGTTGCACAGTCTCTGTTACCTCTGGTGCTGCTAACTTCGTCCTATACAGGTGAGTTTACCTACTAGGCGACACTTAATCATAGGTTTTTCCTGAATTGTTTTCTAACTTGATGTGTTATGATTTTGATCTTTGCAATTTGGAGCAGTGTAAACTGCCCCAAATTCTGAAGAACGCTTTGATAGAGCGGGCATGGTGAGATCGCCCTGCCCCTTTCAGTTTGAATTTCTACCTAAAAACTCTTCTATCTCAACTATTCCATTAATGAATACCGAACGGATGAGAGTAAAATGAGTAAGAAATGTTCAGCAGAAAGTGGATCAAAGTCATCTCCCATCACGAACGACACGTAACAACGACGCCGTTATGTTTCCCTCGTGTTTATTCACCTCAAAATGGCAAAAGTAAACTTTGTTCTCTACTTCTCTGTCTTTCATTGAAGTGACGTCTACCTAGTTTTCTGAGAAAAGTATCCCCCAGCTTAATACGATCAAACGACCAATAACAACCTCATCTGGATTTCGAAAAACTGATCCGTTCACGATCAGTCGAGGATTTTTCGTATCTTCTTGCCTTGAATGGACAAAATCACGCCCGTCACACATGGCATCAAAAAGGCGAAGTTGCTCTCCTGAGAATTGACTTCATACCCAATTTGAACACCACAATTTCTGGTGCCTGACGTTTTTATTCCCATTCGTTAACATCAACTATACTATATATAGACACTGAGCCCTTTCTTGAAGGGTAAATGTCCTGTATACCCCGTAAACTGCGGATTTGTACTATTTTTAAAATTTAAACGTGTATTTCTAACATACAGGGATCATTCTTGAGCAGCACTGTTCATAGGGCTCGTACCTAAATGGCTATCAAAGCCTTAAGCTTCCCTTTGTTCTTCTTATTCTTGATCTTGTATTTCCCAAAGCGTTAAAAAAATTAAGTTGTTGTTCTTAAGTGTTGATAAAACACTAAATCGCGATCTTCCTACTTCAGTATCAAGCCTGGGTTTGTAGTCCGGTTCATTCGACATCACCGATTGTGGCTCGGCAGGGATTTGAGGGACCATTTGCTCAATTTGTTGGCCGATACTGAAATATTTGGCCACACATTCCCAGAATATTTTGTGAATTTTAACTTACGCAACTTAAGTTCGATCGACAGATTTAATTCAACATTTGGCTTATAACCATAATTGTGATTCTCTGCTGTGCAGTTGTTGAGCTAGGTTATTGAATTTGACAGAAGTTTGAAGGGCTGTGAAAATCAGGTCAAGAAGTAAGATCTTTTCTGTTCGGAACAGAATATCTCAAATAAGGTCTGAAAGCAAGATAAGATACGTGTGGCCCTATGTCCGCTAAGACTGACAATAATGAGTACGAAACTGAGGATGAAGAATCCATGCTTCAGCAGGACGTGGATGACCAACTGTACAGTGAGATAATAAGGAGCCTGAGCCTGAATGTGGGGAACAACCAGAAACCAATAGATAGAGCTTTATTAGCGCAACTGGTGGAACTGAAAAAGGATGAGACAAAGCGAGATATAGAGAGGCTGAAACTGGATAATCTGAACAAACTGGACCTTGTGCTTTCGAGGATAAGTGCTCTAAATCTGCCTCAAGAAATTGTGTTGGCACTAATCCAGTCTTCTCCGAACCAATTAGAAGCTAATCTCAATCGAATAGGTGTCATGCCTCTGGCGTCTCCTGAGCAACTCCAGGGTTGGTCACAAGTAACACCTCCTCAAACCCATACACAGATACCGTCTCAACCTCCTCAGCATTTGGCTCCGCTTCCTCCAGGACCTTCCCCGGCTCAAATTCCTCCTCTATATCACACGCGAAATCTATCCCAACCGGTTGAAATGGGCCCTTCTATGTATAAACAAAATCAAACTCAAAAGCAGCAGCTACGCCCTACCGTGGTACCGCCAGGAGCACAGCCGATGTACGCTCTTCCAAGTCTGGGATCTCAGCAGGTGAAGTATTATTTCCCGCCTCCGCCACCTCCAATGGCCCCAGACGCTTCGCCAAATTCGTCTGCGAATAGCAATAGGTCTTCGTTATATTACCCCGCAAGGTACAACGGACCTCCTAGCTATTACGGACCGCCGAATGCTGCTGCAGTACCACATGAACACAGTATACCTTCCTCTGCAAACAGAATGGGTCACAAAAGATCATACAGTGCAATGACAGTTCCAGAGATGAGTACCTTCACCATTCAGAGAAATAATCAGAATGATCTGATGCAGTCAGATCCACTACAGAAATCAAGCAAAGTCAGCTTTCTAATAAATACCCCCAAGAATCCACCTAAATGAGTTCTTACACAATCGGATATTACTACAATTCAAAGCGACATCCATCTTATGGTTGTCCTTTATTCACTTCTACAACACCAATGACCACCTTTGGAACTTATTTTGTACGGAACGCCTAGATTAGAGCTGCAGAGCAGTTATCATTTCCAGATGAGCAATTCTTTAACAGTAAATACTTCAAACATTCATATTGTTCACAACTACTAATCACATACTAAATTGCTTTTAAACATCATGTACAGCATTAATTCTATGTGTCGAGCATCTTTTAATCTTTTTATCATGGTTTGTTCTTTTGAGCGTCAAATATCAAGTTAACACGTTAAAGACTCTGGACAGATTGATTATGATAAAAAGCGAAGTTTGATTGAAATCATAAGAAACGATGAATACATATCAGCTCAGATGTAAATCAAATAGTTTCTAAACAAGAATTGACCATTTGTAGAGGCCTTTTCTAAGATGTTCATATATATTAATACAGATTGTGCTGAAAAAACTTACCTAATACAGAAATACACTTGACTTACATTGATCAATGGGAGATAATGCAAGGTTGATTCACTTAATATTCTTAAAAATGATGAAGACCGAGATATTACAATTGAATATTTTGTGTAGAGGAACGGCAGAACAGGTACACATTCCAAAATGTGCCATCAAGGCAAAACGACGTATATAATATTCGTTTAGCCACTGAATTCTGCCACAGATGTACTTCTGATTTATTCTTTATCCTGATCGTCAGGGCTGTTGGGTTGACGTATGTCATCATCTAAGGGCAGAGAGGACTCTGGGTATCCGACCAATTCTTTACAAATAACATTGATAGTCTTTCTCTTATACTGACGAACCGTCGTCCTTACTTTTTCGTACACAAGCTTAAGCTCAGTACCAGTCCACCTTCTGCCAGGCATCAACGTAGAAAGTTCTTCCCAGTCAACTTGAGAGTCCTCAGTGAATCCCATATCTCTAAGCTTAGTCAATAACCAGAATTTATCATCATCCGAAATGTTTTTGATCTTGTTCATAGCTTCCTTTTTCAAGAGTTTATTCCATTTGTAACGACATTGAATACGTGACCTGGTTCCGCCCATTTGCTCACTTACGACAGTCCAATTAATAATATCCTTAGGAGCACGCTTGTTTTTTGATTTAGGTGAATCAGATTTACCAGATCCCTGGACGTCTAAGATATCTGCATCAACGTTGTCTTCAAGTTTGGCAGAGTCGTCTTTCATATGAGAATCCCCATCATCTTCCATTTCTACATCCTCGTAGACAGAACCAGCGTTTTCGAGCATCTGGTGTATGACGTTTTTCAACTTTTCCTCCTCCTCAACTGACCACTTGTTGGCAGCTCTGTTAGGACCACATTTCACGTAGTTTCTCCAACGATCTCTGCAGTCCTCTGGCATTCTGCCCAAAACCTTGCCGATATTGGACCATTGCCCTTCCTTCTCGGCACACCACCTTGCTAGTTCAGCATCTTCCTCTGGGGTCCATTTACCACGCTGTTCGAAGATGTGGTACTTACGACGAACGTGCTTGTATATCGACGATCTTGTTCTGTACGGTAACACTCTACAAATGTTCGTCCAAAAATCGTCTTTACGTCTTTCGTTTGACCAGATCCTCTCACATATTTGGCGTCTTGATAAACCTCTGATCTTTTGGTACTCCTTGATGAATTGTTCCAAAGCTTCTTCTTCGGATTCATCGAATGATTTACCATTAGACTGTGTTGCGGGGTTGATAATGTGAGACGCTTTCGCAGCAGCCTCTTGAATTAAATTGGACACATCATCGTGGTGATCACCATTGTGCGAGTCTGACGACAGCACTTTTGGAAGAACCTCTGCCGTTTCTTTCAGTTTCACTTGGGTAGGAACGTTGCCCGAAACAGAAACGCCATCGACTTGATCATCGATGTTGGAGAGCTCATCGTACGATCTCTCGTCGCTTTTTTCCTTCTTGGTGTCTTGGTCATCCTCCGTGTTCAAATACTGCTGGAAATCGGGATGTTGCGAGGCTATGTTATCCGTGTCCATGATCGCCTTGTGCACGAGATGATGGTGTGCGGAGTCCTGAGACTCATTGGAACCGACCAGATTATCGTCTAGAGAGGCCAATTCGGGATCCACGGCCAGATGCAGCTTGTTCTTGTTCTTCTTCAGCTTCTTGCTGGCCTGGTTGACCGCAGAACCTTTCCCACCCGGTCCGCTCTGATTTCCGCTGGGATGGCCCCTTTTCTTCACCGAAAGCGCCGCTGCCACTGCTGCTGCTGCCACGGCACTCACGTCGTTCGAGTCTCTGTTTTTGCCACCATAGTCCTGGTCCTGGTCCTGATCGTGCTCTTTCAGAAACCAGTCCACGGACTTCTGTTTTCCAGACGAATCGTCATCTCCGCTCTTGTCCAATCCAACTCCCACGTATTTGAACACTGCTTCTTCCACCGACTCGTGGTTTGGCTCGTTCTGAGACATTCTACCCGCTTTGTGGATCAAACAGTCCCTCTACTACTTTCAATATCCTCTGCTAACGTTCAAACACACTATAACAGACGTAAACACTCACCAAATAGTCTCTGAACCTTTCTTCAAAACAATTTGACCAATGCTAACACTCCAAAGTCCCTATATCCTGATTGCTTCCTGAACCTCAGCCGCTGACAAATTTCAATTTCTAGTCTCAGTCTTGACACTGCCGCTCAAGTCTACCGGTGACACGAATTATAACGCAAGAATGACTTTAGGTGTTATTTTGTCAGGGTAAACAAAACAACTGTTCAAAATCCTTTAAGTTCTCAAATCCTTCTTTCCATTCTTTGTTGTTTATGTGAGAATAAGTGTTGACCCTCTCTTTCTGTTTTTCAGGTCACCTTTCGTTCTTGTGGTGGTGATATCATGATGAACGGCGGAGGGCAGGGTAACTGCTTACACGGGCACGAAATTATATGATTACATAACACGACACGTGACCTATTCGGTGTGGTGGCCGCCGGGCGCGCCGATGAGCGAGCGTGACCGGACGGTTACTTTGGAGGCGGTGCGGGCGGCGGGATGTTGTTTGCCTGGAACAGCTTGTCGCTGGACTGTCGCAGCTGTTTCCAGACGACCTCGTACTTGTCTGTGCTAGACCCCAGGGTGCGCTGGAAGTATCCCTGCAGCAGCAGCGAGATCTCCGCCAGACAGTCGAGCGACTCGGCCATGATGTTCAAGTTTTTGTTCGTCTTGGTAGACAGGCGGTCGGTCACGGGCGACGATACAGAGTCCAGCGCGGCCGTGTTGAAGAATTTGAGCAGATCGACCAGCTGCCGCTCGCACTGCTTCGCGTACTGAGACGAGGGCAGATTCGAGGCAAGCACGAGCAGGGTGTTGATCATCTTTATCGCGACGATCAACGTGTCGCTGGCTACAAACGTCTTCTCGCCAAGAACGACGGATTTTCTGTGGCCCGACGTCGTGTCGGACTGGGCGTCGGTCTTGCCAACGTCCAGCGGAGACGGCACCCCAAGCTCTATAAATCTGGACCAGTTGGAAGGATCGATGTCGACGCAGGAAACGATGTTGTTGACATCCTTCTGGAGCTCCGGTTCCACGATGAAGGGCACCCATCTCTCTTGTTCTATCTTCTGCTTCAGAACCCTGATGTTCAAGTTCTGCAAAGACTTCAAATAGGTGTCCACCTGGACGTTTAACACGCTCGACAGATAGCTCGTGAGGAACTGGCCACTGATGGACTCGCATTCCCTCATGAAAAGTACGCATATCTCGTTGAACTGAAGAAAATGGTCGAAACGGAGCGCTGTAGTTATATCTCTTCTCACTGAGATGATTTTACCCATTCTAAGTTGTATGATTCGAATGCCTTCATTGACGCTTTTTCTGATATCCAGGTCAATCACCATGTTCTCTGATTGCTCAGCGGTTGTTGGGAGTTCGCTGAGAGAAATGTCTAGCAACAACTTCTGATGACGAGTTAGTCGTTTTAAGAGCTCTATCTCAGAGGTGAAAACGTTGACAAGCATGGTTTGGAAATCCGACGATGAAAGGTCCTGGATGAGCTTGGACAGCCTTGAGCCATTGGCAGGTTTTGAGTCGCCGTTCGGGGCTTCCGCTGCCTTTTCATGAGGGAGGTTCACCTTAATGACAGATTTGAGTTCCGCTATCAGTTTGTCCTCATATAACTTTATTGCTGGTATCAGTTGGTCACATTCAATAAGCTGAATCAGGAGTCCTTTAATTTGATCACGGAAAGATGGATCGATTGAAAGATATGTCTTTTCTTTGTCTTTGCCAGATTGCAACTTGAAAAGAATTTCGCTCGGCGTCTGAGAAGACATCAACTTTCTCAGGTCATCTAAAAGAAAATTCACGAGATTCAATGAGAATGATCCCCCTATGTCAACCTTTAGGTTATCTAGAAGGTCCGTTATAGGCGATAGTGCAGGAAGCTTCGAAACGTCGCTGAGTTTATAGGGCCATGTGGATGTCCACTCATTCACAGCTTTATCAGAATTGTCTCCTTGTATCAATGCCTCGACTGAACGAATGAGTTTTAGAGACTCCTGTAATTTTCCTTCCTGATTGGCGTCTTTGCACTCGTTTGCTTTTTCGTTGACGAGCTTGACCTGAAGCATACCTTGCTGTAGTTTTTCGACATTTTTCCTTCGTATAAGATCTCTTATGATTTCAACTTTGGGTTGGATTCTCTCCTTGTCTATAGTCTCTAAAGCCGAAGAAACCGAGTCTAGTTCATCGATAGTCTTAACAGCATTCTCTTTAATTTTGTCAACATCTTCGAGGGCATCGAAGAAGCTTTGAATAGATTTCGAAATGTTAGAAACAAGAAGGCTCTCTACGGTGTCCAAATAGAATATTAGTCTAGATTGAAGCTCGTCATAAGTCTCATTTCGGGTCTTGTCGTCGTTGTTTAATAGCTGATTGGCATCAAAGTCAAAGTCTCGTAGTAACAATCGAAAGTAGCTGGGATGATCCAACTTGAAGTCTTTATCGAAGTAGAACTCTGGAACAGAGTCAAACGCTTTCATTTTAGCAGCTGCTCCAAAATCATTTTTCTCCTGATCAATTGATCTGATTTGCTCTATTCGGTTCAAATTCGAGATGTTATTCGTCCTCTGATAGATCTTGTATTCATCTTTGATCTCCTCCTTATAGTCATTTATGTCTTTCTCCCAGTTTTCCTTGATGTCATTCTTACAGAGTATTACTGGTGGAATATCCTGAGTAGTTGGATGCCTTAGCCATCTTTTGAATCTCGTATTCATCACGATTTCGTAAATTGAGTTGTCCACTAAAGGCGAGTAATCTAAACCGTGCTTCATAGTGTGAGTGTTAGATGTGAACGAATTGAAAGTTGAATCAAAGCTACTCCTTCTCATAGAGAAACTATCCCTCAGATGTTCTCTATTCTTTGACAATATGGACAGATCATCATTCAATGAGCTCGCGTCGTCTGATGCTTGGCTAACGATTAACACAGGGGAGCGGCTGAATTGCGCCTGTTCGCTCGGCGAAGCCGAGAGCACAGGAGTTTCACTTCCTATGTTCTTCTCAGACATCAGTTTATACCCCTGCACAATTATTCTGCTCTGACAGGGCAGTAAGGGTTCAATTCACTACTTTTAACAACTAGCATCTTTGTCGATACCCTATTGTTTCTGAATTCTCATTTATGATATTTCAGATTTTGAGATTATGTATGGAAACCGAAAAAGGCCTATAAAACCATCATGACGGATAAGTAATCGATCAGTTTTGACGGATAGAGATCCTTCCTCGAGTGTATTTCTTCTGAATTGGCAACTAATGATGTACTTTTGATTATTACTATTTACGAGATTGAAAAGATATGCTGATTAGATGGAAAGTACCCAACGGTGTCAATGAAAGATAGTCAAATGGAAGAAAGAAAGAATAAGAATTGTGATCACCTAATGACACATAAAAAATCGAACCAATAATATGTTGATGCAAGCGCTTTATTTGATTTTATCAGGATACAATGTGGTCAGTCAGAATCCGAGTCAGAACCAAAGATAAAGCTTCCAGAAGAAGGTGACTTCAAAGAAGGTCTCGTCGGAGCAGCAGTGTTCGTGGTAGATGAGCCACCACTTATGAAACTGTGTGCCGTGGACAGCACAGGGGATGCAGAGTTAGATGGGCGGATAAAATCATGCAAGGAGTCCGACCTAGACTTTCCAAGAGAAGACGTTCTCCTGAGCAAAGGAGGCTCTTCGCAATTACTATCCGTCTCTCTGCCCTCGTCAAAGACTTGTTCATCATCATCATCATCGTCATCGTCATCGTCAAACTCATCCTGTAAGTTCTTTGCTGAGGAATTTTCAATGAACTCATTTTCCGCTTCTTGATTAATGTCATCTTGTGTGGGTGGGTTTTGCTGGAAACCGTACACATTTCTTCTACCTTCGTCGTCCATATAGTCATCAGTGACATCTTCCATCGGGGCATCTAGCCCAATTCCATCTGGAACATCCACTATGTCACATGACTTGTCAACTGCCATAAAGTTGGATGTGTCTCCAGTGTACACAGAGTTGTAATCGTACATGTAGTCAAAGCCTCTATTAGTGTTGACATTGTGTGAAACAGCGTTACCATAATTCCAATCATTCTCTTCATCCTCATAATACTCGTCATCTGAACCATAGTTAAGAGTAGTAGCAGGGAGGGGCTCAATGATTGGAGTAGGGAATCTTGACAACGAAAGTGACCTTAGAGAATTGGCAACATCGGTCCCATCCGTTGCATTAGAGTTAGCTCGACTTTTCCTGATGTTCGCACTTATGAAAAAACCGCCTTCGTCGTCATCGTCTTCATCATCGTCATCATCATCTTCATCATCAGCGAAATCTTCAAGGCTGTTTCCTCCAGGTGTCCGATACCCATCTTCAGTGTCCGAATATCGTACTGGCGATCTACCATTATGAAAGGAATCATCCGAAACATATTCGGAATCAGTTAACGAGGCTTCATCCCTATTCTGGGATTCATCAGCTGGGTCGACATTTACCGCAATGCATTGTTCAACACGATCGTTGAAATGAATGTGTCTCTCTCTCTTTTGTTTTTGTTTTAGGGAAGATGTTAAGATGGAAGAAAGAACAGGGGCATCAGATTTACCAGATCCTGGCTCCAGCAGTGATCCAGTTGTTTGGCCAGTAGATGTGTTGAATAATGGAGAGTTCGTATCACGTAATTCGGGAGATAATGACTCAACAGATTCGTTTGCTTGGTTATTCATCCCTTTATAATACTGTGCATTGACTTTTGCTGCTATAGCGTTGTAATCATCATGCGCGACGATTCCTGACTCTGGGTCTAGCATTGCGTGAACACCAGTCTTCTGCAATCTATGCTGCCTGGCAACATCAAGCCTCCATTTTGAATTCTCCTCGATAATCTCACTTACGCTTCTCTTTTTCAATATAGGCTTAGGAGCAGGGCTATTCGACTTATGAAATAGCCTCTTTGAATTCTCGTCATCCGAACCGTACCCCACTGTTTTCGTCCGCCCGTGGTTACTATCAGAGCTACAGTTAGGATAAGTAGTTGTTGACTCCCCACTGTCCTGATTTCCTAGAACGATCGGTCCATAGAGCCAGGTGACATCGGAGTCCTTTGACCAATTCAACGACTCTGGGTTGACGGTTTTCAGGTTGTTTCTTGCCTTTGCCCATGTTCTCCAGGAGGCATTTTCTAATCTTGCAGTGTTGATGAGATCGGTGTCTTTCTTTTTCTTCTTCAAGATGATATACCGCCATGATTGCGATATTTCATTCTCATTCCACTTGTGAGACAAATAATCTACATGCCTGCTAGGCTCATAGACCAAATCGTTATCGTCGTGGTGCATCAAGAAGTCATCAGTCGCCGGTTCCGGCGGGGAAATAGAGTCTTCGCGATCTCTGTCTTCGTGGTTATCATTATAGTCATCGACATCCATATTTTCGTCCGTGTAGTCGTCTTCCGTTCCGCCAACACTTGTGTTATAGTTACTGAATCCGTTGTCTGTAAACGTGCTATTCCGTCCAGAACTGTAATCGTGATCGTTACCTTCATTACTACCAATATCAAAAGAGTCGTTCATATCATCTGCATTTGCAGGCGGCGTTATTACTGTGTTCGTATTCGATGTACTCAGCTGTTCATCGTTTGTTACGCTGGAGGGGGAAGCAGAGTCGTTAGAGCTTGAATCCTCTAATGATTTTTGAGTGTCGTCGATGTAAGGATCCAGCAGCCCCATAGACCTTGTCCTCTTCAAATTGAACGTAGAGCTCTTGAAATGGTCGTCATCATCCGCATGAACGGCCATCGAAACAGAGGGGCCCATATCCTCGTAGTTTGGAACCTGCTTCTTGGAAGCACTCGCAGAATTATAGCTGTCATGCGAAGAGCTTCTGCTCAAACCAACTCGGTTCTGAGTTGCGTTTCCTTGAGCGAAATACGCCGCTAGATTGCTCGGCATGGTGCAGCTGTTGTATTTCTTATAGTTCTATGCAAGGTACCGAACCCACAGCCCAGTAAACCGAACTACTAGCTTTTAATGACTGTGAAAACACACAAATCGCTCTGTTGCACGGCTATCACCTGTCACAATTCAGCCCCTTGGGTCTGAAGTTTCCAATGAAAATGTTGCAAAAGCTTTCAGTTGAGACCGAAAAAGAAAACTGATTCTCTAGATTTTCGTCCACAGCCCTCAAACACCTGCCGTAGTCTCACTTCGCTCGCACGCCGCTATTTCACACCAACGTGTATTGGTATACCGTGTGTCTCTCACAAAGAAACTCACAATCCGCTTACAGCCGTGATATTTCAAAAGTACTCTCCTAACACAGCCTAAATTCACAGAATACAGCCTTTTCAAACAATACAGTCCTTTTAAGTCACGAACTGAACACACCGATGCTTGTTTGTCCGAAATACTTCTACTAAAGCAACGAGTCACCAAGAACAGTACCTTTCGATAAGTATGGGTTCAAAAACTGAAGCTTTCTTAATTAATCCACTTTATGAAATATTAAATTGATGAGAAGAGTTAATACTTGATGAAAATTGAAATTATACACTATGAAGCTCACTTTTAACTTGATCAGCTGCAAGAGAAACGCATACCCCCTCTGCTGCATTTGGCGAATTTCAGGATAAAGATCTGGGGAACGCGATAACCGGTATATACTTTCTCTTGTGTCCAGTAGAGACCGTCCTGGCAATCTCCGTGATTTAAGTACGGCTGTCGTATAGCAGTCTCTCGGAAAAACTGGCGTTTACAATGCATACTACAAAGGTCCGGTCGTTTAGCTGGCAGTACGAACAGTACTGGCTTTTCAGATCCGTGGTCAAAAGGTCGATGAACTGAGTCTGTAGGATTAAAGGGCTCAGATCTAGGTTATCAAATGTATAAAGAGCGGTACGTCACTCGAAGGAGCTATGTATTTCGGCAGATATTACATAAGGCCAGATATCCCGTGGTAAGCTTAGAATCTCTGGACAGTTTCGTAGAAAGTCTTACCTTGGGTTTCGAAGACCTTCAATTCCAAGTCAGATGGCTGTCTGGAACCGTCGGCACCAGCTAGGGTACCAGCACCCCAAGCAGAACCACCGTGGATCTCGACGACGTTGCTCAACTCGCTGAAAACGTTCTTGTAGCCCAATGGCACGAAGATGATACCGTGGTGGGCCAAAGTGGACAAGGCGTTCACGACAGTCATCTCGTTACCACCGCCGGTACCGGTAGAAACGAAGACACCGGCAACCTTGCCGTGCAAAGCACCCTTGGCCCATAGACCGCCGGTAGCGTCCCAGAAGGCCTTCCATTGGGCTGGGAAGTTACCGTATCTGGTTGGAATACCGAACAAGAAGGCATCGTACTGCTCCAAGGTATCGGTGGTGGCAATTGGGTAGTCTGGCTTTGGTGGAGCGTGCATCAAGGCTAGAATCTCGTCAGAGAGAGTTTCTGGGACCTGGTAAATCTCAGCAGAACCGCCTGCAGCTTCAATACCCTTCTTTTCGGCTTCAGCGGCCTTGGCAACATGGCCGTACATGGAGTAAATGATGATAGCAACCTTAACCATCTTTGTGTATACTAAGTGTGATTTCTGGGTCTTGTAGGGCTCAAATCACAACAAGCAGTAGTACAATGCAAGTCTTACCTTAACAAAACTTCGTCAAACTGTCTGTTGGCACTAAATTAGTTCCTAATAGGTCTCTTTATATACAAACGTCCTACAAATTGAACCTTAACTGCAGGTGCGTAGTTTCCCGCAAAACAGAATACCATAGAAATCACTGCAAGTATACGAAAAAATATTATCAAGAAATGAATAAAGGCGAACTGCTGCAAATGCACGCCGATCATTCCGTGCGTAACAATTACAAATTAAATAGAGTAAAACTCCCGCTATCAGAAGTTACTAATAATGCACGCATTGACCGAGTTTTACAGCCTCTATATCTGTTTCTTTGTCATGGAATGCGCGTTAGACACATTTTAGGTTCTGTGTTAATAAGTTTTTACAAATTGTACATACCGTAACATACACCAAAAGCAGCGAGACAAAGACAAGGACAACATGATATTTGAGGAGTGGACTGGCGTAGGAGATAGGCACGTAGATGCCTGCTCGTCAGGAAGGACGACCGAGGTAAATCAAGAGCTGTCAAAGATGGCTTGATCACGTGACTAGGGCATACCAGTTTGGGATTGGCGCCGCTTATGTAATCGGATTTCTCTTGGAAGAGCCCATGCACTCAGAAACGTTGTCTACTCTGAAGATCGATCCGCCTGGCCCCTGTGGTTGCTTCTCGTTCAGCTTTTCGTTAGCGGTGGTGACAAACATGTGACCCTGGGCAATAGCACACGCAGACACCAAGGGAGTGTCTGGGAAGATCCATTTGTGCAGTAAATCACCGTTCGAGGAGTATCGCTGCACAGAGCTGGTAGAGAATACGGCTGTGATGACGTCTCCGGTGCCTGAGTCAACGAAGCTTCCGTCAGGCTCTGGAGACTCGACTTCTCGATTGAACTTCTTCACGTCAACCAAAAGGCTCTTCTTTGAGACCACAAAGTTACCATTTTCGAAGGGGAACTTGTAGATGCTGAAGTTAAGGGAGTCTGTGAAGTAGACTTTGGTCCCATCTTCGGTCCAATTGACTGCATTAGGGATCATGATCTTGTCCAAAACCACCTCGCAGGATTTTTTTGGTATACTAATCTTGAGCAATGCGCCCTTGGGGTCTTCACGGTCGACGTCACAGTGGAAATCCTGCATGATACCTATGAAAATGTCTCCGTCAGGCGATACGTTCCCATCGTTTGATCTCAACCCGGTCCAGTCTCGATGCAGACCACTTTTTTCGTATGGAACAACGTATTCCCAGGTCTGCGTTGAGTATTGCATCTTGGCAACTCCGTACTTGGCTCCAAAGTACACTTCGTCCACTCCTTCAAATCTGTCTACAGGGAAAACAGCTCCAATTCTTTCTGGATAAGATGTATCGAATGGGTAATTTCCTTTGTAGTTCTCAGCTGAGGCATGCCATACGGTGTGTGTTGAGATGTCTTCGATATCTGTGACTTTATGTATCAATCCGTTGTATATGTCAATCCAGAAAAGAGTTTTGGACTCTGCCGCATAGCTAAGGCCTTCAGAGAGTCTGATTTGATCATCAAAATAGAAGGGGCTCCCCTTGAAGACTGTTTCGGTTACACTTGTCATGATGTTTGTAATGTGAAGGTGTATTCAAGTGATAAAGCTGTTCAACTTCGAAAACTTTAGCCAAAGCACTGGAGGAAATTCGTATTGTAGTCTCACAGCGTCATAAAACTCTGAATAGCACTAGCTCCTTTGAAACACGCCGATAGTGCCTAAACTATCATATTGGTATTTATCCTACTCATTACGTAGCAATATCAAAACCTTAAATACCAACCAGCCTCTTGACATTTTTCATTGCAATCATTACTTAACCCCAACCAAAGTAAAGTCCCAAGAACAAGACCGCGGATAGATTGCTTTTGCCAGACCTCCCCTCACGTGAGGATGCTCCCCGATTCGCAGACTACTATCTGTGAATATTTACACGGTACGGATCTATATTTCTGTCTAATTCGTAAACATTGCTAGTGAGCATGTGCATATATAGAGATGGCTGAAAGTGTTGCTAGTCACAGGTTACGTTAGGGTTGAATTGCTTGCAGTAATCGACGATTTAGCAGGTTTCTGATAGCTATGCGACCTCATCTTGCATCTCTTCTGATTTATTGATGATGTGTTGCCAATCGGAGGTATAAACAAAGTAGTTTTCTCCCAAGGCAAGTATGAAGATACCTATACCTAATCCTATCCACAGACCTTTCACTTCCATGTGCAACTTGAAAGCCAGAAAGACGCCCGCTTCCAGGCCAATGAGATAGTACGCTACAAGGTTCAGATATCCACCAATTTTTTGCCTCCCCTGTGCCCTGAGTACACCGGCTGCCATAACATTGAACACATCGTATACTTGATTTATTGCCACTATCGTAACTATCTTTCCAGCTGCATCTATTAAATGCTTGTCCTTGGTGAACAAAGAACAAATTTTGTACCGGCAGAAATACAAGACAGTGAAATTTATCAGGCTAGCAAATGTGGCGATGTACCATATAGTAGTCTTCGTTGAGATCTGACAATTCTTGAGGTTTTGAGAACCAACATGATAAGCAATTCTGTTCGAAGCTGCCACACTACAACTGAAGGGTAATTGGAAGAAAATCGTTTGAACAGAGGCGACAATGCTTTGTGACGCCAGTATTTCAGTGCCAAACAGTGCGCTGATAAACGTGATGACTTCGAATGCGAAAAATTCTGACTCTAGCATGATGATGCCGGGTATAGCCAGTGCGATCAGTTGCCCCCAATTCTGAAAGATTCTTTGCCAGTCTGATCTAATTGGATGCCAGCATTTGGTCTGGCCGGTACAGTCTTGATACAGGATGTAACCTAAAGCCAAGAGGCCCATGGAGGAGTAAGTGAACACGATGGAAATTGGTGATCCAATGTATCCCAGTTTGAGCTTGATCACGAAGATGTAGTTCAGGAGGATATCCAACGGCGTGCAGATGAAGAGAATGTGCTGACTTGTAACGAAATCGCCCTGTGCCTGCAAGAATTTGCTGCCGCATTCAAACAGAATGAATCCAGGGAGCGTGAGGATCATGTAGCGCAGATACGTGGATGCTATCTGCACCACTCCCGCATCCTGCACAAAGGTGCTCAGCACTTTCCCAGCATTGTACCACAATGCGATCAACGGCATCGAAAGTACGGCAGAAAGTGCGACACCCCGCTGGAAATATAGACCTACCATCTCGTAGTTCCCTGCACCATACGCTCGGGGACAGACCGTATCCAGGCACGTCGCTAGACCGTACAGAATCGCTGAGGTGACACCAAAGGTCACATTACCCATCGATAGCCCTGCCATCTCTACTGATCCCAACCGACCCGCAAACAAAAGAGAGATGGTAGCCAGCGACGACTGTAGAAGAAACGTTACACCAAGCGGCGCTGCTCTTCGAACGATTAGCCAGAACTCCTGTCTGGCCGTAGTGTCTTCTTCGTGGGAAAATTCAGCGGTACCTAACTGCATGGGCTCGAACCCAACAGGGCCATAAAGATCTCGTTTCGCCGAGCTTTCCTCGCCCATCGAAAAATCTTCGCTCCGCCGCATTCATGTGCAGGAAACCTTGTTGGCTGTTCCGCAGCAAGACCCTTCCTAGCTCACTCTTCCATCAAGAAGCAGCCTAATCGTAACCTGCACTTAACTACCGTTCTTCGGACGTAAGTATATATACAAATACTCACATCTGTCCATCGACACATCGAGAAAAAACACTGAAGCATGAGCGCAGGGACCCACCAAATAGATTGTTTTCGAAATAAGTACTAGACATTGACTCGAGACTCACAATCGCCATAACGTTTCGCAGCATTTGCAGCGGTTCTTAGCCAAGCCTTTGACACCTGCGCACAAAAGTACAATCATACTCTGCATTTGGCCTGCATATCCGTTTTAGGTATGGGGTTCCCACCTGCAGCTTTGTTTTTTGAAAACCACGTGACTACACACGCGGAACGTTCGTTTCCATGGATAAGGATTCGAATCTTTCTCGAATTATGGGGTCGGGAGTTCGAATCCCGAAGGAGCCTCGGATATAAAAGCTTCATTTGAAGCCATAGGAATTAGTACTCCGTACGAATAACGGTACAAAACAGCAAGAGGTCTGGTGCGTTTTGTCGTTATGTGACTGAGATTTGCAAGTTACCATGAGAGACAATTGAGTGTCGACATTTTGAGGCTGGTTTCAGCGCGGTGTGGTTTTGGCCGAGCGCTGCTCAATGGAGTCTGGTGCTAACCTGATCTAGACTATAATTCATGTGTGCCGGACATAATGTATAAAAGGGTCTATAATCTAGTAGGATAGGGCGAGACTCCGGCAGTTTTTTATATTTGCAGTGTAGTCTTGGCCAATTTAATTAGGTACAGTGGGAAGAGTTCAAGATTCGAGATGGCTTTGCTGCATAATATTTGTGGACTGCTGCTCGTGCTGTTTAAGATTTTGATCGTTGAAGCCAGGATATCGAATGAAGATCAAGGGTCTTCTGAGTTAGATGATGTGATGATTCACGGAAATAAACGGGACGCTCTTCTGGAGAAGTTTTATGGAGGACGTTTAGCTGACAGAGCTAGAACTTTGGATGAGTTATTACCAGAAGGGCAAGAAATAGGTGTAGTACATCCTGAGGACGATTTCGACGATGATATGTTGCAGTATGCCGGAATTGTATCGTTTGCACACGTTCCGGTGCACCAGTGCTTCAAGAATCGCTCTCTAGAGATGGATATAGCCATCATTGGCGCACCCTATGACAGCTCTGTTTCGTACAGGCCAGGCGCAAGATTTGGACCGAATGGTATCAGACAGGGCTCCAGAAGACTAGGTAACGGCATTTCGCCGGTGAGAGGGTTCCCAGGCTCGCGACTACGAAAGCTAGACCCTTATAACTCCGGTTACACAATTGTGGACTGTGGTGACATTCCAATGACCCCCTTCGATAATGAGGTCGCTTTGAACCAGTTGTACGTGGGCGAAAATGCTCTTCACAAGCACACATCCTTATTTCACAAGGACCAGGGTCCGAGGCTGATTACGCTTGGCGGAGACCATACCATCACTTTGATGGCTTTGAGATCGGCCTATGAGAGGTTTGGGAAGCTAGCTGTGATTCATTTCGACTCGCATCTGGACTCTTGGAAGCCTAAGCTTGTAGGTGGAAAGATCTCGAAGAGGGCCGCTGTTAATCACGGATCGTTTTTGCATTTTGCTCACGGGAATGGGTATCTACAAGAGGACAGAAACATCCACGTTGGTATTAGAGGATCCTACATTGCTCCTGGCTTTTATGACGAACAGCACGACAATGAGTGTGGGTTTGACAGAATTGTAGCTAGAGATTTTGATCTTCTTAGTTTAAAGGAGATTGTATCTGTCGTCAGAGAGCGGGTCGGAGATGGTCCAGTCTACATTTCCGTGGACATAGATGTCCTTGACCCATCCATTGCACCAGGAACTGGAACTCCAGAAGTGGGAGGACTGACATCAAGAGAGCTGCTTACAGTACTGGAAGGATTGGAAGGGCTAAATATTGTCGGGGCGGATATCGTGGAAGTCGCGCCAGCATTTGACAACAATGGCGGTGTGACAGCGCTGACCGCTGCACAGATTGTAGACTCGTTACTAGGGCTAATGACTGTTGATTCTGTAGAAGAGTAGCGTAGAATTTGTGTGACAAGCACCGTTAAAATCTATCTGATTTATTCAATCTGTAAAAATATTGTATATTATAAGCTGATTGAAGGTTCACCACGTTAAGACGTCTTGATCCTCGAGATTGAATATGCTTTCGTTGCCGCTCCAAACCTTTTCGAGTCTGTTCAAGTTGTGTTCAGTTAGCCTCCTGAACCTGGAACCATTGACCTCATAGTATCTTCTTACCAAATCCTGAGTATCTTTATCAATCGCGTTCAATCCAGCTATCAAGACTGCGAAATTACTATAACAGGTTCTCAGATTATAGGGTGGGTGATCGGTGTCCAAAAATCTAAAGAAAGACATTATTCTTTTGACCACTTGTTGAACCGCGATAGATTCTTTCCTTATACCCAGTAATTTTAACAATACGATTAGCAAGAACGAAAGCACTTGAGTTTGATGTGAAATGTCATACCAGCTGATTGCCACAACCTCTTGGTTTCTCAAAGTGACAATATCAATTGCATGATCTGAGATTCTACTATTCGATGGATGTGATGGATTATCAATGGGAATGATACCAGATTTGTCAATGAATTGGTATTCCAACTGCTTATCTATCTCCACGATGATTTTCTGAATTTTGAAGTAGGACAACTTGTTCATATATGCTTCTGAATGAGAATCTGAATATAGCAGGTAGTCGATACTTTTTGTCAAAATACTACCTTTCTTGACGTCCATACTGTTTTTCTCCAAAGATCTTACCAAGTTTAAACTCTTAAAGACTTCACGAATAACAAGATCAAATTGTTCGTTGTGACCACGAAGCAGATTAAATTCATTGACCGGCGTCATTATATTCAAAGATTTTAAGGACTCAACGTATTGAAAATCGTAAGGGTCAAATATTGCGTCCAAGTCCAACTCATCAGTAAGAGCACCCCCTAGGACGGTACTGATACTAGCGAAAGTCTCCATGACTTTAAACCAACATTTAGCAACGTTAAGAACTTTCGATGAATTGCCCGAGTTGATTTTCTTGAAAAGCTCCGTAATACCTTTCAAATGAGATCTCCACTGAGAGTTCATCGTATATATACAGTCCCACGTGAGCAAGATCACTGTAAGAATGATGGGTTCAATTTTGTTCACAACGTTGGTTTCGTTTTTGAATTGCTCCCCGAGTAATTGCAGACAATGAGACAAATAGCCGCAATATGCCTTCTCATCCTCGACATTACCAGACTGACGATGTACCACTGAAGCACCAACTGCGAGGATTGCAGAAAGTAGATAAGACTCATGCTTCCCAAAAGATAACAATATGTCTCGAAGTGGATTGTTTTGGTCTTGAAAGAATGGAGCAATAGAATCCAAACAATCGTAGTAAAAACTGCGAAGGTAATTATCATGTATACCTCCCAATTTGAAAGAATCAATGGTAGTGTTGAAAGTTATCGCACTGTCTACAAGGAAAGATATGGGAACTGAGGAATATTCCGATGCTGGATTAATGAATGAAAAATTGAGATCTGTGAGTCCAAATTCATTATGTTCTAGATCTTTGAGCTCATCGTTCACCAGGGAATCGTTTAATTTCATGCTAACGATATCATTTAAGTTCTGTATTAACAGATTGGCATCTAGTGCAGTGATGTTTCCCGATGGAATGAGGTTCGGAAGGTCATTCTGTAGGATTGAACTGTTTGTCACATCGTCAGAGCACACTTGATTATGTTCATTTTTCACGGAATCATTGCGTTCTGAAACTTCACTCAAGGCCGCTTTAGGGGAACAGCTTCCGCGGCCGTCTTTACTTTTAGGTTTTCTTGGCTTGCGTTTTTTGTTCTTGGGATTCAATACGTAGACGCACTTTCTGTTAAGTCTTGCACACTGCCAGCATGTGGGTTTCCCTTCATCGCATTTCATACGCCTCCTCTTGCATTCCAGGCATCCGTTTCTGGAGTACTTCCGCTTCGTTACTTTACCCTCTGATCCTTCGGCAGAATCACTTGGATTTCTCCCCGCACTCCGCGACGCAGTGACCGATGAGGGACTGGCATTCAGAGAATCAGATATTGGAGGTAAAATCGTCCCAAACAGCGCAGCAGGGCTCTGATCATTCGATATAGGAGTGTTTCTCAACAGCGTAGAGGTTGGACTTGCAATTGAAGTCAGCGATTCTGCCGCTTGTAAAGAAGGATTGCCCAATGAACGTGGCCCTACAGTCTGCGGGAAACTTGGTCCAGGATCTGACCCATGTTTAGATCCCTGAGCGAAAATAGGCTCATTGTCATGTCCATGTCGATCTCTTAGGTCTTGAGATGAAATTTTCTGCTCTATGGATGCAGGAGTCAAACAATCCAACGCTCCCCTGTTCTCACTCAAATAAGTCATTCTCAGATTTGGAAAACAGATCAAGCCTGAAACATCGGTATTTAAATAACCTCACACCAATTTAATGCCCGATCCATTGCATACCGTGCCAATCGTAATACAGATTGTAGCTCATCGATGTCTTTGTCAGGGTTGGATTTCAAATTCCACTGGAAAAAGTTTCAAGAGAGGGAGACAGATTTCGGCTCAGATCATGTGACTTAGCTGCGCTGTTCAGGAAAGCATATTCTCTTCTGCTGCTGAGACTCTAGCTTTACGGAAGTTAGGCCTTTGAGGTAGATTAGATTGAGATAGTGACTTGTTTACTTAATAGTTTCAATACTTGGATGTATAACTGTATTGTATTGTCAACGGTTCTGTTCATTCGGTCCAGAATTCCTTATTTTGTGAACGACGTCATGTAGTATTACAACTGGCGAGTCAGAGATGTGTTTGTAGGAGTTCATGCTAGCTTCCCAAAAAGGTCCTGATCTAGGTTCCTCCTCGTTCACCTGCTTTTCGATGTATTCGATTGATTTGGACGAGTCGCTTGACTTCAAATGCAGATGGAAAATATACAGCCAAGCCCAAGGATCGCCAAACTGCTGTGCCTTTTCCGTAGCACGAAGGAACCATTTGTGTGCTTTTGCGTAGTGAGACTCATCAAAGAAGATTCTCCCTATCTCTGTAATGACCATTGGATGCTCTTTAGTAGCAGTAAGAGCGTCCTGGAACACCGTCTTTCGCATAGATCTCTTTGGCAGCGTTCTGATATTCTGGCACCATATTCTCCAGCTGTCCGAACAGCTCTTTAGTCCCTGAGTAACCAAATATCTCACTTGTTTTTCATCCTTGACATCATGTTCCAACTCGATGAGAGAGTCATATAGTATGTCTGACGTCGGATGTCTTAACAGGGAAAGGCTGAGGACAGACCGAGCCTTGCTCCAATTTTGAGCTTTCCGCTCGAGATTGGCAAGTGCAATACAAATGGAGGGGTCATGATCGAGCGCACCACAAGCTTCTGTCAAAGTCTTTTTGGCAGCTTCGAGGTCATCTTGCTGCTCACTAATTTCGGCGGATAGTAAATACCATTGAGGATCATTTCGGTACTTGTCGAGTCCTTCCTCAATCATCAGTTTTGCCACGTCTAAGCGATCATGACATTGTAGACATTTAACATAAAACAGTGACAGATTTTGAACGTCACCAGATATGCTACGGCAAGCCTTCTTGTAGCATTGAGTGATATCCTGAATGCGACCTATTTTGTTCAAGATTTTAAGTTTGGCGTACCAGAACTCCATAAATGAGGGAAACGCCTTTAGAGCTTTATCTAGAATGGACAAAGAGGTCACACAGTTTTCTCCCCAATTCCACAACAGCTTTGCGTACATCAAAGCCAATATAGGGTATCTCTGTACATTCTCTTCAGTATCTCCGAAAAGGAGACCATCAAATGTTGTATAAAGAACATCTTCCATGGAGTGTAAGACAGAAAACCGTATGAATGACTTCCACCAAGAGTATTTCTTGGGGAATCTAGATACTAGGCTGGAGTATACCATGATCTGGAGTTGCGAGTGGGGGGAAAGAAGTTGCAAGAATTTCTCAATGTTATTGATACGCTCGACAGGTAAAGCGTTGAGTACCATCTGGACGATGGCCTTAGCTGTTTCCAGATATTTGTTAGATTCTGAAAGTCGCACTGCTTCAATATACCAGGCAGAAACTTCCAAAGTGCCATTTATTGACTGTATATGTCCAATTCCCTCAGAGATAGTGTCTAAAAGGCATTGCGAGCTTTCTGTATTGTCATCTTCGATGATTTGACATTTGGCAATCCAAAATAGAATTGAATCTCGGATAAAGGGTTCGGCTTTCTTCAGCGACATCTTAGCAAGTTCCGGGGGCTGTAATTGAATCAGGGACAACCATAAATCAGAAGATTTGGGTACCAACTCCACAGCTTTAGTCAAAACTTTGACCTTTTCCGACTCTGATGATTCGAAAGCGAAAGCTAATTTCCACAACCGTTCACTGTAGGGAAGTCTTAAAAGGGCTTTGCGTATAACTTTCATTTTGGCGGAGTGAACGTCCTCTAATTCAATCGCTTTCAGCCATAGTCTTTCACTTGATGCATTTAACCTGATTGCTGTAGATATGAGTATCCTGCAATAGGATTTATCGGAGCTATGTAAGCGTATCGATTCCATCCAAATATCTTCATTTCTTGGACACAATCTACATCCTTCTGATATTAAGCTCTTGGCTCTGTTAAAATGATTCGCTTTCTCTTCAATCCTGGCCGATGCAATCCAATTCTCGGCGTTTCTGGGATGGGATTTTCTATATGCTGATAGAATGGCCCGATTTTTCTTGATATCTTCTAACTCCAGTGCTGTGAAAACATTTTCATCAGTACTCGGATCAATCGAGGTGTCGGTAGTTACGTGGCCGTGATTACTGCCCTCAAACGTCTTATCAAGATGAACTGCCAGAAGTTTTTCTCTTTCTTCGGTTAGCTTAGAAAGATCGACAGTAGGTTGCAACAAGGCATCTGGTGCAGCATACGTTTTTCTTTGGAGTTGTTCTTCCACTCTAATTCTCTTGTTCCGCCTAGTCATATCAGAAGCGTCTGGTAGGCTCAGCCAGTCCGCTTCCGATAAGACTGCCAAGTTCCTCTTCAAATCGACAAAATTTGCCGAAATCGAATCTAGACCTCCAGATCCATTAGTTTCGGCTGCCTTAGACTCGCCCACCCTTTTGTTCTGTAGCCTTAGCTCGATCTGTTCGAATATTCTTTTCTCCTCCTCATCTTCCTTTTCGAAATCGTTTGAAGTTTCTTCACTATACGTGTGACCACTGAGACTACGCCTTTGTCGGAGGCTGTTAGTATCTGTCATTTCATGAGTGTGCTGGTTGATCAGTTCCCTGTTACCTCCATTGGATGTCTCTGCTATCCTGGACGGCACTTTTCTGTCATCCTTCTTGGTTCTTGTTGTAAATCCAACAGCTCCGCGCCCCACACCGGCAACATAGCCGGGTGGAGGTTTCTGTCTCAAGAAGGAAGGCGTCTCCATGCTACACTTGCGACATCGGGTAGTCGTCACGTTCATTGAGACATATTCCTCTTCACAGCTGAATTGGAACAATCATTCATGCGTTCGATATTGGTTTTTACATCTTTAATATGAGTAAGGTTCCATCTATGAATGCTGCAGATAGTAACAACCGAAGGTTTCAAAACTGGTCAGAGTTTGAGAATCATGAGCGAAGGATTAGTTCTATATTATGCAGGTACAAGAGTCTTCTAGTAAACTATCTAACTCGAGTATGTATATTAGATACGAAAACGATGAGTGCGGGAGGGAGTAGAAACTACACCTAAGATAACTGATAGTCACCACCATAGCGTGGAGCATTTAGAATGATACCATTTATGATACCAGCAATCAAGCCGGCCATAGGTAGCGTCAAGAACCAGCCGCAGTAACAGAAGGCAACCATTCTCCAGTTGACTGACCTGAGATCCTTGTTACACAGACCAACAGCAACAATACCACCAACTGCGACTTGAGTAGTGGAAATTGGGATACCTAATTGGGTGGCCATAACGGTAGTGACTGCTGCACCCAACTCAACGGAAAACCCTCTGGATGGAGACTGTAAAATCATTTTGTTACCTAAATTCTTGATAATTCTGTACCCATATGTCCACACACCAATGACAAGTGCGGCGGCACAGTAACACAAAATCCAAGGCTTCACATCCGACTTCGATTCTGCCTTGTTAGTCTTCCAGATTTCATAAACAGCTGCTAGGGGGGCAGTAGCGTTGGCCACGTCATTAGCACCGTGAGCGAAAGACATGGTAGCAGCAGTGATTGCTTGTAAAACTGAATAAACGTACTCAACTCTGTTGTCGTAAAACTTGGATCTTCTGTACATGTCCTTGAAGTCGGTAGACAAGACGCCTTTGTCGTGGACTTGGCAGTGGATGACGTCTTGAGTCCATCCGTGAATGAGTACCAACCAGATCAATTTAGGCCAGCTCTTTGGACCTTGTTTCAATAGACCCCACCATAATTGCTTAGTTGGAATCTTTTCTTCTTCTACTGCAGTCTCAGTCTGAACCAATTTGATACTTTGGCTAATGGACTCCTTGTCATTTTCGTGCGATGCATGCAGCGTTTCCCTACCATCGACGGAATTGGAAGCCTGGATGGGATTTTCTTCGTCTTTGTCCTCATCATCTTCCTCCAAGATTCTTCTACCTAAATAATAGTCAATAGTTAGGTCTTTTCCGGGTGGTAGAGGTGGGATGTCATCAGTCGATTTGAAGTAGTAGGTTGGACCTCTGAAAATATCCCACAGCTTTAAAGTCCAATCCTTGTGCAGAATTTTTCTTCTGTAAAATGGATAGAAGAAGATAAAGTAAATAATGCAGGCAATAAGACCAACGAGAACGATGGATAACGCAGTTTCCTTGGAGGATAAGTCATCCAAATGCAAGTTTGGCGAACCTTTCCAGACGATCAACATGGTCAAAATAGAGAAAGTTGCAAACACCAACAGTCCGACGAGCAAGAGGGCATTCTTGATGGACCTCTCGATAGGAGTCACCTCAAGCACTGCGTACTTAGAAATCATGAAGATAACAGTGACCAAACAGCCTGACAAGACAGGCGCAATGAACCAGGATGCGATAATTTGAGAAACTCCTTCCCAACCCCACTTTACGCTGTCTGCTCCACCAGCAGCGATACCAGCTCCGATGGTACCGCCGACAATGGAATGGGTGGTAGACACGGGCATACCAATCGAGGTAGCAAACGTTAACCAGGTGGCAGATCCCACTAAAGCGCAGGCCATCGTCAACATGAGCACTGCAGGATCTTCCGAAAAGGAAGAAGAAGAGATAATGTTGTTCTTAATGGTACCAGAAACTCTTGCACCTGCTAAAACAGCACCTAAAAACTCACACAGTCCCGCTAAAATCATTGCTTGCCAGTACTTTAACGATCTGGAAGAGATGGAGGAAGCAAAAGAGTTGGCAACATCGTTAGCACCGATGTTGTATGCATCCAAAAATGCGAAGATCATAGTGATCGCAAAGATGTAGTCGAACTGTTGTAACGCCATCTTGGTAAATTTTCGTCGATGTTTCACTCAGATTGTTACTCGGTTCGCTATTCCTTACTCCTACTGCTATGCTTTCTTGATTGACTACCCTAAAACGTTCCACAAACAAACACAGTGGGTCTCTTCACCCAAATACAAGTTCTGAGTAAAGAAATTCGCATAGCATCATACCTATTCTTATATGAAATGTCCCAGATTCCTTGACAGTTTCAATCTAAAATCCATCCGATTTCCATCCATATTTCTCCTCTATTTCTGCCAAAACGTGGGGTCCATCACCATACCAAACTTTCTGCACAAGCTCGTCAAAAGAAACGACACACGAAGCTTCATTCAACATGGCGTGTACATAGTAAGAACGGATTGAAGAATTTGTCGTCATATTCCACACGAAAGAAAAATATTCCAAAAATCCACAGTTCAGGGTCCAAGACAGGACCCTAGCGTTCAGGGTCCACTGCGAACCCTGAATGAATCATACTATGGAGCACTGCAAGGGACGTGATTGCACAGCCTTGTAATCAGAGTTGGAGGTCCAATTTCCTGCAGCGCTTTCTGAGTGATTCAAGCATGATTCAGGCAATATTTTTCATAATTCCACCATGATGTAAAAAGACTTCTCGGTAAATTAATAAATGTGAAGATTAGTAGTAGCACGTGGCACGTGCGCAAGGCTTGCTGTGATGAGATGCGCAGGCTCAGACAATGCAAAAGGATGGTTGAGTCTCCTTCTCGCATTTGGGAGGTATGTTTTATTTGAGGCCGAGCGGAACAGTGTACACGCTCTTACTTCAACGGTAGAAGTCGTATTGGCAGACTGTCTTTCGGAATAATTGGTTTAGATTTTCATATGATTGCCCTCAAAATGGCGAATAAGGCATTAAGTGCTACCATGGAGGCCTATTTGATATCGGTAATGGGTAAAAGAGAGCACGTGACCTAAAATGGTCCTCAATCCGAAACAAGCGTACGAGAGTGTTCATGTTCAGAAGATCTATACCGTGATACATGTTCGATGAGGATGAGTATTGCTGAAATTGGCATTTATATGATATTATGGGTCGAGATTAACCCCGAAGGGCGCGGATCCTTGCAGCTTGGAGACTGCATGCCTGCAATTTGAACCGTTTCGGGCTTCCAGGCTATCGAACCATAACGGAAGAGCTGCACGGTGACTGTGTCGGAGTAACGGAAAAGCGTTCCTGGACGAAAGAAGATTGATTTGCGTCTATGTCGGTGGATAACTTCTCTGCACCGTTGCGATGAGTGTGTTGGCCGCAATCATATACGTCCCTTGTTCAAATGGAGCACACCATCAGGTCAAATAACGACCGTCGAATTGAAAGATTTGGCATGTGCTTCAAATTCGATTTTTTCACGATTTAAAGCCGATACGCTTCAACAGCTGTTTTCCTTGTTCATCAAGGGATCCTTCCTGAGCACAAAAGTGCGACACTCAGCAACGTTTCATCATGGACGGTGATAAAACTGAAGGTTAGCGGCGCAAGTATCAATCTAAATTGGGTGTAGGCTGATCGATTGCCAAACGTTTTGACCAAATTGTCGTAGGGGGTCTAACTTATCAAGGCTTTTTTCTCTGGTCTCTGCAACCGAAACGCTTCTTGATCACAATATGTATTCTAGATTGGAAAAATAAAGATCATGTTGCAATGTGCCTTCTTCTGAACTCGGCATACTCGATTCAGAAACTTCCTCTGTCAAGAATTTATCCGCGATAGTTTAATGGTTAGAATTCGCGCTTGTCGCGTGCGAGATCGGGGTTCAATTCCCCGTCGCGGAGTTTTTTTTTAAAACGGTTATCAGCTTTATAAGCTGAGGACTAGAATTAACACTTATAACGTTTTAACTTATTCAGCTTGAGAAGAACCTTTACACAGAAATCGCAACATAAATGCAGCTATAATACAGATCTAAATACCGTTTGATGCACAGGTAAAAATGCTGCCGTATGCGTCAGACTGGAAATTGTAGATGATACTCTGTACAGTAGCGTACAATCCAGGACCCAAAATATAAATACCAATAACGATAAGTGTACCAGCAAGGAAGAAATGAACCTTTTCCGATCCGGTTAGCTGAGAGTATGGATTCCTTGCCTGGTATTTATTTTGCTTGACCTTTAGGTATGCGAGTCCCCAGAAAACGAACCCAAACCAGCAGTCGAACAACGAGCACATCAACGATAGCAAATCAGAAAAGAAAGGAATAACTTCTGCAATGATGAAAGCACCTATCCACGTGAGAAGAAGCAAACCCAACCATGCCAGCCAACCGACTTTAGTGTGAGAGTACATATGCTCAGAATTTTGGAATATGTTGAAAAACACAAACCTTGCCGAGATGTTAGAATACAACGACCCAACGAATATGATCGTTGGAATTGCGAATGTGAACGCCGCAAACTTATAGCTTCGCTGCAATGAGCCATAAGCGGGAGCAGTCATATATTCTTCCCCGACGTAAACGTAGATTAGGGAACCCGCCAGTGAAAATAGCACCAGTTCACAGGCTGTCACGATCCATAGCACTTTCTTGAACTCTCTTGGTCTCTTCATCTCAGAAATGAACTGAGGGTATGTGATTTGACCGACAAAAGTGTACACAATGTTCAAGAACGCACTCATAGCATCCACGTAAGTGGTTCCCTCCTTTGGGAATAGACGAAAAGTTGGTTCGTTTCCATCGAACCCTGGAGGATGGTCTTGTACTGCAGCAAACACAATGGCAAGGATTACCGATATGAACATGGTGACCGCAGAGAAATATGCGACTTTCGACAAAGATGAGAAAGTTCTTGGTATCGAGAACACAAAAGATATTATCGCAACGATGCCTGCAAACCCGACAGAACAAACGGAATGGTTTGTAATGGTGTTCAGATACTTGGCACCGACCAACACGTGCAACCCTTGTATAAGCGTGTTGTTCGCTAGGAAGCAGAAAGCCGTGGCGTACCAAGCAACCTTACTGCCGTTAAATAGGTGCTGACCGATGTCACACACGTTCTTCAAATGCGGGAACCTCTCGCAGTAGTCGACGATGATGGTACCTGTGTACAAAACAGTCGTTGAGACGAAAACAGTCAAAATGAGACCAGGAATCAAGCCTAGGATGGAATATGACCATGGAAACGACATGATAGCCAAAACAATATACTCCGAGAGAAGGAGACCCGTGGTATGCTGCCATGAACATGTTCTATACTTGATTTGATGACCTTCTTCGTCGCTGCCGTACGAAACCGTCGTTTCATCGCCATCAGTCGGTAATTCTATGGCCGCGACGTAACTACCTTGCTTGGATACTTTAGGAGCCTTCTTTCCGTGTAAGGACTCCTCATTCGAACTTTGCGTTCCCAAATTATTCGAGTACCCGTTCATTGCTTCGAGAGAAGTCATCAGGGTCTCAAAATCTTGGTTTTACGACGCTAAGCGACACTGGTATTTCCTGGACCTACTGTGGGATATTCCACTTTGACTGAACAAGCCAGTACAATCCGCGGTTCAGAAGGGCTGAATAATCACTCTTATGACAGTGATGTGATTTTATTATGAAGAACAGCCGCACACTAGTTAATACTTCATTAGTTTATCCTAGAAACTTAGTACACCATTTGCATAACAAGCTACGGAACCTCATCAAACAGAACAGTACTCAAACAAAACACTCAAGAGCTGTCATAAGATCTACTATCAGTACGACCTCTCAGCCTTATATACCATCTGTCTCGAAGACTTTTCACTTTATGTAAGCGCTTCGTCTTGAAAGCTTTTCTCTCATAATTACGTAGTTTTTCAAGAAATTGCCATCAGCTTTCTGACACCTTTGACATGTCACCGTCACATAAGATCAGGTTTTATTGTTCTGTCGTTTGAAACAAAAAAAAAGAAAAAAAGAAATCAACTCTGAAAATAGCGTAGGAAAATGTTTCTTTCCAGAGCAAGCCCCACTACTGTAAGGACAGGCAGAGACAACGTCAAGACACCGGAGTTTACGGTTGAGCGGTGACCGAAATACGATATATTCCGTTACGCAGTGCTTTATGCGACAGTGTTACGGTTAGTCACTGCATTTCCGGCATTTGTGGGTAAAAGGAAGAAGAGAATGCTCATATAGACAGAATGTTAGTGTCTTCGTCACTTCCTTAGATACCTTGTGTACATAATTATGCGATATGTCTGTAAATAAGGTGTGGACTTATACTAGCCTGACGGTGATTGTCTTCTACCGGCTGCACAGCGGACTGTGGAAACCAACGCCGAGAAATCGTCTGTCGCATTGTCTGAAGAGACTTTGGTCTCATAGGACACAGCGGTGACGCTTGGTTAGGCACAGACTGCCGATTGGCTAGAAAACTTTTGATCAGAGATACATATAGAAAACTGCATTTAAGATCAAATTACTCAAGTCCTCGCCATAACGGTGATAGACGTCTACGGTCCTCTAAAATTCGGCTCCGTTAGCCTTGGCCTTGCTCTTCGATGCGGCGTAAGAGTCCTCCTTCTTGATCGTTTCCAACCACTTTGCAATGACTGGGTAGTCCTTGGGGTCGGCAAACTGTCTTTCGATAGCCATTTCCAATGGGAAGGACAAGAGAATGTCCGCAGCACTGAACTGACCGCCGACTAGGTATCCGTCGTTCTTCTTGATTTCGCCTTCGATGTAGTCAAGCTGGTTCTTCACTTCACCTTTGGAATACTTCTCGCTGATCTTGTCAGCAAACTTGCTGGTGATGTAGGAGAATGGGAAAGGCACTGGAGCCTTCTTAGCGGTCTTCAAAAGGAATTCGATGAACAATGGCGCTTGCAAGGACCCTTCTGCGTAATGTAGATAGTACTTGATCTTTTCCGCCTTTTGAGGGTCCTTGTTGTTCAATTTCCCTTCCTTGTCCAAGTGTTCCAAGACATACTGGAAAATGTAACCGGACTCGGCAACAATGTCCTTTCTGTCTGACCCGACGTGGTCAACCTCCAAAAGAGGAGCCCTACCCAATGGGTGGATCTTTTTTAGCGAAGCAGGTGCTCTGAAGTCTGCGTTTCTCTTGTATGGCACAAGTTCATAGTCTATCTTTAAATGGTCAAGCAACCATAGTACTCTGAAGGCTCTGGACTGGTCTAACCAGTGGACTTTGATACTTGTACTCATCTTGTATGTGTGATGTGGGTTATTTGCTGCTTGTAGATCGATTCTACCGTGAAGACACCTTTAAAATGTGTCAAACTTCTACTGTAAAACACCCCTTCTTTTATTCAACTTTATATATAGGCCCAGTGCAGTTCATTTTTACGAGTTTAAACTTTGCAGCAGTTTAATTCTCCTTCTTTGTTGCGGGCTAGGGCATTGCTGCACTTTGAAAAGGTCTCGCCAGCTGCGCTGAAAGGTAAGCAGCTCAGGTCGAGTGGCTGAAGCCTGGGGAATTAGACTTCACCCGGTTCGGGTATAAGAAATTATTTCTGCTTTGGGCATGGCCCATAGCAAGCACGTGATATTGATGACTAAGCTTTCTGCCCCTGTACTGACACGTAATGAAATAGCTATTGCTTTTGTTACGAATCACACTGCTAAGTCCAACGCAGAGATCTCAGCTTTGCGCAAAGCTGCGACTGAGCAACAACGAAGAACCATATCGGTCTGCCAACTCAGATTGGTGACGTGTCTGCACGTGCTCACGATGGACGCTGTGGCGTAGTTTTCGGAGTCACGTGATCAGCCGAACGATTCCAGGTAGCTCCTTCCCACGTCCGTTGCCCTTCCTTTATACAGAGATGAAACCAGCATCATGACAACGTGAATACACGTGATCAGCTCGTTATGCCGACTGGATAACTTCACCCACGCTACAGTTACAGCTGGGGTCTGCGGCCGCTAACACAGCTCCGATTATCCCATGCAGATTCGGAGCACGGAGCTCCCCATGCCTCCTTCCGCCTGCTACTAAAAGTCAGCCAAAAGAACCAGAGTGCCAGGGTAACCTGTTGCCAATACAAAGCGAGGTCAAATTCGGACCCGAGTTTCAATTCGAGATTTGCGCAGCTGTACGTGTGTTTCTAGGCTCGAAGCTCTCACTTTCTACAAGCCGACAGAAGCACATCTTACATTGCCGGCTCCTCCTTGCAAAGTTTCGAGTGGGCGTACCCCACAGGTGGGAAACAAGCTCCTCCTGACGCTTGTTAAACGCCAGCGCAGCTCAGGAGCCTCATTACACCGTCGCGTTAAGCAGCGGCCCAGAACGGAAAAATTATCAGGCCAGTTTGGTACTAGTCCATGGTCCGAACGAGTGCGGCTAGTATCCTTTTGCAGTCTTTGTGTTCTCAAGTCGCGAAGTGCTAAAAATTTCGGAAATTACAGAATTCTTACTACGACTGCGTCTGAGCTGAATGCGTAGCCACTAGTAAGCGACGAGTAAGTCCGTTTTAGGTGAGGAACAAACTCCGAAATGTGCCTTTTAGCCCAGGTCTATGGGGGGCCTAGAAGACGTGGCCAGTCATCAAATTGACGTTATAGATTTGTATGAGCGTTTGCTCAGCTCGTTGTGGCTTGCACAGATTGGTCAAAGCTGAGCTTGGCAGCTTACAAAGCTGGGAAACAAAGTGGCAAGTCCGTGAGGGGCTGTCAGCTGAGCCGTGAGGGGAAGAGCTTGTTGAATGCATGGCAAGCGGTTAGCTCGAAGGTCACTATGCTTATGATGATCATTGTAAGCTAGTTTGCACTCAAGATGATGATGAGTGATGAGGCTTCCATAAGCGATGATCATGCGGCATGGAACGGCAGACATGGCCTGCTATCTGGGTATATAAAGATGGTACAGTGAGTTACATTTAGAGTTCTGAAAGACTATAGAGTTGAACTATTCGGTTTTGGAGATTGTGTTATTTTCGTCCGGTCTGAAGTCTCGAGAACAGACTAAAAATAAGCTACATCCACAAAGTGTTAAATGTCTATTAACGAAAAATCAAGTGTCCGTCACGAAAATGGCAGCGGGCCATCTTCGGAATTCAATGCCCCTGCGCATCAAGACTTCGACATTGAGCTACAGAAAATCCATACAGGAGGCAGTAACCATGAATTTATATACATTGGACGCCAGAAGTTTCTGAAAGAAGATCTGTACTCAGCATTCGGTGGTACTTTAAACCCGGGTCTAGCACCACCTTCTTCGCATAAGTTTGCCAATCCTGCTCCGCTGGGCTTGTCAGGCTTCGCATTGACAACTTTCGTTCTTTCGATGTACAATGCTAGAGCTATGGGAATCACCGTACCCAATGTTGTCGTGGGACTAGCAGCATTCTATGGCGGCCTCGTTCAACTGGTTGCAGGCATCTGGGAGATCGCATTAGAAAACACTTTCGGTGGAACCGCATTGAGCTCCTTTGGTGGGTTTTGGATGTCGTTCGCTACTTTATACATTCCATTTTTCGGCATATCAGAAGCATACAGTGAGCATCCTGAGCAGTTCGCCACCGCAGTTGGATTTTTCTTACTTGGGTGGGCTATCTTCACCGCAGGATTGACCATCTGTACGATGAAATCCACTGTGGCATTCTTCTCATTGTTCTTTTTCTTGACCATTACTTTCCTCCTGCTTTCCATCGGGGAATTCACGCAGAGCGTCGGTTGCACGAGAGCTGGGGGTGTTGTTGGAGTACTTGTTGCTTTCATTGCATGGTATGATGCCTTTGCAGGTCTTGCCACAAACGAGAATTCATACATCACTGTGCATCCTTTCCCCCTACCCAGTCCAAAACACGCTTGGGCATTCAGGTGATCTTCGAAACATTTACTTAAAGACATCTACATATGTAACGTTATGTGTTAATCACTTAGAGGAGAACTTTGCCATCTGACTACTCGTTCGGCGTTGTAGACACGACGCGGCTTATTGTAATTTTTCAGTATGACACGCTTACATCGCATGGAGACGTCGTTTGCCATAACATTGACAGAATAATGCCGGACTTAAGTCATTCCCGTTAAAGGAAACCTGAGGTAATTCCCTTAACGATTCAACCACCAAATGCTGGCGTTCAAGACAGTAGCATAGCTGACCCATGAGAGATATGGAACCATAAACCATCCTGCCAAGGCATCTACCTGGGAGAACACTTCCCACGTCTTATAGATTGAGGCCCATAGTCCGACAATTTCAATTAGACCTAGGCCCGGAGACTTAAGTCCGAAAAACAAGTAACTCCACAACATATTCAACCCAAACTGGACTGCGAATAGCTTGAGACCTGACTTGGCCAAAACATTACCTTTAGCTGCATGAGACCAGACAATTCCAGCAGCAGCTCCCATTACCAGGTACAAGGCAGACCATGTTACGGGGAATACTCCATTTGGAGGTGTGAACCACGGTTTAATAAGGGTTGGATACCAGGTGTTGACACTGGATCTCGTCACTAGACCGGAGGTGTAACCAAAAGTGACGGTAGTTGCAATTGATGCTAAGATCTTCACGGGGCTGTATAATTCGTACATGTTGTTGGCGCTGGATGTTATCGAGCGGATCCTCTAATACAATACTAACTGTTGAAATTGTTTCAAAAGTAAGCGTTATACGACTAGAAGCAATTATCACGCCTTACTTTTAAATACTCAAAAAACATCCTCAAGAAGAGCAAACACCGCTCAGCGTGCGCTCAAAATTGACTACATGCTACTTGAGGCTGTGTTGTAGAGTCGGCCTTGGTTTTGAATTTCGAAGTTCTCATTTGTGTTCACAAGGCTCCATACTTAGCAGAGTACCTCTTTGTATTATGGGAAGTGCTCTGAATTGATGTCCGTAATGCAAGCTGAGTACTTCACATCAACCCGCCTCAGCAACTGCACATCGATCCAGTGGTCTCGCTACACTCTAATGCTCAATTTATGATGTCCTGTTTCCTAGACAAACACTGGGAAAATGGGCAGACAAGACACTTCTAGCAATGAAAGCGTTCACGATATCTACTGGTTACACCACAAATTGGCACAAGTATGCCATGGAACTAAATCCGAACCTCACACACATAGCTTGACCTTCATCCTGTGGGCTTTTTATCATCATGCAAGGGTCTAAAATGTCTACATACTTTACAAAACTGGGTTTCTGGCTGGTGCATAATGCCTGAAGGCTAAGCGCTCGCTGGCAAAGTACAACAAGCTGATATAGAAACAGGGCAAACAAGAGGTTGGAATATCGAACGAGGTTCCTGTTGAAGTAATGCAGGATGGTAGAGAGGGGAACGGTACAACTTTTTCACCCCCAAAAACTTCTTGGCAACCGCTCTGCATGCTAAGGCACCCTCCCCCAAACTGAGCAACACGTTGAGTTGCAGATATTTCAGTTTAATCATTTCAACTCCGAAATGCGTACTACATTCTACTGTGAAACAGCGGTATGTATGCGCCTCTCAGAAAGCTCAGGAACGCAGGTTTGAAAAACAAATTTACGCACCATGTTTCCTGTGTGTATGCACGTCGGAAATGTAAGCTGTGAAGGAAATTTGATGCAATGCAGCTTTAGGACATTTACAAGGCACTGGACTGACTGTATTTATGCTCTTTTGAGTCTTGTTGTTGCTTACTGACTCCTGAAGCGCACAGTTGTCGGAGTACATGATTCTGGATGTAAGACGAATAGGCCTCTAGCATTATACAGTAAGGTATGTGACGTTCTGCAACTATGTGTACGGCACAAAACAATTTTTTTCTTATTGATTATGCGAGCTGGAACATATTCTAACACGTTCCTGCTTAACTGAACAGGGAAAAAATCACAATCTTCTCGTTCGAGGTAAAGAGACACTTTTGCCGAAAACGATCAAATGGCCCATTTTAACGTTCCGTACCGGCATTGGTATAGCTAACCCCCATGCGTGATTTCGAGTATTTTGTCTTTTGAGGTATGTTTTTGAAGCAGCGGAAGACGCCAGCCTGCATCAGATTATGGACTAATTCCGACAGAGTTCTTCATGCATTTACTTGCAGAAAAATGTCATCCTATTGTTCTGAAAATATTTTGTTGTCAAACAATAGGAATGCAGCACACGAGCGGAAGTGAATAGCTACGAGCTTAGTGGTTTGCATGATTTTTTTAATATGAAACGCTTCAGCCAATTCTAATTTAGCATAGGACTGCATTACCATCGGCTGTGTGTTTTTGTCGCATTTTGGCGGACTCCCTGCAGAACATCAACGTGCTTGAAGAGCAGTGAGACTATGGTTGCCAAACAAAAATTGGTCACCGCAGGGACCTGAAAAGGATTTTTGCCTTCAGCTTCAGAGAAATCACCAAAAGTATAAGTATACCGAGAATATGTCAAGAGTGTTTTCTATTTCTGATTTGAAGTATTGTTGTTGTCCTGACCAGAGTCGAAAATGGTCCTGTAGTTTTAAGAAATCAAAACGCGATATGAAACTACTAGCGGTGACACTTTGGTTTGCTGTATCATTCGGTAAATCCACTTTAACCAAACTACAAAAACGGGAAATCCCACCGGGCTGTGAGCAACAAGTAGAACTTGATAATGGGGAGTGGGAAACCCATACCATGTGCTCTTTTACTGGTACTCTTTCCCCGGGCCAGCCGTTACCGGGTGGTTGTGGAAGAAATATTTTGTATAACGACGGTGACTGGATTACTCGGACTCTATGTGACATATCTGTCATACAAATACCTACGAGCTCAAAAGCGCCTGAACAGACCGACCCCTCAAGCTCAGAGTCATCAGAACAACCAGATCCTTTGAGCACAGAGCCTCCAAAACAACCTACTCCCAATCCCACCAGCGATCCTGCATGCCATAACGATATTTTGCTGAATCTTGAAGGACAATGGGTTTCCAGGATTATCTGTCCATACACCACCATAACAATTGGTGAAACTAAAACAAGCATCACTACGGATGATATATCGGAGCCAACGACAATTCCTGCAGGGTGTGAGCGTCAAATTGGGTTGGACGACGGCGAGTGGGTTACAAGCACCAAGTGCATCTTTACGGTCACACTTGCTCCAGATGAATCTTTACCGGACGGTTGTGGAACAGACCTTCTCCGCAATGACGGGCAATGGTTCACAAGGACAATGTGTGACTATACCGTTATACAAGGACCCACTGAGCTTCAATCTTCGCAGCCCGTAACGTCTGAAGCTCCATCATCCGAAGCTAAACCCTCCGAAGCTCCATTATCTAAATCTGAACCATCAAGACCTCCTTCGTCTAAGCCAGAGCCTCCAGCATCCAACTTTGAATCCTCAAAGCCTTCTTCCTCCGAGATACACCTTTCAGAACATTCATCCTCAAGTCCACAGCCTTCGATACCTCTTCCTTCAGTAACTGAACTGTCAGAATCTTCGGCATCTATGCTGGAGCCATCAGGACTCCCATCGTCAACAGTTAGACCGTCGGAACCGTCATCATCTATTCCAGAGCCTTCAGATATTCCATCGTCTGTTCCAGAACCTACAGAAACTCTGTCCACAGTGGCCAAACCCTCAGGATCTCTGACGTCTGAGCCTAAACCGTCTGAAACTCCATCTTCAGTGGCTGAATCCTCGAAATCTGCGTCCTCAGAATCTGAGGCCTCTAATACCCCGTACTCAGAGCCCGAACCTTCTGGTTCTCCCCCAAATACGAAATCATCCGAACTGCCATCTCTTTTCGAATCTTCCCAATCGTATCCTACTATAGTGACAAAGTCTTTACAAGATCCTTTCAATGATCCAAACTGTGAGCAAGACTTTTTAGTTGACTATGAAGGAAAGTGGATCAGTCGTATATTGTGTCCGTATACAACGGTAACATTACGAGCTGGAGGAAGATACACCGATTTACCTCTGGAACCTACTTCTACAAATCCAATTCCAACAGGCTGTGAACTGCAAATAGGATTGCACGGCGGTGAAAGGGCGACTAGCACCAAGTGTACATTCTCGGGTATACTTGATCCTGATGGACTCTTACCCGATGGCTGTGAAACAGACCTTCTCAGAAATAATGGAGAGTGGTCCACGAGGACAATGTGCGACTTTACCGTCATACAAGGATCCAATAGTCCTCCAACCTCAACAGCTGAACTCTCTGTACCTGCATACTCCTTGTCTACATCGTCTGGATGGCCATCTTTGGTTCAAACATTGACACCATTGTCGTCCATGGTTGAGCCTGTTAAATTTTCGTCCTCAATGTCGGTATCCACTGGATCATTGCTCTCTGTTTCAGGTCGTTCAGAGTCGCCAGTTTTCGATTCGAATACTAGGAACACATCATCTTCTGAAATAGGATCTTCGAACAACCATTCTCTGACAAATAAGCAGAACGAACGTTCTCTTGCATCAAATACGCCTTTGTTATTATTGTCCACACAAATGCCTTTAGACAGTAGTGCAACAGCCTTTGCGGCCAAACCCACGACATTGACAACGACCACTTGCAATTCCGGTTTAGCCGTAGATGCAGGCGGAGACTCTCAGAAAATCAACATTTGTGTGGACACGACAGTGACTCGATACAAGGTCTCGTGTTCTGCTGAAGCTGGAACTAGAGGAAACACCGAAAAGAATAAATCAGAACGCAGAAGTCTAGGAGTCGCCACATCGAGTATTGCAGCCAACACTATTTCAATAACTTACTCCACCGAGCAGTGCTCAGGTAAATCTTGTAAGCATGAAGACATACCGCAACAACGGGGCACTGTTTCACATTTAGCCGATGCATCGTCTACAGGCATGATTAAATCATCGGGCGAGGGAATAGTCCAGATCACGGCAACTAAGCACACAATCAGCACAATCTCTGGGTACGAAAAGACAGAGAGTTCTGAATCAACACATTCCACTCAAACTCCATATCAAGGAAATGCAGTTTTGCAGTCACCACTTGCCGCTATGGGAACCAGTTTGTTGGGCTTCATATTCTTCATATCATTTATATGAAGACCGTAAGGACGGAGATGCTGCGTAGCATTTCTCCAAAACCCACAACATGTTACGAATTCTGTACGTGAGAGAATCACATAGGTGGGGGGTTGCGAGTGTCATCTTTTTAAGGAATTCCGTGTTATTCTCATGAAGAATCCTGGATCACAGCGAAAAATCTTGAAGAACCCACGAGGTACCTCTAACAGACAACTTGAAAGGTGGACTCGCTATAGTAAATTTGGTTTTTTTTGAATGCAGTGCTTCAAAAATTCCGAACAGGCCAAGAATAATGCAGTAGTTCTTTCGTATCACGGGCACATAGCGTTGTTCTAGGCGATCAAGTCTTTAATGTATAAACGGAGTTACTTAAAGAATTTAGTTAAGCTTCAGAAGGACAAGAAAATCACGAAAGATAAATAGAAAACTCATTGCTCAGCTAACTCTTGGTTGTTGCTGCGTGTTCACCCCAGCCAATACCTTGTATTTGAGTTGAGAATCAGAACAGGTTCAACAACATTGCGATACGATCAGCATCATATTCTCGACCAAAACTCTTAATGTCAAGAGTATAAACGAGGGCACAAAAAATTCATGAACGTCGATTATTAGTAGTCATTCTGATCACTATTCATGTAGTCTCACGTCTACAGCGTGAATCCCGCCGCGGTATGATGCATGTTTCAGTCAATCAAGGATTGTTCAACTGGAACTTTTCCCAGTTGTCTCTTGGGGCAACATCCTTGATGTCATTCCAGATACGATTAAGATCTGAGACGACCTCTTGTGGCAAGGGTCCTTTTTTGATAGCATCGAGAGTTTTTCTGACGTGTTCTGCAGTACGTCCACCTAGAATCACTCCATCACCATAAGCTGGATTTAGGGCTGAATTGTGAAAAATCCATCTGTAGGCCAATTCATAACCCTCGATTTCGTTCTTCTCGGCAATTTCATTATACTGGTCCAATGCCCTTAATAACGGCTCAGTAGCATACAAAGACCGATATATGTCTCCTATTAGAGTTCCACCCTGAAATCTGGCACTCTTACCCTCCGAAATTAGCTTAGAAGTCGTAGTTAAAAAACCGCCAGCTACTGGAGAGTAAGCATAAAATGCAATCCCCAATTCCCTCAAGACCGGAAACAAGTCCTCTTCATTTTTGCGAGCAAATGCGTTATAGTTTCCCTGATAAACACTGGGCAACACATAACAATTTTTAGTGGCTATGTCATAGGCTTCCCTTACAAGCGCAGGTGGAAAGTTAGAGATACCAAATGCCTTGAATTTACCTTCTTTGTATAGCTTATCGACCGTTGACAACACTTCTTCCAAAGGTGTTGTGAGGTCAGGACAATGTAAATAATAAACTTCGACACTTGGAAGCTTCAATAGCGATAGTGATTCCTGAATTCCGGCAGTAATCACTTCGGGATCCTGCTTAATGTCTCCAAAGCCAGGTGCCTTGGTGTCGACGATAAATTTTTTCGACCAGCCTTTCTCCCCGATTCTCTTTTCGTTATCATCGTATATTCTAGCAGTGTCTATACGAGTAATTCCGTTTTCCTTCAAAACATCATACAATGCCTCAATCTCATCATCATCATCTTGTAAAAAGTTGATCGGAAATGCACCGTATATAATTTGTAAAGGAGACACTAAACTGGTTTGGTTCATATCTAGTCGTTTGTGTGCTTGCTAAATTTCAGTGGTCAGCAATTGAAAATGGTCGTTAATTCTTCGAGAAGACACGCAGTAGCAGTAAAACACATGATTGATGTAGAGGCTTTCACGCCTGATGATCTTCGTCTTTTATACCCGTTTTTTGATTGAAAGTAAGTACGCTTTCTATTGCACTATTGTAGTGCGACAGAGAAAGTTATGAGCACAATGCTAGATGACCGGTAATTTTCAGAAATACAGGAAAGTAATTTCACCTCTGTTACTAATGCATAATCAACAGTGACGTATTTACGGTACTTGCTTTGCCATTAAGCCCAGTAACAAGGATATAATCTCTATTAACTCTTTTCTGCCGTATGACATTTTCAAACCCAATTAATTATCTGCAACAGCGGAGACGATGACAAATAAACTCAATAGGCCGTCAAGTAGCAAAAAATGATTTCAGTTCTTCAGCTATACATTAGAGAGTCCTCAAGCATCGAGATGTGATGACACCCGATTTGTTTGTAACAGGATCGAAAAAGGAGTGTTGCAACACAGCGCAATCAGCTTTGGCCATACACAACCATCAAGCAGTTCTTAGCATGGCACGTTCATCAGCTGTTGACTTGCCTTCGGAGAACGCGATTTGCTGCAATAAATTCTACGTAAATGTGGAACGTTATCCAAATCCCGAACTGGGATCGAAAAAACTCCCCTTTTATGCAGGATAATTATACAAAACTGACGCAGGAATCGGTCGGCAAAACCAGACTGCGCAAGGGCAAAAGTACGGGAGAGTTCAGTAGCTAACTAATGGAACGATAATTGTGAACAACTATCGACGCAATGTTAGGCATCATGGTATCGAATCAGTCCTCCTTTTTAGGCTATTTTTCTATCTATTACGGTACCTGCCTTATCCTTCATAAATAGACCATGTTTTCTTTTGAGAGCACATGAAAGTATTAAGGAAATAAAGAATAATCGGAAGGCTGAAAAAAATTACCAACATGGAATTGGTGGTGGAGTTTGTGAAACACTCTCAGGACCGATTTTGAATGAGCTCAATGGTCTGCGTGAATCAAAAAACGTGCGATGGTACTATGTCATCGGAGAAACTCTGAGCGAATTCTGTCGTTCACTCAACAGGTATGCAAATGACGGCTACTCTCGAGACAACTACACCAATGCTAGCAATCGGTAATTGTACGGCATTGCCCTTACATCATTATGTGACCATAAAGATTATTCAAATGCGAATTCCAAACCCGCCGCATACATGTGGCATATCTATGGATTCTACTTTGACGCCTGATGCTGTGTTCAGTTCAGCCTGGCGGATCCTAGCATCTTTTTTCCTGGTCTTGGCAATAGTTCGGACTGTTCCAAATATTCTTATATCTAGTGTTTGATCCTTACTATTGGACAGGCTGTTAAAAGCTGGTGGCACTACCAATCGAATAGTATATTGGCACAGACGCAGCGATTGGTTTGTTAAGATTTTTCACGACGTTTTTTATTATCAGCTGTATAAAACCAAATCGACAACTACCAATGAAGTTGCAACTTATAAACAATATCATCTGCTAGTTTGAGACTGCTTATTGGGCGTTGCAGAAGGCTGTCATAATATACCCACTTCTTATATGCTGCATTGCAATTGCGACGTTCAAAAAAAAAAAACCTATAAAACCAGTTTAGTGGCCCTCATAACGTACCGTAAATATACTGCGTAGATTTGTTTCCAAATATGTAAGCAATAGCTACGATCGCACCTATCGATACGTGTGTTCTTCTGCAAACTAATCAAACATTAGATGCGTTCGTTTCATGGCCACAGAATCTGCATATCGATTTTAAGAATCTGAGCATATTTTCGGAATTTTGTTGAAAAATTGACATTTGCCGGAATGATTCAATTCTTTATCTAACCTGATTAGTCTAAAGGATAGATCTAGTTTTGCAGCCAAAATTTCGGACTCCATAGCATAAGGCTCGTATAAATGGAAATGTTTAAGGTCAAAGCAGTCAGTCATGGAATAGCAGCCGCCCGTAACAGTTCCTATGAGTTCCTATGGGTATAGGACATGGATAAATTCGACGTTATGCTACTTGAATGCGTAGCCGTAACTGTTTGGAAACCTTTGGTCATGTCTCAGGCAGCATATGATTTAACCGGGATCATCAAGAGTAAAAGAGCATGCGAGACATGTAAGAAGAGAAAGAAACGCTGTTCTGGTGGTTTGCCATGTGAATACTGCATTAAGATAGGGAACCCTCAAGGCTGCGAATATAAGACGCGGCTGACGAAAAAGAAGGTTAGCGTGTCAGAAAGGTACCTTACATCTTTAAAATCCAAAGTTCGTCTGTTAGAGAGCAAATTAGCTGCTTTAGAAGGGAGCACAGACCGTCCAAAATTGGCAGAGGACTTTATTGGAGAAGAGAACCCACTTATAGAGACTATCAATGTTTCGCAGGACGCAAAGGGTGTACAGACCTCTCCCCAAAGTGGAAGTATCATGAAGTGTGATACAACTGGTTCGGCGCTTTACGAAAAGGCTGAACGAAGGTCAAATATGAGGTATTCAGGAGACTCGGCATGTTTGAGCTTCCTGAGAAGAATACAACATACCCTTTTGAGCTCCGCTGGAATGGGAGAATTGAACAAAGATCTTACAACAAGACATATTGAGTTTACGGCACAGGTCACATGGGATATGGTTTGGAGCATGGCCACTGATATCCCCAGCTTTGAGGATGCTCGAAAGTTGATAAAGTCCGTCAGTACAGTTATTGGCTCTGATTACTTATTCATCGAAAGTAACTACGCTGAAAATACCGTCTCCCAAATGTTCTATCGTAGTAAGGAAGATGTAGAGGAAGAATATTCCGCTCTCATCTTTGCTGAGGAACTTGCCCTTTTCTATTCTTACCTTGCCTTGGGGTGCCTCTTTCAACCCAACAGAGAAAATAGAAATGACACCAAGGCAATGAACGGCTTTGTCTATTTTGAAGACTCCTTGCAGGTCCTTGGAACCCTCTTCAAACATTTTGACCAGTGCGCTGGCACCTCTTTTATACAGTCTTTCCTCTACGTTGCCTATTTTGGTCTTTCAGTGGATAAAAGTGCGTTCGCATACGTAATGGTCGGAAATGCCATCCGAGTAGCTTTCACACTCGGCATCCATAAGAGCTCTGCAGCTCCGAAAAATAACAGAATCTTCTGGCTATGCTTTCTCTATGACAGACTCCTAGCGATAAGGTTTGGGTACCCGGTAGTCATTAAAGAGATAGAAATTGATATTCCTTCTTGCAGCTCGTTTGACAGTGATTTTCTATCAATCTCGCTGGAGAAGTATCATTTTGAAGCTCAGGTTTCCCTGGCAAAGATCACTACTAATATTATTGAGAGAATATATACCAAGAACGGTTCGTCATTCGTCCATAATTGTCACGCTGTGCTTAAAGAGCTAAAATACTGGTTTGATGGCTTGCCCGAAGAGTTAAAGTTTGACTACAATAATTTCGACCTTCAGACAGCTAGGTCAACTATAAACCTTCACATCAATTACAACTATTTGATCATACTAACAACGAGATCTGTCGTTTTTTATGTATTTAACAAGCTTGTTTCCAGTGGAAAGACGACAGACGATCTATTTGGTCAGGATTTGAGGGATATAATAAGTGTGCTCTTCGAAGCAAGCATCAATGCTGCACAGATCCAGAGTATGATATTAACAAGGTTGTACTATGCTGGTAGAATGATGAATCGATCTTTTTTGGATTGCCATTATATTTTCAACTCCAGTGTTGTCCTCATACTAGCTGCATTCATTCAGTCGCTACCTAATTATATGATCACAGAAAGCAGCGATGTAAACATTTTATTCAACCGAGTCCAGGATAATCTGGATGTTTTACAGAACATTTCTCAGTACAATGTGGCAGGATTTAACTTCAACAAACAACTCACCGAACTCATAGAGCTTATAAGCTGTGAACAGGTTCAGAAAATGCATAACGGAAACATGCAGAAATACACTCTTAGTACAACAACTACTTTGGAGACTTTTGCGTTAGCTTTGAAGTCTCCCCCAGTGGAGGAAAAAGAAAATACATACGATAATACCGAACTACTTGGCCATATGGACTTATCAGAAGTGTTGGAATTTATGGCGTCAAGCAATGGTTATTCAAATGCTGCCACTTCCCTCTTTGATGAGGATGACTTTTTAAAGTTCTCGGATTTCATGTAGACTTTTATACTACTTGTAAGCGTTATATTATATATGATGATTCTGACTAGCCGCTATCGTCGCGCTACTATGGGAGCAGACGGAGTTTATTTTTTGCCACAGCCGCCGGCTCCTGGTGACATGATTATAACTCGGTCGCCAGGTTTGATAGGAACAGTGTTTTTGCCTCCCATATTGACTTCGGATCCAGTTTCGTGTCTAGCCCATATGTTAAGACCCCTAGCACCATCGCTACCACCATTGATCCCGTGTGGCGCAATAACACGACGTTCTGAAAGTATGGAGGCTTGAACCTCCTTACGGAAGGTTATATCTCTGACGACACCGTTTCCACCTTTGTATTTGCCTTCACCACCAGAGTTTTCTCTAATTGAGAACTCGTTAAGGATTACAGGATAGCGTCTCTCGAAAATCTCGACATCTGTAATTCTAGTGTTGGTCATATTCGTGTGGACCGCATTAGTTCCATTCCACCCAGGTCCTCTCCAAGAGTCACTTCCTGCACCATGACCTCCACAAATTGTCTCGTAGTAGCCAAATCCATTCGTTGTATCTCCGGTTATAGGATCCTTACCACCGGTCCCAAAAGTGAAGTTGTTACAATCACCTTGGGAATCAGCCATCACTTGGAAAGTTTTGAGTATCACATCAGTCACTCTTTGAGATGTCAAAACGTTACCACCAACAACAGCCATTCCTTTGGTTGGTGAAAGAATGGATCCTTTGGGAATCTTTATTGTCAATGGCTTCAAACATCCTTGGTTTAGAGGAATATCTTCGCCTACTAAGCACCTCAGACAGTACAAAATCGCAGAATTCGTAATTGCTTCAGGAGCATTGAGGTTACCATACACTTGAGGAGAGGTGCCCTCAAAATCGAAGATGTACTTTTCCCTATCAACGTCAAGGTTAACTTTGAGTTTGATAATTGTTCCATCGTCCATCATATCCTCTCCAGAGAATTCGGTTGAGTTGAAGTGGACGGCCATTTTTCGTAACATGTTTTTGATAGTGGTAGAAGCATTGTCTTGAATGGCTTCCATATACTTCTTGATTACGACAATTCCATATTCTTCGATTAGTTTTTGAATCAGTTGTATTCCTTTGTTGTTTGCAGCAACTTGTGCCTTCAAGTCACTGATATTATCACTGATCTTACGAGAGCCAGAACAACCTGGGTACTGAGCAGGTCTATAGAGGAGGTACTCCTTAGCTAAATCACTTTGAAACTCACCGTTTTTTGTGATGAGCTCGGAATATATAGCTGCTCCTTCTTCATATAACTCCTTGGAATTTGGAGGAACAGAACCCGGCAAGATACCACCAATATCAGCATGGTGTGCCCTAGATGCGACATAGAAGATGATTTCACCTGTTTTCTCAGAGAATGCTGGAGTAATGATGGTGATATCAGGTAGATGAGTACCACCCATGTCAGGGTGATTTGTTATTATAACATCACCGGGCGTTAACTTCCCCTTCCATAACTTGGCCTGAGCTGCAATACATGTGGACATGGAACCTAGATGAACAGGGACATGAGGCGCGTTTGCCACCAGATTGCCAGTGTCATCAAATAAAGCACATGAAAAGTCTAAGCGTTCCTTGACGTTTGTGGAGACGGATGTTTTTCTCAATTGATTTCCCATTTGTTCAGCGATATCCATGAAACGGTGACTGAAAATGGAAAGGAGAACTGGGTCCACTCCATCGTCCTTCACGGTCTTGATTTCACCACTACCAGGCAATAAGTTGATGAAAATATGTGATTTTAGAACTACAGCCTCCGTATTTGGAGGAATCACATTTGTCTGGGTGCCATCAGCTAGTATAGCAGGCCCATTTATCACAGACCCTGGCGTCATCTTCTCAATTCTGTATACCGGTGTTTCGACTCTTTTTCCATTGAAAAACACAAGCTTAGTAAAGCTGGCATGTAATTTTCCCTCTACGACAATTCTTGGAAGTGCCTTTAGCTGTGAATCCACAGAGTCCTCTTTTCTGACGTTGGATTTCGCGATAGTTCTAACTCTTATGTCATCAATGATGATATTTTTATCAGCCGAATCAAAACCAAATTCAGTCCTGTGAGACCTGGAAAACCACTTCTTGAATTCATAGCTGTCATCCTCCTGAAGAATCATCAAGCTTGTCTCAGTACCGTCATACCTCAAATTCAAGTATTTTTCGAAGATCAGGTCTGAATCTTCAAATCCTTGCTTGATAAATGAAGTTCTGCTGATAGCACATAGATTCTCAAACCTCGCTCTAATTTTATCCTTCGTTGACGCATCTTCCAATATAAAAGAGCATGGTTCTTGTTTTTCTTCAACAACATCAGCGAGGAAGATACCGTAAGCTGAGAGAATTGAGGAATATCTATGCGCTAAGACTTCTTTAATACCCAAGGATTTAGCCACTGCGACGGCGTGTTGACCACCAGCACCACCGAAAGTCACCAACCTGTGAGACTGCACTGCATGTCCCTTGGCTTCAGTGATTGCACGGATTGGCCTTGCCATTGATTCGTCTGCTACCTTCAAGAAACCATAAGCAATCTCATCCGCAGAAAAATTCGCATTTAAATCCTTGTTGATCGTAGCCGCTAACTCCAAAAACAGTTTGGAGGTTGTCTCAAGGTCAAGCGTTTCATCTTCGTTTGGTCCAAAAATACTGGGAAAAAATTCCGGTACGAGTCTGCCAAGGAAGAGATTCGCATCCGTGATGGTCAACGGGCCGCCCTTACGATATGCTGCAGGACCTGGATCTGCTGTGGCAGATTCAGGTCCTACTCTGAACAGCCCATTTTCCCAAAACAGTCTGGAGCTACCACCAGCAGCAACGGTGTTGATGTCTAGCTGTGGAGACTGAATGACAATACCAGCAGTGGTGGTTTCAAAGATATGTTCAAGCTTACCATCTCCATACCGACTAACGTCGGTTGAAGTGCCACCCATATCAAAGCCTATCAAAGGGATATTATTTTCTTCGTTATAGCATGTGGAAGAATAGCCAACAACACCTCCCGCTGGTCCGGACAGGATTGACTTCAAACCAGAGAATTTTTTCCCATCTACAAGTCCTCCGTCAGACTGCATAAACTGAACGTTCGTACCTTCACCATTAGTTAGTCCTGATTCAATACTTTCGAGGTATTTCTTAATGACCGGAGTTAGATACGCGTCGGCAACCGAACTGTGTGCCCTGGGCAAAAACTTGATCATTGGGGAGACTTGTGAAGACAGAGAAATGTGTTCAAATCCCAGCTTTTTGGCTATACTTCCGATCATGAGCTCATGCTCTGGGTAGGTATAAGCATGCAAGAGCGCAACAGCAATGGACCTAATCCCCGAACCGTGAATAAGTTTCAAGGTCGCTTCGATCGATGCAACATCTGGCCGTTTCAAAATTCTGACGACCTCACCACTTGTGCCCATAACGGTGTTATCTTTCCCATTTGCAACTGACCTAAAATTATCTGGATCCTCAGAAAAGTCTTCTAAAGTGACTCTTTCGTCGATTTCAACCACCATATCGTACAATGGTTCTGGTTTTCTGATGTTCAAATCGAAAATATCAGGCCTTGTCTGATCGCCAATCAAAAGAGCATCCTTGAAGCCCAGAGTGGTGATAAAAGCACACCGTTCTCCATTCCTCTCCAGGGCGCAATTCGTGGCCAACGTAGTACCCATACGGATACTTTTCACACCAGATACATCGAGAGGCATCCCACGAGGGATCTTCCGATCTTCAATGATTTCTAGCAATCTTCTGATGCCTTCTAAAGGAGCATCTGGGTAGTTCTTGGGATCGACAGAAAGCAACTTTATCACCACATCATCCTCCTGCCGGTTGGTGCCCCGGTTACCTATGCAATCCGTGAATGTGCCACCTCTGTCGACGGCAATTCTAATTCCACCTGTTTTCTCAGCCCTGTCAACAGTCATTATGTCTCGGCTGAGGTCTGTGTTCTTGTACCAGGTGAACAACGGACCGTTTATAATTCAGATCCGTATACAAATTGGTATAACGAAAGAGACTCAAACCGCCATGTAAAGTTACAGTGCCTCATATTTATACATTATAATATCAGAGACTCCTCTTTCTGAATAGCGGACAAATTTTGCCGCCAATGTCAACGATCTAATCAATCTCCAACTGTCGGTGAAATTGACCCGACAAAGTGCCGTCGTCATTCACGCCCAAAAAAAGTAACTATTAACTGTACTGTAAACATACCGCATACTCTGCCTCCTTATCCTACCTGCACTGCTTCATATTAAACGGCAATTAGTAACGGCTAGTAACTAAGCGCGAAAACGCTGCGTCTTCGGCTTATGATTCTTCTCTATTGTTCAACGGAATAAATGACTCAATTTCGGTATTTTTATCTTCATTTTCGCCGCCTAACGATTGTTTACATATCAATCAGTTCCTGATTTCTGATTAAACGATCTGAAAAATAAGGAATTAGTAGTGTGATGAAGTGTCAAGGGCAATACTAGTGCTTAATAGTACTGAGACCAAGCAGTAGTTAACTCCAAAAGTGAGATTATGAGTTTACCGTTAGTAAATACCAAAAGGTGATCGAAGAATTACAGTAACCGAAGAATGATTGTGAAATTGGTATCGCTCCACTCAGTATTTTCAGATGTAATGATGGAGATAGTTGATAGCTATCACAGGTAGATATGGCGGGGTTGCAGAGTTCAGATGTTGCCGTTTGATATAAAAGGAAGACATTCTGACCCAGAGTGAAGCAGTCCGAATGGTTGATAAGTTCAGTATTATTGGATGTTAATACGGTCGATATGGATAGTACGCTAAATAGCGAGAAGGAACATGCAGAGCAAGACAACAGCGATGAGTTCTTCTTCTGTGGACCAATATGAAATGTCAAAGGGCAAAGGTACAGTTGAAATTGGTGAATATGAAGGCGTAGGTGAGTCAGGCAGCGTTGTTTCGTTTACTTTGGAGCAGCAGAGTGCACAGGACGAAGATCTGGAAATTGATCCGAAGGAGGAGGCTGCGTTTGTTAGGAAACTGGACACAAGATTGTTGCCCATGTTGGCCTTTATGTACTTCCTGTCGTCTTTGGATCGGTCGAATATAGGTAATGCGTACACCTCTGGGATGCGTGAGGACCTGCAATTGACGCAAAAACAGTATTCCAACGCGGTGTCAGTGTTTTACTCGACGTATCTTGCTGCTGAACTGCCCACTACCTTAATATTGAAGAAAACACAACCAAAATACTACATGTCGTTTTTAGTGTTTTCATGGTCTACCATCACCCTTTGCAACGCGTTTGTGCATTCATATGCGTCGCTGGTCGCGTTGCGGGTGCTTCTAGGTGCATTCGAAGGTGGCTTTTTCCCTGCAATGACTCTGATCATCAGCATTCTTTACAAGAAGCAGGAACAAGGTAAACGTATTGCGTTCTTTTTCGGTTCCTCCGCTTTGTCCGGTGCATTTGGAGGACTTATCGCTACTGGTATTGCCAGTATGAAACCCGCTGGTGGCTTAGAAGGCTGGAGATGGTTATACATAATTGAAGGGTTGATTTCGGTTTGTGCTTCGGTCTGGTTGTTCCTCGAATTACCAAAGGATTTTGACAATATACCTTTTTTCAGTGCTAGAGAGTCTGAAATATTGAAACTAAGGGCCAGACAGCGTGTGAAATATATGGGAGACGGTCACTTCGAATGGAGGTTTGTGTTTGATGCTTTGAAGGATTTCAAAACTTACATCAGTTTCACCATTCAATTCTGTCAAGACGTAATTCTGTATGGCTTCAGCACCTTCGTTACCGCAATTCTGAAGCTCGGCCTTGGGTACACCTCTAGAGAGGCTCAGTATATGAGTGTGCCAGTATACATTCTGGCAGCAATTGTATTCTTGATCTCGGCCTACGTCAGTGACAAGTTGAAGGTGAGAGCGCCTATATTTGTCTCTTATAATGTCGTTGGTGCCGTCGGATACATTCTCTTGCTGACTGTGGACAATAACTCTGTCAAATATTTTGCCTGTTACCTAATCACCTTCTCCCTGTACACCGGAACGGGTTTGAATATTGCATGGCTAACGAATAACGTGGCGCCTCATTATAAGAGAGCTACGGCACTTGGATTGAATCAAACACTAGGTAATGTATCTGGTGCAGTAGCCGGCCAAATTTATACGTCCGCTCCTTACACCTTTGGCCATTCGTTTTCTTTGGGCTGTATTGTGTTATCTAATTTACTGGCAATAACGCAGATGTTGCTGCTAAGGCGTATTAACAATAAACGCCAACGTATTTTGAATGGTGAGATTCCCGACGATCACCGTGGAGTCAGAAATGGCGACACTGCTCTGGACTTTAAGTATTGTATGTGATACATATTTGCAATTTGTGATTGTATATTTGTCTTTCTAATTCGTTGACAATCAGGATAAACGACCTGTACTTAAGACTGCTTTGAAAAGCGCTCGATTTATTTGTATAAATTATCTTCAGTCTATAATTCACTACGTAGGACTAATTGGTTTTCTCAATAAGTTCATCATAGGTAACATCGAGAACTAGCATAGATCCAGGAGCGTGGGAAACGACGGGACCTTCAATAAGATGGCCGATTTTTTCAACTGCAAGTTGTGGTGTTACACCGCATCCCCAAAAGACTGGGATCTCATCATCATCAAATTGAATTGGATCGCCATAGTCCGGCTTTTGTAAATCCTCAATACCAAGCCTAGCTGTCCCATCAAACCCCCAGTCTATTGGCTCACCGTGAGTTAGACTATATTTTGCGGTAACATCTCTGACTTTAGCGATACATTCTTTTTTGTAGGGACGCATGCTAACAACGTAAGGGCAATCAACAAAAATGCCTGCCGGATCCATGATTCTATTGGTTTTGAACATCGAAACGTTTCTTCCTTGTAATATGTTTTTTGGAGGCACTCCGGACTCAATAAGTGCATTTTCAAAGGAATAAGAACATCCTATCAAAAATCCAACACATCCGTCTTTCCATTCCTTTGTACAATCATTGGATTTGCTCTGCAGCTTCCCTTTGTGATAGATGTGGTACTGAGGGAGATCTGTGCGAATATCGAACCCTTGATCAGAATCTGAATTTATTAAGATGCTACTTTTCAGCTTTTTTGGCGAGCCATCAGTGACAGCTAGTAAAGGACAAGGAACTGGGTTCCGCGCACACAATCTTGAAAAGTCTTCTGCAATTTCCCTTGGAAGAATCAAAAGGTTGGCTTGTAAGTAGCCTGGTGCTAAACCAGAAGTATGCGATGTCAGAATTTGTTTTCGACACTGAAGTCGAATATCTTCAGGGGATGACATACTAGCCTCTGTGTGGCCTTAAGTAGTAGGTCATACATGCATTTGGCACTCTATACCCGTCTAAACTATTAGCCGGAGCAACCATTGGTATTCTTACTTGTTTTATCTTTATGTGTTTGGTATTTAAGTACTGTATAGAGTATATCCTTTGTCCCCTTTGTTTTCGGGATATTTTAACGCCAAAACCCCGACACAATTCACTGAAACATATTCATCACTGGAAGTAAAAGATGGTAGTGGAGGCTGTACAAGCCCCTTTGCTCGGTTCGAGACGGCATTCCGTTAATCATGCAGCCGTCAACAATTGACCGGTGAAAGTTGACGGAGCGGAAACCTACTGCGATATGCGCACCGTCCTAAACTGAACTAGAGGCCGTTGAATTCCACAATTCGTCCATAGAAGTTTTCAAGGTTTCATTGGCCTTCGCGATGTAGTCCTCGAGCAACGGATCAGTTGGGTTCTTCACTAAGGCTATAAACATGGCTTTACATCTTTTCCCGTCGTAAAAGAATCGATTATTTGGACAGCTGCCGGCCTCATAAAGATGTTTATTAACTATCCTGGCAACAATATCCCATTGATTCATGTCAGTGTAAGAAGGCTTGAAGTCATGAATAGTTTTTAGGAGAAATAAAGCGTTACCGACGTCTTTGAACACCGAACTGGAAGGTTCTGTATTGCGTGCATGCGCATTTGTTATTGGGATCACGTAAAATACAGAAGCCATTAAGTTGATCACAACGATGGAAAATAATGCGAGAGCTGTATCTAACTCATATAGAGCGATGCCACAAAGCAAGCACACAACCACCGTCGTTACCTTCACGGCATTATAACATGCTTTATTCGCCCTAAGGGAGTGAAGAAGAATACCAGAGGAGAAATCACGTCCTAGCTCTCCACCCTCGGGATAAGGAGGAACTGGTTCTTCCTTCATAGGAAGCAACTCGTGTCCATCATTAAGGGCATTTTCAGTCTTTGACATGGTCCTTCGTGTACGTATGGCTTTGTCTTCTTAGTTGCTTTGATGGAGGCAATATTGTCCGCAACATTTATTAGTGAGCTTATTTCTTTATATAGATCTCCATCGGGTACTAATCCGGCAAATCCGGTGATTAGCGAATCATGGCGAATCATGTCACTTCCTACGAACTGAGTCGTAGAGTTTACGACTACACTCATTAATGAGTAGGTACGCAAAGACACTGCTTTAACGTAGGTAAATACTTGATAAGTGACTCTTATTTACGGACCGAAGCGTCTAGTCGATCGCTCAACTTTACGAACTACTCTTTGTAATGTAGGAGAGTGCCAAAATAGTGTTATCCTCATTGTAGAGATATGATTTCAGAATTCAGCTATATGTGACAGTTTAATCCCTACTGTCACTAAAGTACATATCAATGACCGCAGCAGTGTCATTGACGGATGGCTAACCTTCGAACACTTCTTAAACTTTTTGATAATCTGGACAAAAGTCCGTGGTAATACGTTCAGTCATAGTAGTCTTTGTACGTAAATTAACACACTCTATGCGATTTCTTACGATAATTGTGCTCTATAAATTGGAACTAGTGAGAGAAAACCCATTGTCTAAAACACGCTAGCCCTCAAGGAACTCCATTTCATATCGGTAGTTGTGAGCTTTGCGCGATAAAATGCAAGAGCTAGACGGCACAACGCAGGAAAGCTTGACTGGTTTTCAAGTCAATGGCTTACAAAGTCTAAATCTATCTCCAGTGGTTCACTCAAGTAGATCTGCCACTCATTCTTAGGTGCATAATGAAATTCCGCGAAGTACCCATCAAGACAGACTGATAGCTTTTTCAGTAGCTTTGGCTTCTTGAAGCGGTTGGTGTTCTGTGGTTTACGACGCAAGGGAATAGCAGAATTTTCAGTATATCGTTTGCAAATTGACAACATACGTCATTGCTGAGTCAATACTTCCTCTTTAAACGATTGGCCAAAAGACCTGTTGAATAAGTTTCTTCTACGGCGAGGCTGCAAGATATGTGCCACCCAATTGTTGGACTGGATCTTGGAAGTTGACCGAATGGTTCATCTTTTTTGACAATGTTATTACTCTAAGATGTAGATGAAAATCTCCTCGATTTTTGGAGCTTTGATTGGGCTTACTAGAGGTATGCTGAACGGCTCCAAAATACTTTTACTGTTGGAGGCTGCGTGGATCTTTGGCGATCATGCCATGACTTTTAGCCAAGTATAATATAGCCCTACGGCGATTAAAACTTAGCCGAGTATCTATACTTTCGTCTCGTGATAATAAAATGTCATGTTACAGACGTCTGGAGCGGGTTAAATCACGAAACCAATATTCTGGCTCTTAGAAACGCGAAATCCAAGTACTTTTCAAGGGTAAGAGTCCATGACTGCCAAGAAAAGTTATTTCTTTATATCATTTGATGGTAAAAGAGCCTTTTTAATCTCAACATTGGTTATGTGCACGATATTATCACAACCGTTTTTCAGTTTCCACGAACATTTGTAGCATTCGCGACTATTCGTGTAACATTCAATTCCATTGCATAATGAAATGGTGGCGTTGTCTGGAAGGAGCACAGTAAACTCTTGGAAATGCGCGCTGTCCTTACAAATAAAAGAGTATACTCCAATTCCTCCTTTAGATAACAAAATATGGAGCAGTCATCTGGAGTTGGAATGCTGGTTCGAAACGGTTGTCAACGAAACTTCCTTAGCTCCTTCAGAGACTTTTAGATAACTTCAAGTTGACGATAACCGGAAAAAACCATGTAATATTGTGTTTGGAACTGTACAAGGAAGGTAAGAGCGCGTTTTGTTTCTGATGGAAACGGTAGTCTTTGTGAAGGATGCTAGCTTATCAATCCTCAATAACAATGACTTATGAACTTTTTCAAAAGCTGTTAACAAATCCAAGAATACCCTGTTCAATACATGATTCATACGTCAAACCCTGCAAATTTTCCTTACATCATTCAGCTCGCACCTAAGTCAAGAATCTCGTCGATTTTGTCAAGCATGTATATATTGTTTGGGCTATTGTCCAAAGTTATAATTCCAACTTTGTGACTTATAGAATATTCAGAATGACAAGATAGCAAGCCACTTTTAGAGTTTCACTAGTATGACGCTTGCAGCTCAGGTCAATGGAATATAAGACATATGTGCCAAGATTTCCACCGTTTGTCACGTCTTCTCTCTGCTATCGAGACTTTTGAAGCAAGTTGGAACAAAAAGATTCCATAACTTCCAGATAACTTTTTTGATTTGAGGACGTCCACATATCTATTAAAATGGCAAAATGTTTATTATATCGCATGGCAAGATTTAATTGATCGTTAAGTTCGTTTTGAGTTAGTGAAAGCAGACTGACGAGCCCTATTCTTGGTGATTTGATTGGTAGTCCAGCAGTGCTAACTATGCTCAAGATATCTTTCATTCTAGTAGCTCGATCATGCTCAATAGTAAGAAACCTTCAATGAACGTGTTAAAGTTACGAAGCTTAGGACGGTTAGGAGACAGAAACTGAAGAAATTTCTCGGTAAAAGTAATAGGTTTCGATTTATCCAAATGAATTGTGGGAAATGAATCGAGCGCCCTTTGTTTTCTCGCTAGACGTTTTTCAAGGAGTTCGTACTCACGAGTATGCTGTCGCTTCGTGGCTGATGTGGGATCCATATTTCGATCTGAGGCACTTGAACTATTATGATGGCGGGAATCGTCAGGTTGAAGGGGAGCATCATGTGGCGCAATTTTTGAATTCCTAGTGTACGCGCAGTTTGATGAAGGGGTCGAAATAGTTTGAATAATGTTGATAGCACCAGTATGCTGTAAAGTGGGCAAAATCAGATCTTGAGATATAGCAGTTCCACGCTCATTTACTGTGGATGAACGAATTGCTTGTTGCAGGGCGGTGCCGTGTTCTGCTATTTTGCAGTTATTGACAATCCGTGAAGCCTCAACTGAGGAGCGGCTTTGAGTTTCCACATAAGAAATAGACTTTTACTAGTCCCCAGGTTCTGCCAGATTTAATATACCTTTTATGCTTCTGTCAACTGTTGATACTTCATCATCAACAACGTTTTCGTCGTCTTTTCTGGGTCTATTCAATGTTCTCTTCACAAGATGAAAAATGCGGGTCTTCACTCCCTTCAGAAGTGAATAACGAATAATTTTGCCTGCGTCATCATCGACAAGCGTGCTAACTGAGCTAGCTTCTTCCAAGCTTCCTCATTCAATTCAGCAAAATATTCAGCTCTTCTTTTCCAAGAATCGTACACCATGAAGGAAGGCCATGTGTAACATTTGTGGATGATGTTATGCTCATAATAGTAGGCATGAAATACTTGAGGACACTGTTTAGATTGTAAAGTTAGTTTAGTTCATCGCTTATGTCTTGAAAGCTCTTGCACCTTCAGTTTCGCTTTCGTGTTTCAATTCATTGGATATGTACATCGTTTGAAAAGTATCTGTCCAGAGAAAAAAAATCCCCTCCGTTAAAGACACCACATTGCTCAGGGAATCTTCGTTCATATCCTCTTTTACAGCTCATTTCGGTAATTTCTTTATATGCTGGGGTTTCAGATCTTTGAATTCGTACAGCAGTGAATGACCCGTCATCATTGTAGAGCCTTATACAGAAAGCGAACTTCTTGTCGTAATCACTAGAATTCAATAACACATGAAGAGCGCACTCAATATCATCGATAGTCGGAAAGTATGACAGATCACAAAAAAAATAGTTGGGTGTAAATATTAACTGCCACTCAACACCTGCAGCTTCATGTGAGTAGACCGTACCAAGTTTGCATTCTCTCAAGGCGAAATAGTTATACCACAGCTTCCATAAACTGTAATCAGTCGACACCCCGAAGGAGCTCTGTTCGAAGTATTTTTGTTGCTCTTTTGGGAAACCTGCTGAATTTTCATGTCCATCCTCCACCGCTATGTGCGTCTGATTATGATCTAGATTTTGTATTGTATGTTTCCAAGTGTGGTCGCTTTGGTTGGACTGAAAGTGTTCTTTCAAGCTAGTAATTTGTGTCTCCCTATCTGGTGACGTGGGTGAAACAACATTTGACAAAAACAGGATAACGATGAAAAACGTTCGGTGTATGTCGATCATCACTTCAGGCCCACTTGACAATGCATCTAGGTCTCTCCACTTCTAAGCTCTACGATTGGCTTTTCTCTTGAATAAAATGCTGTATTTCGTTTTCGGTCTTTCCTCATTCCTTTCTTTCCCCTAAGTTTCCAATAAAAAACACTCCAAGTTTTTGTATTACGCTTCCCGAGTGTATTGACACTTGCATTGTTTGATTGGCTCTTCCTTATGTTTGGCGATAGGGGCTTGGCCTAGAGAGTTAATAGTATTTATGTAAATGTACGCCATTCTTACTTCTAGGTATACTGAGATAATTGGACATTTAAATTGGTGATCGACTGATAAAGTTAATTACTTAAGGTGTGTTTTCCTTAGTTGCTTACATCTGTCACATAAGTAATGTAGAACAATGATTAATACGTCGTCAAATTCATATGAGAGAACTAGATGAAGGTACCTTCTAATTATATACTTTTTGGGTTTAGGCTTCCAATCACTAAACGCTGTAGCCCTGATTTTAGTTTCTCTCAGCTTCGAATTCTTAGCTAGCCTGGGTTCAATAACTGGCGTCTCAGAAATGCTGCAGCAGCGCCAGGGAAGAACAAACCCCGACTAGAAGAAAGCTGTTCTATCCACTCCTTCATTAAAGGATTGAGTAGTTTCATGCTGATGAGTTTGGTGTAGATATCATCGGCATTTTCTTTTGTTGGGATATATTTTAAGACTAGTCCAAGTTTGTTGCATTCGAATCTTATCCGCATTGCCTTACTATCAATGTGCTTGTTTAGAAACCTGAACTTTTCTTTCGTGATCAGTATTGTTTTTGCTGGTTGACTGTCAGACTTAAGTTTTATTATGGATTGTGTGAAGTAATTTATCCACCAGTATTTCTATTCGTCTTAAGTACGTTACGCAGTTGCTTACTGAGTAAGTTTCGTCTAGGTGGACGAAACAGATGTTGATTTTGAATGATTTCGTTGCAATTGCACTGCAATTCCAGGTAGATAGAGCTCCAGAGTGTGACTTCAAATTATCGTTGCCGGCGTAACCTGCATCTGAGATGGCAGTAATGTCGTAATTGTTTGGTCCGGAATACTTTCATATCACTTTCTGTTCTATCCAACAAGTAACGACAGAATTGTGCAGCTCGATCTTATAGCTAACAATTGGGGTACGATTGGTGTTGTGTCAAAATGTCACATAGTATAGTGTTTCAAGTTTGAATTTGCGTCCTACATACGAAGCATGTCCCACTACCCTCTGTAAATTCTTCACTTTGTCTTTATAATCCTGATAACTGAGAGTAAAATTCACCCCTGAAGAAGTATAGTCTTTAGGATATTCCGGAACCACTGTCTATCATGGGAGTATAGTGGTACTTTTTAATCCGGGGGCTTACCTTCTAGTGATTTCTGATTTTCGAATCTCATACTCTCTTTACATGTATTCTATTTCCACTCCGAAAATATCATATTTATTCACATCGTTCTCTTCTCTATGATTACCATCAGTCATTACCCTTGGTGTCAAACCTTATGGAGAGTTTGAAGATGAATTCAATTATGTGTTCGACGTTTCTGCCAACCACCAACATGTCATATACAAATAGATACGCCACGAGTTTCAATGATTCTTTGGCTGTGAACACCCAATGCCGGAAACTGTCTTCGATCAGTTCAAACTCTTCAATGAGAAACCGTTTATTAGCGCGTACCGACTAGCACCTCTATGTTTTAGACTGTGCAAGAGCTTCTTTAGTTTCAGGACCTTGATTCTTGTTTTCATCTGAGGTGACGCTCCGATATATAGTTCTTCTTTGGGATATGCAGACGAACTGTCGAGTTGGAAAGCGGTCAGATTATGGTCAAACGCCGTAGCGAAAACGGTAATTAACGCAAGGCGGTGTACCATCATAACCTTTTGACGAGTATCGCAGGTTTCCAATTGTTGTCATTCTCCTCGTGCAATTCGTCTACGTTTCGTTAAGTCGTCATTCTTAGAAGTGAAAATGAACATTGAGCTCATTATTTCTTTAGGACTCAAAATAGCCTCTATTATATCTTCGCTCCGGGTATGCATCTTAGTTAGCCACGCTAGCTTCTGTTTGTATGCATCTTTAAAGGAGTAGATCCAAAATTTCAGTTGATATTTTTGTTCGGACACTGTTAAATGATGGTCAAAAATCCGCTGTAGATAAATTGCCCGTAATGAAGCCTCAAGGCTCTTTGGATACTGATAAGACATAGTCAATAAAAAGTTGTTTCATAGACTCCATGCGTTCAACCATTCACGTTATTAAAGATTTTATCAATCAGATTGATTATTGAACATGAAGATTGATTTGAATGTTGCAGTGGAACTTCATCACGGATATTGAGCCCGCAGATATGTGATATTCAAATATGATTGTCTTATGAACTAGAATAAGATCTTGACTTTTTTCCATCATTAACAAGTAGATATATTTTGACAAGATATTTAATGTTCGTCAGTAGATTAATGCAATTAGAGAAAAGATTTGTTTCACTATTTCTATTTCCTTTCAATCGTCATTCCAAACCTTGATTATCAACCTTATGCTCTTTCTTTCATCATCATTAAAGTGAATTGTTTTTCCTTTTATCTTACTTAGGTTGTTGTAAGCGCACCACACGTAACCATTGCATCCCAGTTCTATAGTTTTTTTGAATCCATTTATTGTGCCTTTTAATCTATCAAATATTGAGTATGTCGATCGAATTGGAATCACGGCACCATCAACTTCAATGGGTGACTCATAATATTTTCTTACTTCATCAGTGTCTTTAAATTTGGTTCTGATTGCTTTAATTCTTTGGTAGTCATACTCCCAAGATTGTAGTTTGCACTTTCTTAAACCCGCATTTATCCAGAGCAAGGTTTGGTTTTTGTCAAAATGGGCGATCTGCGTTGAACATATATAATCGCTTTTGTGTTTTGGGTTATATTGTAAAACACCTAAGGCACCCGCAGGATCTTCGTTGAATCTATATTGTTCACTACCAGCCATTGCTTGCCCAAGCCAAAAGAGCTCTTTGTCACCATAGAAAATTTTACTTGTCTGCTTCCAAAGCTGTGCAGAAGTTGAAACTAGTAGGCCGGGCAAGTGATCTCTTCTTTTCATAACAACAACTCCACTTTCCATTGTGTGCTTATAATGTGATTTGAAGAAATCATTTTGAAGCGTGTAGTTAGTCAATCTTGGAATATTAAACAGTGAACATTCTTTAGCTGATGGCAACAGGTTTTTGTACATTCTAACGTTCATCGCCATTATAGTCTCATCAATAATTCTATCTTTGAAGAAAAACGCTCCTGTTTCTTTGTACTCGATTGACTGAAAAAGACTCTCTATTCTTGTGAATGGGACTGCGTCTGTGTCCATCAAAATCATTTCTTCAAAAGAGTTGAATAACGAAGCTAACCATTTGTTAGAAAATCTTTTGAAGAGATCTGAGCTATTTTCTCTTAGACATCTTTCGACATTAACGAACCAAATGTCTTGGAAGTATCCAAAATTATATGCTTGCCCATCAAAATCCAATTCCAGTTTCCCTCTTCCTGCTTTAATAATCTCTCCAATAGAATAGTCAGAGATATCACCTTTATGGACAAGTTGTATAGGAAGTCGATTTTGCAAGACCCTTAATACTTTGAGCAGACGTTTGACTTCATTTACGCCATATTCACCTATACTAATGACTATTCCCCTGCCATTCATGTTCTCTTTCACTTGTCTCCAAAACGAGTCTTCGACAGAGTTTTTAACAGTTATATCTTCGATTTCGTTATTGCTTGATTTCGACAATACCGGAAACCCTTCAACTAATCTGCCATCCCACCTAGTGACTATGGGGAATTTTCCTGTAAATTCAGGAAACAATCTACTTTCAAGGTCATTAATATCAAGGTTGCCAATCGCAGCTGAATTGGTCACAAAACACTGTCCATATATTCTCAAAAGTTGTACCGCTTTCTTTACTGGCAACCAACGGCTGAATAAACTATTCTGGGCCGTGAAGCTTTTGATTGTCCATTGTTTGTCGTTTTGATAAATTGAATCAAAATATTTAGCACACACATTATCTGTTCGTAGGGCCCCAGTATGGTCTTGCACATTTTGATGAAGTTGATCTATGATATTGTTAGAGTTGAAGAGTTCGCCCGAGACTTGGATCAAATATATCAGCGTTGAAATCAATAGAATGAAAGGCACCGTTCGCTTCAAGCGTCTCGTTCTCAACCAATTCCCAAATATAAAGGACATTTCTTCCGCTACTGTGTAGACAGACTTCACGATACCGTAAGATCGAAGAAACGTTTGTAAGAATGCGATAGAAAAATAATCTTCTGGATTGTCAGTTCGAACAATTCACTTTGTCTTCATTCTCGGTCAGTTTGTCTCTCTCATTTTCCCTCAATGCTGAAACCTCCGATGCGTATCTATATATAGGGCATTGGGATACTCACACATAATCTATTTTGTACAAACGTAAACTTCTGAATTTTTCAAGAATGCAAAATTAAGGGTCTATTCAAAGCGTACGATGAGAACAAAGAGTTAAAAAATAAACTGAAGAATAATGCAAGATGTATAGATTCCAGAGCCCTTTTGTTAGGTTGTTGTATTTTTGATGTTGTAAGAATGTTTTAGAGCTCTACTTCAAAAACTGCATATATTTGCTATAGTAATGCCTCGTTTGGTTGAGTCTTTTGGGCATTGTAGTTCTTATGGAGAAGCAGCATTGATACGTCCGATCTTGCATTGGGATTAGCTCTTTTATTTCGAAGAGCGTAAGTTTTTTTGGATCTGGTACGTGTTTTCACAGGAAGACACAAATAGGCTATTTGCTCCGTCAAATTACAGCTATTTAGGAGGCGATAGTTTACTTATAATATCTGAACCGCCAACATTTTTGTTCTCGACTACTAGAGTGACTCAATTTGTTTGGTTTGGATCTCAAAGTTGCAGCAAAATTCGTATCAGATACAGTTGAATTCCACTACTTGAATTTAAACAATATTGAAAGAATGTGGGTACGTATTTTTAATGGTGCTAAGATTTTCTACGTTTTCTGCCAATGCACCTAACGAACTAACCACTGGAGTACAGCATAGAAAAACTTCCAATGCTGCGACAACCCACCTTAAGTCTGCTACGTCCTATGACTTGTTTTCCATTCACCACGCATTCTGAGCTATTCAAATAATTGGGTGTTAAACTGAATAAGAAACATTGATCTGATGCGGCGTCTGTTCAATCTTTGAAAACAATCTATTTATGATCAGATAAAAAGAAGCTTCTATAAATGAACTTCTGGTGCTAGTGGAAACGAAAACCAAGTGTTATTAGCCTTTTTTTTGTCCGGTGAATAACGTCTGCTACGTGTACAGTCTGATTCATAATACTGTTTTTTAAAGACCAAACAGGTAAGGTCGCTCTTCGAGATATTGTGCAACTATCATTGGGCTGACAAGTTCTTCTTTCCGCAAATCGGAGCTACACGTTAGTGAATGACAAGTGCCGTCTTAGGATTACTTTCGCAAACTAGATATGTTGGCATGTAATCTTAAAATCACAATCGAGCGCTAAATATTGGATCTCTTCTACATTTTCGGAGAAGGCATTGAGCTTAAATTCTTCAAAAGTTACCAATATCTGGAAGAATTTCTAGATTGGTCCTTTTTGAGCTTCTGGCCGTAAATTGACTGGGTTGTGCCATTTTATAGCACCCATTATTTTAACTCCATACCAAGAACTGGTATTAAGTTTGGCACCGGAGGAAATGCCTTACTTCATTTAGATTCCCTGGAGTTAATGGCTGAATCTAGTCACCAATCATATATAAAGGGCTAACTCAATATCTTTTGGTATTTCCCCAGTCACCGATTAATTCTATTCTCATGATTAGGAATAATCACCATGGAACTACTTCCTCCAATTTTGAATACTCTCTTTAAAATGATTAAAGAACCAAAGAGTTCCTGAAAATAAATTTAACCAGGACTATAAATATAGATGAGTTTCTGTTGCTTTTAACTTGGTTGATTCTAAATCATATTTGAACAAATTCTGTGGGTTCAATTTATTATGAAATTTCATTTTTGATTTTTAATCAAAACAACGTCGCCGTGCACTAGCTGAGTTGTAGTAGCGTTCCGTTGTCATAAAAATTATGATGGTATAAAACACTAAGAAGTTACTCAAATTCCAGCGTTCATTCATGAAGGAGTGGTAGATGCCTCTTGTTTCATATTCGAACAGTGTCAGATCATTCTATGGAAAAATCATCAACAGAAGAAAAAGCTATGGAGGACTCACAGTGCACACATCGCTCCGAGATCTGGGAGAAATATAGGAGCAGCATATTCTTTAAGACCATACGTTCTCTATCCTTGCTAGATGCACTTCTTCCTCTAACAATTGTTTTGTCTATAATAGGTTCAATTCTAATATCCGTTTATGTGCCATCTTCCCGCCATACATTTGATGCTGACAATCACGCTAGTTTAGTGAACGTCTCAGTTCCACTTGCAGTTGGGATGATTGTTATGATGATCCCTCCAATTTGCAAGGTATCTTGGGAATCGATACACATATACTTGAGTGAGTCTTATGTATGGAAACAAGTGGTAATATCTCTAATTCTCAACTGGCTTGTTGGTCCATTCCTTATGACAGCATTGGCATGGTTAACTTTATTCAAGCTTAGAGAGTATCGGGAGGGTATTATCATGATAGGGCTTGCCAGATGTATTGCAATGGTCTTGGTTTGGAACCAAATTGCAGGTGGGGACAACGATTTGTGTGTTGTGCTGGTTGTGTGCAATTCTGTACTACAGATGGTGCTATATGCACCAATGCAATTGTTATTTTGCTACGTGATTTCGAACGAACACTTTAGTGGCTCCTATAATGCGATATTCAGCGATGTTGCCAAATCAGTCGCCGTCTTTCTCGGTATACCTTTATGTGCTGGGATATCCATCCGCTTGCTGTTTGTCTACATGATAGGAAAAGAGAGGTACGAGAAGTACATTCTAAGATACATTTCACCCTGGTCTATGATAGGCTTCCATTATACAATTTGCGTCCTATTTATTAGTCGTGGTTACCAGTTTATCCGTGAGATCGGATCTGCATTTTTGTGCTTCATTCCTTTGGTGCTGTATTTCTTTATTGCGTGGAGCTTCACTTTTGTACTAATGAGATACCTCACTAACACAAAGCCCGTTGGAAATGAAGAATGTGAATGCGATCAAGTACAACTTTTAACCAAAAAAAGCTTGGGGAAAAAGACCTGCAGTTCAAGTTTCCCCATAACGATGACTCAATGCTTCACAACGGCCTCCAACAATTTTGAATTATCTTTAGCTGTTGCTATTTCAATTTATGGCAATGACAGCCAACAGGCTATAGCTGCTACCTTTGGGCCATTGTTGGAAGTGCCCATTCTGCTGATGTTAGCCATCTTTGCGAGATATCTACGGGTACGATTTATTTGGAGGGCTGTTACACCGCGGTCAGATTAGGTCAAAGCAAAAGCTGTAGTCTTGAGTTTTTATATCGTTCTAATGCTCAAACGCTTCCACGGCTCTGCTATGATACCAGTGTGAGTATGGCACGGACTTTTTCATTATTCGACGGATGTTTTACGACTTGTCTCAGAGAAGGAAATACCAGAATTAGGCGACATCGAAGAAATATTCCGTTGAAACCTCATGCACCACTCAGGTCACATAACGCCCTGTAGGCAGTTTCACTGAGTGTAATACTTGTACATTTATTTTTTCTTGGCATATCCGGTAGATTATCATGGTTAAAACACAGATCATTGTGCCTGAAAGAGAGCGCAACAGAGTTCCAACCTGCGATGCCCAACACCAGGAATCACCCCGCACTCGCTTTCGCTCGAAACTTGAGAAAACTTATTCCCCGACTTTCGATTGCCTGTTACAATCAGCGCGCGTTCGCTGAACACAAAGTTAGTAGTCCCCAGAAGAATCGCAGTAAAAAAACATGGACCCATAGGATAGTCCATTGGTGCCGCTCGCATACTTTTTATCTGGAACGAAATGCCTCTATTCGAATCCCGGCAGGATTAATGTTAGCTACAGCCTACATATCCGGGGACTTCGTTTCTGTTTACAGTGGCTTTATAGCAGTTGCCCTAGGCGAGATTTGATATGGTATCCAGTTTGAACTAGAATAGAGTGGTCTTCTGTTCAATGAACATGATGAGCAAATATGATACTGCGGCGTGGTAAGGCTCACTCTCCTATCATAAAGGAGAACGACGGAGAACTGAGATCGAACAAGGGTACTAATAAATAGACACTGCATCAGTCATGATTTCAAATCAATTCTAGTATAAAGTTTTTGATTTATGATCCATGGAGCATCGCACAGTTACGTCCTCTAGCTTAACCTATATTGCTATTGAAACCAACAGCGATGGTATTCCAACCATCAAGACCATCTATCACGCAACTACTCCAGATTTCGGCGCTAAGACTACAGACTGCATCCCATGAACTGGTACTACCACAGAAACTTACTCCACAGATGTTGAGACGTACGCTGGCACGGACCGTATCCCAAGCATCAAGACGATTTGCCATTTTCAAACCCCTTCCATCAGGTCTGAACCATTCATCTACTTCAATACTAGTAGCGTACAAAATACCACCTCTGGAGGTTCAAAATTAACAGTGTCAAACAGGTCCATCTTCTTCCCAGACAGTCCCTCCTCTACCAGAACTGCAATGTCGGGTTCAATCTCAATCGCATCAAGTATATCTATTTTGCTAACAGAAGTCTCACCACAGTTAACACCATAGTACCAGTATTGACATACTGTACACCACAACATGTCCAGACGCTAGTAGTGTCAACATAATCACACCATAAATTCATGAAGAAACTCAGATCTCTCATGCATCCCACGTTGAATTTAACTCAAAATGTTTCAGCGGTACGAAGCAATCACCAGCGGAAACAATTTCCACTGTTGAAAACAGTCATATTCATGCTCCTGGTGTCAACTCTGAACATGACCCTCTGCAAGCAAGAGTAGCGAAACCGCGAGACCAGCAGATTCAATTCAGGAATTAAAATCTGGATTGATGATTGCATCAGCAGCTCAAGTTATAACGACAAGTTATTCCCATTTAGTATTTGAAGGCGCAGCAAATATAAGCTACTCACTTAGCGTTTGATCACGACTATATTTGCACTTTTGTGAGATTCGACAATTTGTCTCTAGTTGTATTTCGCTGACCGTACAGCAGTGAAAGTAAGGGTTGCTGGGAGTCCAGTAGATAACTCAGACATGCCCATGCGACTCAGGATCAGCTAAGTCATCGATTGGGGTCTACCCTCCGATTACGCATTCATATAGGAGTAACAGGACTACCAAACTTGCCTGAAAGCATTACACCTCAACTGGACTTTCGATGTTTAGTTTTAGATACCCATGTGCTCCATAACAAATAAGTGTCAAAAACGTCATACGGCTTCCTGTGTACTTCCCCCTGAAGCCGTTGCTAACACTGATTTCCAGGTGATTTCAGGTGATAAAGCTCAATAACAAGGATATGCCTCGTAGACATCAAGTCTTAACGCTGCACTACCGATGCAATGGGCGATCAACTTTGAGGCCCAGGCGAGTTCTTCGTTTTGAATTTTGGTGCAAACCAAAAGCTATAGAGACGGTATTGGCTTTACACAAAAATGAATCAGTATTGAACCGGTATTATTCTATTCAGAATCGCAACGTATTGAGTGTAAGCTGTATTCTATTTCATGAATAGTTGAGTGTGGTAAGAAGTTAACTGATTAGTGAAACTAAATCTCGAGGGACAAGCAAGGCGTTGGGCAAGAGCTTACTGGACTTTATCAAGTCTTGAAGTTAAGGCGTTATCAAAAAGTGAACACACGATCACATTTACGAAAATGGCTGCCACTGCTGCAACTTTTCTACCCTAGCTTGGCGGGTTTGGCTCAAGATTGAAGTACTTCTTCATGCCTGTACTCACAGAAGTTTAGACACCCTTATCGGACAGGAATGTGATCAAAACCTCTTATCCCAGTAACATTTCAGAAGAAAACATCTCTTCTGCATTAGAAACTGCCATTCAGGGCTAGGACCTTCATGAAGTTCAATTTTTGACCATTCGAAAATCCGCATGCAAGATGATATCTGATTCGTTGGAATTTGTTGGTTCTTCTGTATTCTAAACCATAATTAGAAATGCCTAGTTTATCCAGTCATTTATGCCATACGAATTTCATCCACCTTTCGAAGTACTTGCTCATACGTGACCTGTTCCACTGAAATTCCAAAATTCGTCTAGATCAAACTTGACAGCTTCCTCTGCTCTGTTGATGTAATCTTTCAACAGAATATCGGGCGGATTGTCGAGCATCCACTGAAATGCATTCTTACATCTCTTTCCATCATAAAAGAAGTGACGAGACGACCAGATACCGTTTTCGAAAAGATATGTGTTATAAATTCTTGCGGTGACTTCCTATTGTTTGTCGTCGGTATACGCTGGACGCATATCATGTATCCTTTTCAAGAAAAATACAGCATCCTTGACATCAGATAGCACCACCTGCGGACGGAACCTTTCAACAACAATGCGGAAAACAGCACCGAGCGTAAACGCTTCTAGTATCAGAATAAAATATAGTATGGCGAACATTACGGTGACGCCTTCAACACAGTAAATTGCTAAAGTCACTAACATAAATGCAAGCGCTGGCCCTGAAAATAGAGGTGTTCCGAGCTTTTTTCTTTTCTCCTTGACGATGTGTTGGATATTCGTAGAAGAAAAGTCTCTTCCTAGTTCACCATGGCTGTAGTCTGGTGGCTGCACTTCTGTTGGTAAGAGTATCTCAAAGTCATCTTTATGGTCACTTATGGCTGTTGAACACCTATTCAAATGTTGAGCTTGACTCAAGGCTCTCAGGTACAGAAGTCTCGGGGAGTGTGCTATGGCGAGGACTCACCTAATTTTA